>JACEFZ010022015.1:862500-1297500 GCA_014155875.1 Cepaea nemoralis | reverse complement strand
ACATCCCATCTACACAGAAGGATGATATATCGCCATTCTAAGGAGACATCCCATCTACACAGAAGGATGATATATCGCCATTCTAGGGAGACATCCCATCTACACTGAAGGATGATATATCGCCATTCTAGAGTCATCGTTTTATTTGTTTCGTTTCGCGGCATCTTCCATAATTTTAATTCTCTATGAATGCAAATTTACATTACAATACTTGTTCATTTGATTGTGTGCCATGTTTGGTCTAAACCTAATTTTTGGTATGGCACTGAATCAGTTAAATTGTAGAAAACTTAAATTATGCCCTTTTCAAGAAGAGAGAAATACCACAGTGTAACATCCAAGTAAATGGGAATATTCTTAAACAGGTGAGTGTATACAACCATCTTGGAACTGTCAATACAATTGCAGAGAGACGGCTTGTAAGGATATAGAGCTAGAATCGCCATGCCAAGAAATGCCTTTTGCTAGATGGAACACATAATCGTCTAAGCAAAGCTTTTGATTGCAGGGAATAAATAGTATCAAAGTACTACATAGCGCCTATACTGTTGTATGCATATAAAACATGACAATAAGCAGACATGTGAGAAACATCTAATGACAGTGGAAATTTGGCGTCTGTTAAAAATGCAAAGAATACCATTGACGGGCAGAAAAATGAATGAGACAGTCTTTCAAGAAACAAATGACAACTGTAAACTGAGAGAGAAATAAGTCTTAGATTTTATTTACACTTTACGAGGCGACATTAAACTTTGACAACTGACAAACTTGGTGGGAAGAGAGTAAGGGGACGATAACGTGCTAAATACCTGGATACTTGGCCAGTTGGCATAACCGGATCAAGAACACCGACGGGGGGGGGGGGGAGGTGAGGGAGAGGGATAGAGGGAGGGAGAGAGAGAAAGGAGGGAAAGGGGAGTGAGAGAGATAGAGTCGGGGAGGGAGAAAGATGGGGAGAGAGGGAGAGAGAAAGAGGGGGAGAAAGAGGGAAGAGAGAAAAAGAGAGGAGAGAGAGAGAGAGAGAGAAAGAAAGAGTAAGAGAGAGAGAGAGAGAGAGAGAGAGAGAGAGAGAGAGAGAGAGAGAGAGAGAGAGAGAGAGGTATCCCTCACAATGTTAAGCTCTTAAAGTGCACACCGATCAAAGAATGACCCAGTACTTAAACATTTAGATTGATTACCTCCTTCAGGTATACTTGTAGAGTATACGCCAGATAAGGGCCCGAAGGAAACGTACACAGGACCCCGTGTGACCCTGACATGAGATAGGAGCATGAAACGGTATAGAGATAACACCTGCAGCTTAAATTAGAATCACACTATAACACACGTGGTTTCGAGTTGTTAAAACTGACCTGATGCTCCCAGATTGACCCTGACTAAATTGACCTGTTGCTCCCAGGTTGACCCTACCTAAAATTATTATCAGGAAATGTTTTGGGAAGTAAAGGCGGCCGAAGAGATACTAACCTCATCAATCACCGATTGCCGTTTGGTCTATACAAATACGGGTCTAACTCTACATAGACAGACAGAAAAATCGCTGACAAGTCCTTCAAGAAACAAATGAAAACCGTAAACTGATTAGAGAAATTAGACGTAGACAGTCAAAATTTCTTTGAAACGTTATCAGAAGAAATAAATTGGAGAACTTGGTGACAACTGGCAAGATTGAGGGGATCAGAACAAGGGGAAGGCAGAGAAGTAAATACCTGGATGGCTTGGCCACGTGGTATGGTTGAGACAAAAACACGGAGCTGATCCACGAGTCTGGTGATAGCGTGAGGTGGCGAAACATGACCGCCGCCTACGCACGGCACATGATGATGGTGAGCTTTACATGCCCAATGCGCATTAAGGCTTGTAAAGGAACCTTTACTTTGCAATAGCACAAATTCGAAGTGAATGTATTAAACATATCACAGTGTTACAATTAGAAATATTAGAATGTATTACACATGTCACAGTGGCACAATTAGAAATATTAGAATTTATTCATCATCATCATCATCATCATCTTCCACTTCTGCCGTCAAGCGCCGTGGGGAGGAATAATTTGCGTTCCAGCGCCCGGTGGGCGGCACTGGATAGTGTCATTCCGTGTGGTTGTACAATGTCTCTGATGTCGTCAATCCATTTTCTTCTTGGACGTCCTCGTGGTCTCGTCGCAGATGATCTTTGATGTAAGGCCAGTGATGGTAGTTGCTGATGTTGCATTCTAACAACATGGCCAAACCACTTGATCTTCTGTCTTTCAATAAATGTGGCACAAGGTGTTGATCCCACAGTCTGTCTGATAGTAACATTTCTTACTCGGTCTCGGATTGTTAAGTTGGCAGCTCTGCTCAGGCATCTCATTTCGCAGGTGTTGATTTTGCGAAGGTGTAATTTGGATAAAGTCCAGGTTTGAGATTGGTAGCATAGGGTTGGTGTGAATATGCTGTTTATTATCTGTCGTTTTGCGGACATGGGTATGTTTGGATGTTTCAGTAAGGGTGACAGTTGATATGTAAGTGCACTAGCTTTTTGACATCTGATTTCAATTTCTCTGTCTAATCTGCCATCTTCTGTGATCATACTTCCAAGGTATTTGAATTCTTTAACTTGTTTCAGAGTTGTGCTATTTATCTGTATACTTAGTGGGCCTGGCGATCTGCTAACTTGCATTACTTCGGTTTTGGCTGTGTTTATACTCATATTGTATCTGCTGCAGGTTGAACTCAGATTAGTAATATGATTTTGTAGTCTGCCCTCGTCGCTGTAAAACAGGCACTGATCATCTGCAAATAGAAGTTCATTTATTCCCTGTGGGTCAGTTGTTTCATCTGGAGTAAAGAGTTCTAAACTTTCTGAATCTGGTCTGTCGAGACTTGCTTCTTTGGAAATTCTGTCCATGTAGATATTGAATAACAGGGGAGAGAGCACACATCCCTGCCTCACTCCTGTATTGACTGTGAACATATCTGATATACCTTCCTGTGTTCTTACTGCACTTTGGCTCGAGTGGTACATGGCTATGATGTTTTCTAGCAGTTGGCCTTCTATCCCATAGTCTTCAAGGATGGTCCATAATTTGTATCTGTCTACTCTATCAAAAGCCTTTTCCTGATCTACAAACACAATATTCTGCTGAATATTCTGTGTAGAATTTATTACACACCACAATTATAAACTTCCGGCGTTGTCCATTGCACGTCATGTCTTGGAAACCGCTCATGTCATTGATAGAGACAGCGCTTTTCGCGTGTTGTTTCATACACAAAATAGTCGTTTGTTAGGGTTTGCAGAAGCGATAATGATCCATCTGCACAAGCCTATTTTGTGCAAACAGAAAGACATGATAGTCAGTTTAAAATTACCGTGGTAAACAACTGATATTACTGTGCGAACATGTGTATATTTCAACTTGAACGATGAATCTAGTTATTTTACTCTACGTTGTGTGACATCTGCAGTAAGTACCTGACGAGATGCAGCGAAACATGCCAGGCAATAAATCATACTATATATGGTTTCTGTCTTCATTATTCACATATCACAGTGTCACAATTAGAAATATCAGAACGTATTAAACATATCACAGTTTATAATTAGAAATATCAGAATGTGTTAAAATATCACAGTGTCACAATTAGAAATACCAGAATGTAATAAACATATCACAGTGTCACAATTAGAAATATCAGAATGTATTAAACATATTACAGTCTCACAATTAGAAATATCAGAATGTATTAAACATATCAAATTGTCACAATTAAAAATATCAGAATGTATTAAACATATTACAGTGTCACAATTAGAAATATCAGAAAGTAATAAACATATCACATTGTCACAATTAGAAATATCAGAGTGTATTAAACATATTACAGTGTCACAATTAGAAATATCAGGATGTATTAAACATAACACAGTGTCACAATTAGAAATATCAGAATGTATTAAACATATCACATTGTCACAATTATAAATATCAGAATGTATTAAACATATTACAGTGTCACAATTAGAAATATCAGAAAGTAATAAACATATCACATTGTCACAATTAGAAATATCAGAATGTATTAAACATATTACAGTGTCACAATTAGAGATATCACGATGTATTAAACATAACACAGTGTCACAATTAGAAATATCAGAATGACACTGTAAGGTTTTGTGACGAAGGGGTTAAGAATGCAATTCGTAATCCTGCATACCGCGTTCGAAACACAGCTGCGAGCGATTTGGAAGCAGACCACCTTGCGTTGGTTCCCATACAAAGGCATGAGTGCCGGTCATTCAGAAAGCAATGACAAACTACTGTACTTACACTTGCCAAGAAATCGCAAATAGCCAAACACGCTGGGGTTGACTGTCACGTCCTGTAAAGGATACGTAACTAACCTTTTAAATTACAAGGCAAATGCCGCATAGTGGTATTATTAACGATATCAAAATATTACAATAACGTGTTTCATAAATGAGTGTATCACACACACCATAACGACACTGCTAGAAATAGCAGAATAACTCTATAACAAATATTTAATCAGTTATACATAAGCAAACCATACTAATCATAAAAAACCATATGTGAAATGTTCCGAGCGCAGTGATTTGGAGTCTTAACTGATTTATTGTCATGGGTGATTAATCGTCTTAAGCGAATTCCCATATCTGCCACGGGTTAATATGCCGAAATGTTGTCACTGCGTTAAAATACAATATACCTGTACCATAACTTTAAAGTCATAATTGAGACACACACCCCTACTTCCCATTTTCCGCCGTTAATTTTTGTTTAGTCCAAACACACTTTTTGTTTGGCACTGAATCAGTTAATAATTTATTCGAAATGAATGACAACCCTCGCTTACAATCGATGTGAGTGCCTGCCAGCCCGTTGATCATGTGTTTGAAACCCCTTGGAGATGTATTTATTTTAGCATTGCCTTGGGATCCCCGGAAGACCCAGCCAAAAATGGGTTAGAGGAAATGTCCTGGACAGAAAGTAAAGGCGTGGCATTGACGACATTATCCAACGAGTGCCGATTGGTCTATGAAAACAGAATATGGCATTTTATACCAAAGACGCTAGAAGAGTGTAAAACGGTTCTACACTGTCCACTTTGTTCATACATAAAATATGGTGTGTGTTTTATCGGGACATCTGATTTGGGTTGACGGAGGGGCTTCAAGAATACGATATCCGCATCTAACTCCATCAGACCAGGCTCAGTTAATTCTGTAGACTGTGTGGGTCTTATCAGATAACAAGACGGATGAGGTTAGCATGGATAAGAGCGCTCGTTCTTAAACATCCGGTGTGCTGATGCCGAGGTAGCGGGTTCAACCTCTACAACGGTCAGCTGGACTAAAATGTTGACTTTTCGTCCTTGACTTGGGGACGTAAATTACAAGTACCTCTGAGGTCAGAGTAGACGAGGGACACTGGTAATAGTCGAAGCTAATCCACACGCAGAAATCAGTCCAATGCACTAGAATCAGTAGCTCGTATATGGACTACGCTTGAGTTCAAGCGAGCAAACAAGAAAAAAATACACGAAGGATATAATACTTCCTTCCTCCCTATTCTAGGGTAGTGGACCGGTCCTCTAGCACTCTCGGACAAGGCAGAAAAACTCCTTTGTTGAGTACTCGTGTGAGGGCTGCGTACGTTAATCACTGTACCGAAATCAAAAGGGGCAAGCTGAATACGCCGCTGCCCAGGTACAGTTTTCAAACTGCGAAACGAACCCACAAGACAATATTTATATCATATGTCATTCTAGTATACACGTATTTAGATGTTCGCCTGTACTACAGAGCCCTTGCACCGTGTGATCTTTGGGGGTAGACTGGAGAACTTATGGGGATACCCATGTAATCTTTGGGGGTAGACTGAGGCACTTAATTGGGGAGGGGGGATATCCGTGGGTCTTTGGGAGTATACTGGAGCACTTATGGGATACCCGTGTGATCTTTGGGGGTAGACAGGGGCACTTATGGGATATCCGTGTGATTTTGGGGGGTAGAAAGGGCACTTATGGGATACCCGTGTGATCTTTGGGGGTAGACTGGTGCACTTATGGGGATACCCGTGTGAATGATAGGTATTCTTAACCTACAGCAAACCATATCAGTCATTGTTTTTCTCTAGGATCTCAGTAGCCGGTCTTGTTTGAAACACTGTCTAATTCAGTGCTTACTGATTACACACAAACCGGAAACTTTCAGACAAGTATCAACATCCGCTTACTGAAAAATTGTGTGTGGCCAGTATGGATGCGAAAATGCTGGACAATGGCAATAAAATGGTTTAAAAAAAACATGAAGCAGATGTGGATTTTTAGAAGCTTGATGAGAATATTGTGGACGCAGAAGACATCAATCTTTGTGGTAGTGAGCGCTGAAGTTGTTTAGACGATACTGAATGTGTTATACCCACAGAAGTGGGTGTTTATACACAACTGAAGGTATTATACCCACAACAGAAGGTGTTATACCAACAGTAGAAGGTTTTTATAGACAACTGAAGTGTGATACCCACAGTAGTGTATGTATATACACAATTGAAGGTGTTATACTCACTGCAGAAGATGTTATACCTACAGTATTGGGCGTATATAAATAATTGAAGGTGTTATACTCACAATAATGGATTTGTATACACAAATGAAGGTGTTATACCTACAGTAATGGATGTATATACACAATTAAAGGTGTTACACCCACAGCAGAAGATGTTATACCTAAAGTATTGGGCGTATATAAATAATTGAAGGTGTTATACTCACAATAATGGATTTGTATACACAAATGAAGGTGTTATACCTACAGTAATGGATGTATATACACAATTAAAGGTGTTACACCCACAGCAGAAGATGTTATACCTATATTAGAAGGTAGTTTTACACAATTGAAGATGTTATACCCACAGCAGAAGATGTTATACCTATAGTAGAAGGTTGTTATACACAAGTGAAGTTGGTAAACCCACAGTAGAAGGTTTTATACACTGACACAAAGTGAATGTTGACTAAGTGACAGATAGAGTGGCTATGGTTGTGTCTAGGGTATGTCCTTGTAAAATGTGATGTTTAACAACAGATTAACCAAGATGCATCACCACCAAACACCAATCAGTGAACAAGCGTTGATTGCGCACATAATATTCCTTTAATTCTGAATTAACACAGACACATGTAGCATATAAATCCAGGAACAACAATTCTCTAAGAATATATCTCCATCCCAGTGGAACACTTCGAATAACACTACCTCTCAAGGCTACTAAAATCTCGTCCCACACGACAGGTATACTAGCCTCTCTCTAGGCCCGACTCAAAGTAACCCACTATGGGTCTCGAATTCCACTCACTATCCCTGGAACCCACAGTGCGGAGTTCTCTTCCAAAACTCCGTCACAATTCTTCACTTTATCAGCCCACGACCTTCTCCTGGTCTGGTCTACACTCAACTCCCTCTCAGCTCGGAGTCCAAACATCAACTGCCCCGTCAATCTTTGTCCCTGTCTTTTTAAACAATTCTATGCCCCCTCACAATGATCCACACAAACACCACCTCACTGCTCCAACTGTCTGCCTCTTCTTGCAGCCCCTATACCTCACACCCAACCCCGTTTATCTCCTTATATTTTCTTTCCGGTGAATGCCCTTTCACCTCGTGAACTGTTTATATTGTACGGCCACTCACCTTAATGCCACTGAACACAGGCATGTGACATACACAATTAAAGGTGTTATACCCACAGTAGATGATGTTATACCCACAGTAGAAGATGTTATACCTACATTAGAAGATGTTATACCGACATTAGAAGATGTTATACCTACAGTAGAAGATGTTATACCTACATTAGAAGATGTTATACCTACAGTAGAAGATGTTATACCTACATTAGAAGATGTTATACCTACAGTAGAAGATGTTAT
This sequence comes from Cepaea nemoralis, assembly GCA_014155875.1. Classification (NCBI taxonomy): domain Eukaryota; kingdom Metazoa; phylum Mollusca; class Gastropoda; order Stylommatophora; family Helicidae; genus Cepaea; species Cepaea nemoralis. The sequence continues at coordinate 1,289,551 of JACEFZ010022015.1, read as the reverse complement.
ACCTACATTAGAAGATGTTATACCGACATTAGAAGATGTTATACCTACAGTAGAAGATGTTATACCTACAGTAGAAGATGTTATACCTACAGTAGAAGATGATATACCTACAGTAGAAGATGTTATGCCCACAGTAGAAGATGTTATACCTACATTAGAAGATATTATACCTACAGTAGAAGATGTGTATGTGCTTGAAAGAGGCTAATGAAAATGAAACAACGCACACAACAATAAGACAGAGAGAATCAGCGTGTTTAATGAATAATGCTTTTAAGAAGCGACATAACTGCATTCGGGACATTCCTACAAACGCTCATCCCCCTCCCATTCTTCAATAGCCACCGATGTTCAGGTGTTAATTATTCCTTTAGCAATTTTATTTTAAAATTCCACCTGGCTTTTCCTTTACGCTTTGAGTATCATCCAAACCCTCTACTCACTCACTTCTGAGCCAAAATTTCCAGATATGGATACTCATTCTGTTTAGTTGCACTCTCTACCAAATTCCCGAGAGCCTTCACCTCATAACTTTAATCATAAAGTAGTTCTCCGCCCACAGGGGCAGCAGCAGCTAATCCATCGTCCTGCTCATTGCCCCACACACCTCCATGTCCTGGGTAGAAAATCTACGATATACTCGCAATCTCCGTCCTGTTGAGCGATGCTAGCCACTCCACTCCACCCGGAACATACACGTTGAATTACAAGACTCTACTTTCCAAAGTATACTCTGTGAGTTTGCTATAAACACAATACGTCTGGCTATACTGCCCTCCAACCATCGGGCGGTTGTCGTCACAGCCGCAACTTCCATCTCGTGCTAAATGTTGCAGTAGCACATGCCAAACTTCTATTTTTAGCAGTGTCCATTTGTCTTTGCAATAAAACCCCACCCAATCTTTTTACTCCTAACCACAGACCCATCAGTGAGTATAATTACATCGCCAAGCTGTGCGTTGTCTTCTATCGGCTACTGTTTCTGTAATACCCGCTGCCCATTCTCGGCGCTCTGGCCCAATGTTTCTATAATTATACAATGCTTCATTGTTCATTGTTAGCGGGCCCCTTAATCCATTCTTCTGGACGTGTTATCCTGCCCATTCCACACACTTGACTGATTGTGTTTTCAGCTTGTGTCGCTTAAGACCTGCCTCTCTTCCACCTAAATGCCTTGGTATCATATAATGCTTCGTAAAAGGAATGCCGTCTCCCTGGCCAAGAGTTTACAACATTGTTCGTAATCCCGTATATCCATGTGGGGAAAACAGCAGCTGCGAGATTCGGCAACGGATCGCGCCGCGCTGGTAACTTACGGGGGTATGTGAACAGGTCGTTTAGAAAGCAATGGCAAACTACTGAGCGTAAAAAACTTGCCTAGTACATCAATAGCAGCTGAAAATGCTGGTGTTGACTGCAACCTCCTGTAAGGGATATGCAACACACACAAAAAGAAGGAATGCTGCCTATCAGCCGTAATCCTGAAGTGCATATCGGTCTTGAAAACTGTGTACTTGTTATATACGAAGAGCGTTCTTTGGTATACTGGGAATATAGACATTTGAAAACAACGTGATGATTGGGAAGATCAACGATTGAAGAGGTAGTGGCAGGCCGAATGTCATTATGCTTGATGGTTTACGAGGTATCTTGAGAGAAAGGCAGCAGTAGAATTGATCCAGAACATCAAGAGCCGAGATGTGTTGACAGACATCATAAAGTTTGATAGGTGCAGGTTTTTCTAAACCATTCATTAATTGGGGGGATTGGGGGATTCTGCTTCCGGGGCATACAAAGTGACAAAGATCTTTGTTCTGATTGAATGTGTTCATTTATTGAGGCAATTGATTGGACTTCCAGAACTGTACTCGATAGATCTGGGAGGCTCATTTCTGGTTTTGGTGTGAGAGCTTGAAGCTTCAGTGTATCGATTTATAGTGCATCTGCCCGTTGTCTGTAGGTTTCCGATGCAGATTATTTGGTCCTTTCCTTCGTAGTCTGACTATGGTACTCTCTTGGCATTAGCACGCGTTGAGCTCAAGTTTGGTCCATACACGAGATAGTGCTTCTAGTACACTGGGACTGATGTTTGAGTGTGGATTACCATTCCCTGTTGCCAATGTGAATCGCCATAGGGGAACCCGATTCAGCTTCTGAGGTTCTTGTAATTTACATCCCCAAGTCAAAGAGGAGAAGTCAACAATTTAGTCCAACTGGCCGATGTAGGTGTTGAAGCCGCTACCTCAGTATCAGCACACTGGCAGGTTAAGAGTGGTCGCTCTTATCCATTCAGCATTTGGAAGCCTTTAGAGCTGTTCAAATTGATGGGGAGTGTAGCGTAGCGTCAGCTACGATGATAAGGAATCTATCAACGTGCTGCGGATAGACTTTCTAAGAATAGAAAAATAAGTCACTGGAGAAGACGAGACTGAATAGCTCGTAATTCTAGACAGAGTAAAGGTCCCAGAACCAGTCTAATCTTCTGACAGTGTTCAGGCAGACAGGAATGGCGTACAACTATACTGGTTTGATACAGACAGTCTGCCAAGGTTGTCTAGCTACGTTGCCTGAAATAAAACAAAGCTCGAGCCCCCAACTCTAATCCCTCTCACCGACACGGAGAAAGACAGAGTAAAATATATAACAGAGACAAACTTTCATATCTTCTCGCTCTACTATGACTAAGGTTAATTAGGTAACAACTAGAGTTTGTAAAATTAAAATCACATTAACATTTAATATATGATAACACTTTGGGTGCTCCACTGGAGGCAGCCCTGTACATAAAAAGGGATACACTTCCCTGTATCCTATTGCATATCTAATATGGGTTGAATCTACTAGACTGTCTAATCATTGACGAACTCTTTGGCCTATAGAATATTTTGAGTTGAATGATGATGGTGGTGGTGGTGGTGGCCAACGGTAAGTTTGGTCACTTATCTTCTGGTTCTCCGGCTTACACAGTGCATGTAAGCCCTAGTTAGTAAGCATAAGTGAGATGGTGAGTGATGCTCCACACTGAGTCAGTCACACAGGTTGGCGCATCTAAAGCTTGGCGCTGAAGGTGTCAAATCCTTCTAATCTACTGACCACACTTGGGTACGAACACTGCTCTAGGAATCTCTCTAATATATCTTAAATATATTTATGGCCGTAATACGTGCCAAAGATAAAACTCTAACACTTTATAAGTATTTTCTCAGAGCCTAGTGACTAGCATGTGTCTACCCCGACTTTTGGATTGCGAAAAAAGCGAGGTTAGCTATTTTTCTCCTGACCGGAAGTGGTCGTGCCAGGGAGTTCGTTTCCTTTAATTTATCCGACCAAATTGTAAAATAGTCGTAGCCAAATTTGTAGGTTTGGCTGGGTACACTACTTTGTAAATTCAGCCTCTTCCCCAATCCTAGTATAACGTATTATTTCCCACTAGAGTAATAACATCAATTAGCAGTAGATTTATGCTATAGCCATGGGCTGTCTATACATAGATATATAGGAATAAAAACGCAATTAAATTCTTCTATAATTACATAAGGGGTTTACAAGGATTCTTCCCCAATTTAAGCAAAAGATGATGGGGAAGCTGGAGACTTCGTCACATATGCCCACCGTTGAAAGTAAAGCTCGAGAATTCGGGCTTTACTCCAACCAGCACACACATCAGATTTTGTTGGCACTTACTCCAACAACCCTGGAACATATGGACCAGTCTCCCCCTCTTCTTCAGTAGAACAATTCCTACTGAAACCCTGCTTCTTCGTTTCTAAGACATCTTCTAAGAAACCTCCTCCCTTGATGTCGTTTCCATGGAAACCTATGACGACCTGGTCGTCCCCACCCATCTTCTCTATTTTGGATTCCCAGAGAGTGTTCTCCCCTAAAGGAATAAGGGTTACTGGTTGGCCCAGTAACAGGTAAATGATTTTGTCGGACTGGGTCAGTACGGTTTATCATCGTGTTTACTGTGTCACCTTTAATCCATCCGGGCTTCTCTGTTCGCATCGGGGCATGCGACTCTGGAATTCGTCTCATCTTCCCTGACTCAGACGTCTCCGAATCAAGGTTGATAGAGACACCATTCACTGTCTCCTGAGGTGTCAGGGGACACTCCATCTCTGAGTTATCTCTCCCTTCGACCACAGTTGCCACCGATAATGCCATCAGATGCACCGGTGGATCAGTTAATCTGTCTACCTGTTTCCTAATCAAATACATGGGAAAGACTTCCGGATTACCCTGAATGTCTAGTTTGTAATGAGTGCGAGACACCTTATCTGTAATAAGGAACGGCCCTTGCCAACCCATATCTAAAGGATTATCCCCCATTGGTGATAATACTAACACTTGATCACCTATCTTAAGTGGAGTTCTACCAAGAGTAGGTGGAACCAGATGGCACTCTTTACATGACCTAACATATCGTTTGATATCCCGGGTCATCCCCGGCCAGAAATAGGAGAAAGAAAGCCTTTGGATGGTTGCTTTCATCCCCATATGCCCACCGTCCGAGATGGAGTGTACCATTTGTAAGACATGGTTACGATACCTTTTGGGTACCACAAACTGTTCGTGGACGTGATCCATAGTTCCCGCCCTACGGAATAACAGTTTATCCTTTTCGTAGAAATCACCAGCTACCGGTGGATTTCTAGATTTTGGCAGTTTGCCAAAGCAGGATTGTAAAGTGGGACATGCTGCTTGGGCAGCCCTAATCTCCCGAGATAATGGGTGGATAAGAATTTCGGGTTCACTCAAAGCGGTGCCCTGATTCTGGGTCTGCATAGCACATGTATAAGTTGTGGACTTAGGTTCACCCAGATATACATATTTTCGCCCTAACATGAAGGGATATACTGGATCATCTAGCACAACAGCAGAAACTGTTCCGGTGACATATTTGGATGTCACCTTCACCCTAGCAACTTTAACAAGTTTTAGGTTCAGAGCTCAGAGTAGCACCTCTTAACTCAATAGTGTGGTCAGTCAATTGTCCAGGTTTCACCAAGTGAGCTGCAATGGCCGCGTCACTCTCCAGACCCGTGTCATATAAACACGGTACCTGTCTCCCATTTACAGTAACTATCTCAACTACTGGAGGTCTTTGATTATCACCAGGGGTCCTCCATTGGTGGGTTTTATCCGCCAAAGTCAAACAAGCCGTGTAATGAACAGGGGGTTTGTTTTTGCAAGAACTCGTATGGTGGTCATTTGTTCTGCAATTTTTACAATATTGATTACCCCCTCTATTGCCTGGAGGTTGTTGAGGTTGAGATGCCTTGTTACTATTGTAATTACCTGGGTTTTGGTGTGGACTACCAGTGTGCCACCTGTTGTCCTTACCTTCAGAGTTATTGTTTTGATAACCCTGATTCTGTGTGGAAGGATTATTTTGGGCCTTATCCATATGACTAGGTTTAGCAGTACCTGCCTCACCATGTGCCGTTAAATACCTTTCGGCTAGTGAAATTATCTCTTCTAATCTAACTCCACCATTTTCAGCTATGAACATTTGGAGAGCTTTCGGGAGACCCTCTTTGAATTGATCTGCAAGCATCATTTCCTGTAGCCCCTCATAGGTAGTATCAAATTTGCTCAGTCCTACCCACTTCGTAAAATACGTATGTTGTCGTGAGGCGAACTGCGCAAATGATTCTCCCTGAGATCTTTTGGCTGTACGGAACTTCAGCTTGTAGGCTTCTGAGGTTAATTCAAATCTTTGTAAGAGAGCATTTTTGAGGGTATCAAAGTCCCGTTCAAGACCAGGCGGAAGCTTTGTGAATACATCAAAAGCCGGGCCGCGGAGTCCTTGGGAGAGTTTGATATTAAATTTTTCTTTAGGCAGATTATAAGCTTCACACATGATGACAAAGCGATCAAGGTATTCATCCATCTGATCCTCCTTCGGGTTGAAGTGGGCCAGAGGGAAGCTCATGGATCCTTGGGCGAGAGACGGTCCTGAAGAAATGTCACTACTGTGATGGGGAGAACTAGCACTACTGTACCTGGAAGCATCAGGATTTTGCAACTCCAATCTCCTTAGTTCCAATTCATGCTGTCTCAACTGTTCTTCCCTCTTCATTTCCAGTTCTGCTTGCTTCAACTGTCTGTCCAATTCAGCTTGCTTCAGCTGGTTGTCCAATTCAGTTTGCTTCAGCTGGTTGTCCAATTCAGTTTGCTTCAGCTGGTTGTCCAATTCAGTTTGCTTCAGCTGGTTGTCCAATTCAGCTTGTCGCATCTTCTCTTTGGATTCCATTTCTGCAATTCTAATTCTTTCCTCTCTTGCTTCCTTCTCTCTGTCTTTGATAATGTCCCGTTGTTCCCTTCTCCACTCTCGTTCTGCTTCTTTTACATATTTGCCCAATTCGACACCTTCATACCCTAACAAAGTTCCTTCTTCTCTCAACTCCTCTTTCGTAGGTGGCTTTTCGGAAGACATTATTTGGTAACAAAGTTGGGATAATGTGAAGCACCCTGAAATACACTTACTCACCACTAAGTGATCTGTCCTGAAATTATGCAAGTAATAAATTCACTGACAGTATGCACATACACAACTGACGATACAACACAGGGACTTACCCGTCAGCCCACACTCACTTATGATATTGTCCCTAACTATTTGTAACCAGGTTAACTTATGTTATCTTATATTATGTTATCTTATATTGGCTATCTAGTGTTTAGTTATGCCATGTTATACTACCTATTGTCACTATTATTTTATTAAGTTTTACTTAGTATAGTTTAATATTGAGATCTGTGAGGCAACACCTTACTAGAATCTCTAGTGAAAGAAGATTGAAAGTTTGAACTATCTAGACCGGACGATAGCCAACCACTTGTAGCGTAGCGTCAGCTACGATGATAAGGAATCTATCAACGTGCTGCGGATAGACCTTCTAAGAATAGAAAAATAAGTCACTGGAGAAGACGAGACTGAATAGCTCGTAATTCTAGACAGAGTAAAGGTCCCAGAACCAGTCTAATCTTCTGACAGTGTTCAGGCAGACAGGAATGGCGTACAACTATACTGGTTTGATACAGACAGTCTGCCAAGGTTGTCTAGCTACGTTGCCTGAAATAAAACAAAGCTCGAGCCCCCAACTCTAATCCCTCTCACCGACACGGAGAAAGACAGAGTAAAATATATAACAGAGACAAACTTTCATATCTTCTCGCTCTACTATGACTAAGGTTAATTAGGTAACAACTAGAGTTTGTAAAATTAAAATCACATTAACATTTAATATATGATAACACTTTGGGTGCTCCACTGGAGGCAGCCCTGTACATAAAAAGGGATACACTTCCCTGTATCCTATTGCATATCTAATATGGGTTGAATCTACTAGACTGTCTAATCATTGACGAACTCTTTGGCCTATAGAATATTTTGAGTTGAATGATGATGGTGGTGGTGGTGGCCAACGGTAAGTTTGGCCACTTATCTTCTGGTTCTCCGGCTTACACAGTGCATGTAAACCCTAGTTAGTAAGCATAAGTGAGATGGTGAGTGATGCTCCACAATGAGTGAGTCACACAGGTTGGCGCATCTAAAGCTGGGCGCTGAAGGTGTCAAATCCTTCTAATCTTCTGACCACACTGGGGTACGAACACTGCTCTAGGAATCTCTCTAATATATCTTAAATATATTTATGGCCGTAATACGTGCCAAAGATAAAACTCTAACACTTTATAAGTATTTTCTCAGAGCCTAGTGACTAGCATGTGTCTACCCCGACTTTTGGATTGCGAAAAAAGCGAGGTTAGCTATTTTTCTCCTGACCGGAAGTGGTCGTGCCAGGGAGTTCGTTTCCTTTAATTTATCCGACCAAATTGTAAAATAGTCGTAGCCAAATTTGTAGGTTTGGCTGGGTACACTACTTTGTAAATTCAGCCTCTTCCCCAATCCTAGTATAACGTATTATTTCCCACTAGAGTAATAACATCAATTAGCAGTAGATTTATGCTATAGCCATGGGCTGTCTATACATAGATATATAGGAATAAAAACGCAATTAAATTCTTCTATAATTACATAAGGGGTTTACAAGGATTCTTCCCCAATTTAAGCAAAAGATGATGGGGAAGCTGGAGACTTCGTCACAGGGAGTTAAACTGTCTACGAATTTAAAGAGTCTCCAAGTGTGCGGTGTTATTAAATTATTTGATGTGCTTAGTCCTGATTGCTCCAAGGCACATTCTTAAGCCCACAATTTACATAATGTCTCATTTTCCCAAGCTTTGTTTTGCTGATGTAGTCTAGGAGCTCGAGGTGCATTCAGTGATAAGTTTGACTGCTCCACTGTTTGATATTTGTGTGTTCTTTCACTTAGATGTTCCCAGTCACTTTTCTCATTACTGTGAGTAGTTGAAAGACGTTTGCAAGGATTTTGTTGTAAGTTTGGCTTCTAATTAAATCTCGCGGGTTTAATCACATATGGCCCGGTCTCTTTCCACAGGGCGGCCAGCCGAAGGGATCACACAAAGCACGAACTCCGTAACTTCAGCGACGACCCATAGAGTCTCCGAGAAAATTGCACCCGTAAACCCTACGACGTAGCCCGGATTCGAACCCCCAACCTTCGGAGCGCGAGGTAGTCAGTGTACCCTCTTCGCCACGGAGACTGACAGTCGCCCCAAGATAGTCGGGTGTGTCTATCCAAGTAAACTGGTTTCTTTGTTCGCGTCGCTCGCTTTGAACTCAAGTGTAATACATACACGTACTACTTCTCCTGCCCACCGGGCTGAGTGTTGTGTGTGGAATAGCCTTCCCTATTACCAGTATTCCTCGCCATCACGCGAACCCACTCCGACTTCTGAGCTACTTGTAATTTGCGTCCCCAAAGTAAAGAACAGAAGACAACATTTTACTCCAACTGACCGGTGTAGGAGTTAAACCCGCTAACTCGCCATCAGCACACCGGATGTTTAAATACGAGCGCTATTATCTAGTCTGCCATGCTGACCCCGAGGTATTAGTTGATTGTCTAACTGTATGGACTTCTCTCTGTGTGTGAGGATAGCCAAATAACAAAACTATTGCTGTTGTTATTTTTTGGTTCAGTTTTAGACCCCAGTTCTTTGTCCAGCTTCCCACTTTCTCTACTGTCTCTTGAAGATACAAAGCCTTTGAGGTATTTTCCGTGACTGTATCATCACCATCAAGTGCCTTGACAGTTGGCGTAGGCGTTCATGTCTCTCCACAGATCTCGGTCTTTGGTGTTCTGGATCAACTCTGCTGATGATATTCCTCCATGCCACCGTCGCAATCCATCCAGCATCAGTGTCAAAATCATGGGAAGATCAAAGTAAATGATAAGAACTTTCATTGTTTGTTTGTTTTCGTCTTGGGAGGATTGTGTAGCGCAAACAAATTGTCCTCATTTATCTACTACCTGTATTCTGTCTGTGTTGGGGAGAGTAATCATTGGTTTTCCAGGAACCAAATGAGTCTCCCGTTTACTAGTCTCTCCGTCAGTTTGCCTACGCATCTCAGGAAATGTATAGGTCTGTACTTCTAGAAATCTGTTTGGTCTTGTTCTGGTTTCAGGAGATTCTGAATGTATGCCTCCATCCAAGCGGACGAGATATGATTGTGTCCGGTAGCTCTGGTTGAAGATTTTAAGGAGATATTTGTTTGCCAATAGCTCTAAGGTGTTTATGGATAAGAGCGCACTTACTTAAACATCCGGTGTGCTGATGCCGTGGTCGCGGGTTCAATCCCTACAATGGTCAGTTGGACTAAAATGTTGACCTCTTGTCCTTAACTTGGGGACGTATGTTGAGCTGAGTTGAGAGAAGAACCGACATCACTGCACTCAGGACATTCCCATACGCGATCCGTCCCCTCGTTCAACAGCCAGCGACGAGTCATACTACTGATCGTTTCCACCGCTATCTGACTGAACGTTCTCCTTGACTTCCCTCTCAGTTTTGAGATTCTTCCAGAACCCCTGCTGATACTTGGGGACTCAACTTACAAATACCTCTGAAGTCGAAGAAAGTTCACCTACTGGCTAGGGACACTGGTAATATGGAAAGCTAATATACACCCACACAAAAAAAAAATCAATCCAGCACACTAAAAGTAGCAGCACGTTTATGAACAAACTCTTGAGTTCAAAGCGAGCCAACGTTTAAAAAAAAAACAAAATCAAACAAACAAACAAATGCATTGATGAAACAGTAAACTCTTGAGGTATTTACTGGCTTCAATTTTATCAGACTGGTTCTTGAGCTTGTGTTTGTCAGGAATGATCTGTGCTGAGTTCTGACTTCTTTAACTTTGTCCATGGGGATAGGTATCTTGATCTCTGTTAGATAAGCTCTGGTGAATAAGTCTGCTGCTGCCTTGCCAGGCACATCACATCAATGCTCTACGTAGCAAAAGAAGGAACAAGGGAGCCGAAGGGTGAGTTGTTTAACCGATTCAGTGCCAAATAAAAAGTAGGACAAAACATGATACGAAATCACATGAACAATTATTATAATGTAGATTTCAATTCACCGAGCATTACAATTGCGGAGGATGCCACGAGACAACACAAATGAATCGATGACCAGAGTCTGGCGATAAATCGTCCTTCTGTACAAATGGGAAGTCACATTTTGTGATATGTTATCAATCGGCAGTGACTAAATTAATACGGCGGAAATTATTACTAGAAGATATTGAATATAGTATATTTTTTAACTAAGAGAGAGACAGACAGTTAGACATCATACAGAAACAAATGGACGGTCAAAAAGAAGCTAACAATGTCTTACTAGTACATAAATCAATGAGGTTAGATACCAAACGAACTCGAGTACCATGGTCACTACAAGTTCCGTAAGCAATCAAAACAAAGGACTTGGTACAAGAGGATCCGGCCAAGCGTTATCTGTCTGGCACTAGTGTACAACAGAGATAGCACCCACGTCATTGCTATGTACCCGGATTCACATCTGTGACATCTGGAAAGGGGTGCTGACAGTTTTATCTGTCCAATGTGTCTTGTGGAAAACAAAGAAAAACGGAAATGCTTATTGATGATTAAGTTACACTGTTTGTGCTGACGTAGGACAGAGGATGTTGTTGAATATCGCCCGTGATAGGTCTCTATACCATGTTAACATTTCTTCATTGTAAATATCGTGGCTCTAATTCACACCAAACCTTGAAATTGGATGTAAGGGCACCATAGCTTGAATAGCAGAAATGATAACACGGTTTAGCAAGAGGTGAGATCAGAGTAAGGCAATAATTGATTGGCTGTTTCGTTGGTTGGTAGACTGAGATATTGGTTGGTTGGTTGGTTGATAGGTTGGACAATTGATCGGTTCGCTGAATGGTTTGGTAAATCTTCTGGAAGACTGAGTCTTAGAGCTTAAGTCCGATGCGTGGACGTTCATGTCACTATGGAAATGGCTGGCATCCATCGGAGTGAGGTTGGTGTAGTTTCCTCCCGACCTGTCACTGAAGTATCATTCTCCGCGGTGACTATGTTCCACCGCTGCCTTTCCCATCTCCAAACTCACCAACCAGGTGTGGAACAGGGAAGAGGGTTGCAAGACGGGTACTGACACTTCACATCAATGGAAGGGGGTTGCAAGACGGGTACTGTCACTTCACATTAATGGAAGGGCACATTAAAATGTAACCAGGTCATGATTCATCACTGACTGACCAGAAGGAGGCCCAGTTTGAGGTGTATCCTCCACGGGTGTTACGTATGTCATGGGCAACAAGTTTAAGTATATCATGGTCAACAGACACTAGCTCAATGTTCAGGGGCAGTAAGCAATAACTATATTCTTCTCTAGACTTTACTTTGTTACCATTTATTGACTCTCTCTCTCTCTCTCTCTCTCTCTCTCTCTCTCTCTCTCTCTCTCTCTCTCTCTCTCTCTCTCTCTCTCTCTCTCTCTCTCTCTCTCTCCGTCAAATGTTGAAGTTATTGTCTTTTATTGTCTTTCTCTCTCTTCGTCAAATGTTGGTATTATTCTCTCTCCCTCTCTCTCTCTCTCTCTCTCTCTCTCTCTCTCACTCTCTCTCTCTCTCTCTCTCTCTCTCTCTCTCTCTCCCTCTCTCTCGCTCTCTCTCCCGTCATCACATTATTATTAAGTTATTGTCCATCTCTGTGCGAGGACGGTGTCTAACATCCATACACTTCAAGACCTGCCGAGGAAGACTGAATGCTAATGGGCGTGTCCCTAGTGCCGTGACGTCGTTCCTGCTAATAATTAACTCTGGTCAGAAGTTGGAGCAGCAGCTAGCACGCCCGTCCGCCTGCCATGTTGTCACTTGATCGATCCCCATCCAGGCGGATTTTGTGTGAATTGACGGGTGGGGGTGGGGGGGGGGGGGGATTGGTTTGTTCTTTCGTCGATCCTGTCTAACCTACGTACTAGGCAACATCCTAGGGAGTAAAGGTCATGAGGGTGCACGAGGCAAGGGGTCAATAAGTATATGTCAAGGCCGTGATGAGAGCGACGTTCTGCAAAAAGACTTGCTACATGATGATGATGATGATGATGATGATGATGATGATGATGATGATGATGATGATGATGGTGATGGTCACCCAGCTAGCTACTTATTTTGAATAGATCAGTGGATTGAAGTGTGATCATCATCGTCGTCGTCGTCATCATCATCATCATCATCATCATCATCATCATCATCATCCCCCCGATGTGTCTCCACCTTGTCCCAGTGACCCCAAGCGCTATGCCGACTGAAGTGCAACTACATGTCGGACAGCTCTTGGAGTAGGGACCAGACTAAGCGAGACACAACCTGCTGCTCTGCGGGTAGACTGAGGATAGCAGTCAGTCTAAATCAGGCGCACGATGTCGCTAATTCTTGGTTCGGACACATATTGAATTGCTCAAATTCTTCACGCCAACCAACCAACCAACCAACCCACCAACCAACTCACCGACCAACCAACCAACTCACTGACCCACTAACCAACTCACCGACCCACCAACCAGCTAACCGACCCATCAACCAACTAACCGACCCACCAACCAACTCACCGACTCACCAACCCACCAACCAACTCACCGACCAACCAACCAACTCACTGACCCACCAACCAACTCACCGACCCACCAACCAGCTAACCGACCCATCAACCAACTAACCGACTCACCAACCAACTCACCGACCTAACAAAACTCACAGACCTACCTACCAACTCACCGACCTACCAACCAACTCACCGACCTACCAACCAACTCACTGACCCACCAACCAACTCACCGACCCACCAACCAACTCACCGACCTACCAACCAACTCACCAACCAACTCACAGACCTACCTACCAACTCACAGACCTACCTACCAACTCACCGACCTACCAACCAACTCACTGACCCATCAACCAACTCACCGACCCACCAAACAACTAACCGACCTACCAACCAACTCACCGACCTACCAACCAACTCACCGACCTACCAACCAACTCACCGACCCACCAACCAGCTCACCGACCCACCAACCAACTAACCGACCGGCCCACCAACTAAGCGACGCACCAACCAACTCACCGACCAACCAACCAACTCACCGACCCACCAACCAACTCACCGACCCACCAACCAACTAACCGACCCATCAACCAACTCACTGACCCACCTACCAACTAACCGACTCACCAACCATTAGCCAGAATAATGTTCTAAAGAATATATAGTAAAAGACACAAACAATAGATTACACGAATATTTGCCTAGGATGTTTCGCTGCGTCTTGTCAGGTGCATACTGCAGAAATCACACAGACGCAATTGTCAGTAATTTACAGAAGCTAGTTTTGTACAAACAGAAAGACATGATAGTCAGTTTAAAATTACCGTGGCAGACAATTGACATTACTGTGTGAATATATGTGCTGTATATTTCAACTTGAAGGATCTATCTAATCACTTTAGTTTATTGTTGCGTGATTTATGCGGTATGTACATGATCGGATGCAGTGAAATATGCCAGACAATAAATCGTAGGAAAATATTTTTTTTCTGAATATAATAGAAGATCGGAAATTAAGAAGCTTTAATTAAATTGTGTAGGTCAGCATGGCCGAATGGATAAGAACGCGTGTACTTAATCATCCATTGTGCTGATACCGAGGTAAGGGGTTCAACCCCTACACCGGACAGTTAGACTAAAATGTTGTCCTATCGTCCTTGACTTGGGGACGTAAATTACAAGTACCTATGAAGTCAGAGTGGGTTCGCCTGATGGCGAGGGACACTGTTAACAGGGAAAGCTAATCAACACGCAAAATCTAGTCCAGCACTACTGGAAGTAGTGTGTATGGACTACACTTGAGTTTAAATCGAGCGAGCGCAAAAGAAAAAAAAAACTTAATATGTGTGAACGCATACAACAGATAATGAATCGTTTAACAGACGGTATGATCTCTTCATGTCAACTGATTCAGTGCCAAGCAACAAGTTGGTTTGAACCAAATATAGTGCACAACCAAATGAACAAATATTATAACGTAAATTTACGTTCACTGAGAATTGACATTGTGGAAGATACTGAAACAAATAACACGTTGACCATGTGTGGCTATATGTCACCCTTATGTCAAAAATGGTAGGTCACATGTGGCGATTTATTGTCCTTCGGCACTAAATCAATTAAGTCTAGATAGAAAGAAATAACGCATGAAAGTGGGAACAGCGGTCATATTTGCCACAAAACTTACCCGTCAAAGACTAAACTCGTGTAACAATGTCCCCCATCACTCGTAACGAAGCGGAAAGTAAATTCTATAGGACCACGGTAACAATTAAGTTATATCTCTTACCCGAGGTCGTTGCCTCCCCACGAGAAAATACAACGATATTCTAAACTATTATTTATGGTACGAAAACTATAATTTCGTCACACGGTACAGCTTTCAAGTGGTTACCGTAAACACAAGAACCCGTGCTAAGGGTACTCAAGAACGAACAAGAGAAGACGTCACCTTTTCATTAGTTTAGTTAATTTTAAAAATTAAAACCAAAGAATTATCTAATTAACCATTTTGCAAAGAGTCTCAAATTTATTGAGCAAAGAGGGCCTCTTTTGACAAACAGTTATGTATATTAATATGTTCCGGGAAGATTAACCCAGTCAACAAACGCCTGAAACGCTCTTTCCAGTTGTCACGATTTTCTCCAAGGTTTCTCTTACCATCACATGACCAAAGAAAGCTAGTTGTCTCTTTCTTATTGTTGTATATACTGTTTAATTTTCATTAGTGTCTTTTAGGCAATCGCCAGAGATACGGAATATAATTCAACAATGGTAAATATCTCTATTCCAAATCCCTCAAATACATTTAATTTATTCTTATACAGTGATTTCATGCGAGCACCGCTGATTTTCCTTCGTTTTATATGTCTGATAGCATCAGCGACTATTTAGTATACGTGTGCCCTTTTACGATACTTGATTATATTATTTCTAAATCATATACCTCCGGTGTGTATTAATTCTGTCTCTTTATCACGACATTGGGCAGCGCTCACCAGACGCGATACTCAACATTGTAACAACGGCTTCGGGCTTAAGAGCTCAACTGGGAGGGTGCAAACCTTATCCTGGTGCTTAAAGTCGCTTAAAATTCGACAGGGTCGACTTCATTGCACCGGGTTTTTATCCCATATGGCTCAGTCTCTTTCCACAGCGCGGGCTGACGAAAGCGTCGCACAAAGCACGAACTCTGTAGCTCCAGCGACGACCCTCAGGAGTCTCAGAAAAAATGCACTCGTGAACCGAAGGACACTGCCCGGAATCGAACCGACAACCTTGGGAGCCCGAGTCAGATGGCTTGGCCACGGAGCGTCCCTGCGACCTTATCCTGGTGCGAGGAAATGCAGCCTAAAGACTAAATGTCGTTGCAGGACAGGCCAGGTCCTAAGCCTTGGTTGGCAACTGGTCTTGGATCGAAGCTCCCATAGACGGACAGTTAGAGCATTGCTTTGCTGATCCAGCAGTTTCTGTAGCCTGTCTTGTTCCATATGTGTTGGTGTTACCTTTCCTCTGGAGTAAACTAGGCGGGCCGAGAGAGGTATCATGTAGCATGGGCAACATATTGTCTCTAATTATGTCTAGTCTTTGTATAATGGAGATGTATAACTCTCTCTCTCTCTCTCTCTCTCTCTCTCTCTCTCTCTCTCTCTCTCTCTCTCTCTCTCTCTCTCGCTCTCTCTCTCTCTCTCTCCTAGTATAACAGCCAGTCACATTTTGGTAGGCCAGTATATTCCACATGGCTAATAACAAGTGTCACACCATTAGCTAATTTTACTAAGTCGTATAGTATTGATGTTCGCATTTTGCCCATGCCTTTATAATGCATATCTTTTATATTGTTGCTGTTCTCTGATAGCCTTGAATGATGTGTGAATGAAATAATGTATGAAAGAGAGTGATAGAAGGGCAGAATGTTAGACGGGCCTGCGTGCCCAATTCTGCACCCTTTGAAAATAAAGTTTATTCGTTCGTTCGTTCGTTTTCTCTCTCTCTCTCTCTCTCTCTCTCTCTCCTCTCTCTCTCTCTCTCTCTCTCTCTCTCTCTCTCTCTCTCTCTCTCTCTCTCTCTCTCTCTCTCTCTCTCTCTCTCTCTCTCTCTGATCTTCTACCGCCATGGATTCGGTTGTAAGAATAATGCATTTTTTTTAAAGCACAATGTAAAAAAAACTATCGTCTGCCAAGACAGCAAGGTGTCAATATAGTTTATAATGGTATTTTCTTACATTAGCACCTTTTTTTTTGTGTCTTTGATTTCAAACATCTCGTGTTTTATTTTTTCTACCTGTCAAATCACTGGTTTCTCTGTTCATGGTTATGTTATCTTCAATATAAATACTATGATTTTTTTTTTTTTTTTTTTGCACTATTTATTTAACCAATTTTCTTCTGACTTCTCTTGCATTTACCTCATATTTATGAACTTCAACAAATGCCTGAAGTCGGATGTGTCGGACGAAAGGTGCAAATATTGCAGCTCAGCTGTAAACTGCCACAGCGCAATTACGTCCAAAACATCATTCCAGAGGAACGCAGAAGAAGAAGATATTTATTTTATTATATTCTTTAGTCACTCATATTTGTTATCCTTTTGGTCATCATCTATCTTGTGTAACACCATTAGTATAGGTTTAAAACCTATAGTATAGTCTTAACAACTATAGTATAGTCTTAACACCTATAGTATAGTCTTAAAACTCGCCATTACCACAAAGACACTATCTCAGGAAGTAATGCGGAGGTGCGAGACAGCCACGTGCATTTCGCAAGCTGAAAGAGCACAACTACAAAGCCAGATTGATGAGTTGAAACAACAAGTTAAGCTACTTCAAACACAGGCACCGACCAGCGACAATGAAAAGCTGTTTGCTGAAATAAAGGCGATCCAGCAAAACATCAAGCAAGAAGTGGAACATATGGCCGAGATGAAAGAAGGAAAATGAAGAAATGCTGCGCACCATAAAAGCGGAGAGAAAGCTGCTGAAAGATGAAATGTAGCTTTTCCAAAACAAACCAACAGAACCCATACAAGAAACCACAGAGAAACCGCAAGATGAAAACCAAGAGACCGAGCCTGAACCGCAAGCTAAAGCCAGCAGCCCGACCGCGACGCCCGAGGCCGACAAGGGGAAACCAATATCACGTCAGACATCCGAAGAAAGCCGAGATGAACTCCCCGAAGACAACACGGAAAGGCGTCGGTGGCCTACCTTGGAGGAGCTACGAGAGTCGGCAAGGATTGAAGAACTAAGGCACCAGGCATTCAAAAGGCGCTGGGATGAAAGAGAAAAGAAGAAGCTCAAGAAACTCAGGAAACCTGTAGAATACCCAGATAGAATTACTGACTGGGAGGATGGACCCGGCTACACGTTCTATATAGAAAACAGAGAGACGATCCCGTGGCTGACCGAAGAGGAAGAAATCGAAAGGCAACAGAAACTCAAAATTGAAAGTGAAAAAGGGTGCAAGGAGGGAAATGAAAACATCGAAAAGCTCCTAAAGAAAATACACAAAAAAGGAGGAAAAAATACCAAATAAAAAGTCCTTTTAAGGACTGCAACCAGTCGAGCCAGAAGAGCCTACAATAACAAAAGAAACCACCTGAGACGGGAACAAAGGACAGCCGCCAACCGATCCCCCAGCTGACGTCACAGACACAAACCAACATAACCAGTCCGAGATAGGACTCACTCGTAAGAACGCACAAGACAAGAATTAGGGTGAATGAGCCCACAAAAACCACGGACCTCAGCAATAACCACAGCTGAAGAGACAGGCTGAACGAGGCCAAAATTGGAATTTTTGTTTTGAAAATTGGAATTGGAATTGGCAAGCCAGACGAACCAGGAGACTTCACTAACAAAAGAAACCACCAGAGGAGACGGGCATAAAAGACAGCCTCCGACACCCCCCCCCCCCCCTACCTCAGCGGACGTCAGAGACACAAAAGCCGATATAACCAGTCCGGGCCAGGACCAACTTGTAACAGCGCACAAGACAAGAATCAGGGTGAACAAACCCACAAAAACCACAATATGCCCAGCTGAAAGAAGCAGGTTGAACGAGGCTGAATTTGGAATTTTTGTTTTTAAAGCAAGCAAGCATAGGGCCTGTGGCGCAACAGATAACGCGTCTGACTACGGATCAGAAGATTCCAGGTTAGTTAGTTAGTTAGTTAGTTAGTTAGTTAGTCGACAGATCATCCTCGTTGCACATCGAACCATTCAGTCCATAAGTGCTCGGATCCCCTCCTCAGCAAATCCCGCAGCGTGTAGCAGCTAACGACGCCAGTTCTGTGCTGGTTTATCAATCTTCTTTGGCTTCCTGCGTAGTGTTCTTGTTTGGCCACCCCTCTTTTAATTTGCTGCTCCCGCAGTCTGGCCATTGTTGTAGATTCACAGTCATCACTTGGTTCTCGCAAAAGTCTCACTTCTCGTAGAGCATTCAGAATGTCAGCCTGGTCAATGGCGCGTCCGCCCTCCACAGTAGCCTCACCTGCGAGCTTGTCAGCCCGCTCATTTCCTTGTACTCCCGCATGACCTGGCACGAAGATGAAACTAATCTTTGCCAGCCGAGACCGCTTCAGAGGCAGCAACCATTCTCTTCGGATCGACCCCTCCTCTATCCTCTTGATCATGTTCATTGAGTCGCTAAGGAAACAAGCCCTAGTGAATGTCTGTGTCTCGAGCCATGTTATTGCTTTACTTACTGCCATGACTTCCATGGTCAGGCTACTTGTGGTTTCAGTGAAAGCACCAGAGTCCTCCTTCACAATTCTCCCTCCGGCCCGAGCTGTAAACGCCCATGAGCTTCTCACATGTCGGACGACCGACCCATCTGTGTAGATGACCGCGTCACCGTCTAGCGAATTCTCGAAAATCAACGCTTGTACTTCAGCCTCAACAGCAGCCGGATTTTCTTGTCTGCATTTTCTATCTAGTTGGATGCAAACTGAAAAGGATGTGCAAATGTCTGTTGGCACTTGCACCCACTCCTCGCCAGGTTCTAAGTCCTCAAGTGAACACACCTGTTGAAGAATGTCTTCGGCTTGACCCATCCACGACCGTCCTCTTTTTAACCTGCTGCCCTTCACCTTCCTAATTTCACTATGCAGTGGATGTTGTGTGTTTGCGTTAATTCTGAGGTAGGCGCGTGCCCTGCAAACTTGTATTCTCTCTTCAATGGTTGGAAAATCAAGAAGGTAGCGCATCGCCCTGCATGCTGTATCTCTTGTACATCCAAGAATAATGCGCATAGCTTCATTCTGTATCCTTTCCATCCTTTCTATCTGCTTATGGCTGAGAGTCAGGATTGCCATTGCATACTCCAAAACAGACATGACCAGCCCCTCGTACAGAAGACATAGATGCGCTGCTCACAGTTTGCTGCCGCCATCACCCGCATCGCAGCCAAACCCCGCTTGGCCTTTGTTATCACCTGGTCTATGTGCACATTATAAGCAAGGCTTCGATCAAACCGTATCCCCAGGTAATTCATTGCCTGCGTTCTTTCCACCGTCTCTGAACACAGCATTACAGTTGGTGTTGGATTGTTGACAATATGATTATTCAACGAGAACCAAGTCACTGTTGCCTTTGTTGGGTTGACCCAAAAAAAGGTTAGAATCCTGGCAGACTCGAAGATTTTTTTTAAATTTTATCTAAATGTAGAGCTTCTCTTCCCTCAAAGTTTAAACCCAGCAAGATGGGCACGACTGCTCCTTGAGCTTCACGTCTGCCGAGAAGTATGACGATCCTTGATAATGGGAGGCGACGTTTCAGAAATTCAAAACAATGTTTTCCCGTAGTGAATTTAAATAACAAAGACACAAACAATAGATTGCACTATTTATTGCCTGGCATATTTCGTTGCATCTCGTCAGGTACATACTGCAGAATTCACACAACATAAAGTAAATTAATTAGATAAATCCTTCAAGCTGAAATATACACATGTTCGCACAGTAATGTCAATTGTCTACCACGGTAATTTTAAGCTGACTAACACGTCTTTCTGTTTGCATAAATCTGGCTTGCGTTGATTGATAATTATTGCTTCTGCAAACTTAAACAAGCGAGTATTTTGTGTGTTAAACAACACGTGAAAGGCAATGTCTCTGTCAATCACATGGCCGCTTTCGAGAATGTGCCTACAAATGATGACGCGGAAAGCTTCCAGTGTGTCGGCCCCATTAGGCTCGCATCGCCCGTGTGTCGTATCTTGCCGACCCATTGAGGTATGTGTTCTGACACTCTTTTGTTCAGCTACCGCTCTGTTCTGCCAGGCAATAAATCGTGCAAACTATCGTTTGTGTCTTCGTTATTCAAAGATCCTTGATAAGTTTGCTGGACTGGCAGCTCAAGATCTGGATTGGAAAGACTATGCTTCGTGAACTATGCCTGTGTATACTCTAGTCCTACCATGTCAGCGATCAGCACCGTTGGTCACAGAAAGAAATGGACACAGATTGTGCTTGAAACAAAACACATGATATATATATAAATGATCAATAACACTGACGACGCAGGTTTAAAGATGGGTTTAAAGGTGAAGGCTCAACATTATTTCATCGGGCTTTATCACATATGGCTCGATATCTTTTCGCACAACGCCTGCCGAAATCGTCGCACAAAGCACGAACACCAAAGCTGCGGCGATGACCCCCCGAAGTCTCCGAGAAAATTGTTCTTGTGAATCGATAGACGGAGACCGGAAGCGAACTTTCGACCTTCGGAGCGCCATTTTGTCACGGAGATCCCCAAATACTAATATGCCTATTGCTATCTACTTCATAAAGAAATGTTAGTCTCGATCATATCGATCAGTACCGCTGGTGACTGAAAGCAATGGATACAAATTGTCATTGTAACAAAAAGGCGTATGTCATTGTAACAAACACAAGCACAAATCTCTGCAGGAAATCCTCCTGGAAAGACAAGCATTCTTTGCCCACATTGTCAAAGAACATTTCGAGCCAAACTAGACTTTCCAACCATTTTAGAACTCACGGCTCCAAACTTTCACCCCCAGCGGATTAAATGAATAGTCATCATCATACTTGATGGACGAACACTATGCCACTGTAACAAAATAACAGTTAAATTGAGTTGAGTTAAGAACCGACATCACTGCACTCACGACATTCCCATACGTGCTCCGTCCCCTCGTTCAACAGCCAGCGAAGAGTCATACTACTAATCGTTCCCACCGCTATCTGATTAAAAGTTGTCCTGGTCTTCCCTCTCATTCTTTCCACATATGGATTCTCAATCTGTTCCCCCGCCTTCTCCACCTGGTCACACAAGCGCACGAACACCTCCCGCTTGTCCATAGGCAATCTACCACCAAGAGCTACATTGCCTGCTGGCCTATCAGTCTGTTCATTCCCCCGCACCCCCGCATGGCAAAATATCCATACAATCTGAGACCTCTGAAGCGACGACAGCCATTCCATACGAAACATTCCTTTCTCCACCTTACTAAGCATACTCTTTGAATCCGTAATACAATGTGTGTTACAGTAGTCTCCTCTAGCCAACGGAACGCCGCTGTTACTGCTTCCAACTCCATTCTCATCTGGAGGTCGTAATAACACAATAACCAAAAGAATAAATAAATAAATAAACTGGACTTCTTCTTCTTCTTCTTCTGCGTACATCTGGAGTTTTTTTTTTTCTTTTTCAGACGTGATTGCGTTGTGCACAGCAGAGCTGCGTTCTTGCGCCGTTAGGCCGACACATCCGACTTCTGTGGGCATTTGTTGACCTGGTTAACCTTCCCAGGGGTTTCGTAAGACGTTTGACTCTCCCTGTTGTGGTGTTATCCCCCATCCCAGCTGGCCCATTTAGAACAGCCGAAGACATAACGGTCAGCCCTCAAGGGAAGGCAAGGGCAGACCATGGGCATTCCCCGCCATCCAGTGAGGCTTCCATAATTGCAGAGCCGACACACAGCGCTCTCGTACTGGGCTCACCCAAGGAATCGTCACGTCCTGCACATGGCCACTTAGCCTAACTTCCGTATATCCCCCCCCCCCCCCCCCCCCCCCCGTTCACCACAGGCTGTTCCTCCGGAAACCAGAAGAATGCAGTCAGCAGATAACATCCACACAGTGAGCTTTCGATTCGGACTTTCCACGTAATGGAATTTGCTATCCAAGCAATATTCCATTTCGTGCCATTGGGACGCTTTTTCCTAAAATATAGTCGCTTAAAAGTCGACAGGGTCGACTTCATTGCACCGGGTTTTATCCCATGTGGCTCGGTCTCTTTCCGCAGCGCGGAAAGCGTCGCACAAAGCACGAACTCCGTAGCTGTAGCGACGACCCACAGGAGTATCCGAAAATTTTCACTCGTGAACCGAAAAGCGAGGCCCGGAATCGAACCCACATCCTTCGGA
This sequence comes from Cepaea nemoralis, assembly GCA_014155875.1. Taxonomy (NCBI): domain Eukaryota; kingdom Metazoa; phylum Mollusca; class Gastropoda; order Stylommatophora; family Helicidae; genus Cepaea; species Cepaea nemoralis. Next base: position 1,266,627 of record JACEFZ010022015.1, on the reverse strand, counting down.
GCCCGAGTCAAACGGCTTGACCACTTCGCCACGGAGATTCCCGCTTTTTCCATCTTTGATGACGCCCACACAATGAGCTTTTTTTAATTTGGACTTTCCACGTAATGGATTTGCTCATTTATTCATTCATTCATTCAGTAGCATGTCCTTTGCAGAACCTCGCTCCCATAACAACCTTCCGGAAAACCTCTCGATCAAGATGATCAAGATGTCCCGAGTCCGATACACCCATCTGGAGATCATCCGCCACATCCTGCACTCATCTTCTTTTTGGCCTTCCTCTTCCTCTCTTCACAGGCATATATCCCTCCATTAATGTTCTCTCCAAGCTTTCATGAAGCTTCAATTGACCAAAATATTTCAATTTTCTTTGTTTTATCGTCTTTAATAGCCAACCTTCTTCAATATTCAGCTCTTGAAGTATGGATGCATTTGTTCTTTTCTTTACCCAAGAATGGATTTGCTAGCCAAGAAATATTCCATTTCATGCCTCTGGGACGCTTTTGTAACCGACATACCTGTGGTATGAAGTGTGGCAGTCTAAGTACTTCTTCATGCACCTTTAGATGTCAACCTGAATGTAGTTAAAGTAAGCTGCAGTCAACTTGAGCTTGTTATCTCCATAAAGCTTGTCCTCAAATGAAGCAGCTGTGGGCCAAAATATCTTTCTCTGTTCTGCATATATTGGGCACTCATGCAGCAAATGTTTAGCTGTCATTTTACCAGTTCCACAATTACATTCATCGGCATCTCCTATCTTTAGTTTATTGAACAAGTGGTATTTCAGCCTGTTATGTCCTGTGCGGAGTCTGAAGATTGCTACTTGTTCTCTTCGGTCGAACAACTGGACTGAATCAGAAGAAATAGCAACTAGAAGATATAGTTAAAATAACCACACACTTAAAGTAACAGAAAATTGACATGTAAATACTATTCAGCCGTTTGATAGCTAAGGCTAAGCGCGAGAGCAACCAACAGATAGCTGTTTGTTATTGCCTCAAGTTAACAAAGGATCTCGTTATAGAGACAATGTCTACGTTCATCGACCAGTATGGTCACAGTCAAGAAGGAAAGCAATGGCAAACTATCTTCTTTACAGATACCCTGAAAATTATAACGGTCAAAGAGAGTATGAAGAGCTGAGCTGAGTCAAAAACCGATATCACATCAGTCGGTCCATTCCCATACGTGCTCCGTCCTCATCTGCAACAGCCAGCGAAGAGTCCTAATACTAAAATGGTACCAGTATGAGTCTGAATATTTGTCCGTCTGACCCTTTCCTCTGAGTTTTGAGCGTCGGCCAGATCCTCTGGTCACTGCCGGCAGCATTCATTCTCTCCAAGCCGTGATGGTCTGGATGGTCTTCTGCACTATACTCACGATTCCAGAGGGTAGAGAGTATGGAGAAGATTATTATAGGGGGTGGGAGGAGTTCTGCACAAGTCACAGGATGATGGTGATGGTGATGATGATGATATTTATGATGATGATGGTGATGATGGTTGTGGTGGTGATGATGGTGGTGGTGATGATGATGATGATGATGATGGTGATGATGGTGATGATGATGATGGTGATGATGATGATGGTGATTGATGATGATGGTTGTGATGATGATGATGATGGTGGTGATGATGGTGATGATGATATTGATGATTATATTGATGATGATGATGATGGTGATGGTGGTGATGATGATGATGATGGTGGTGACGATGATGATGATGATGGTTGTGATGATGATGATGGTAGTGATGATGGTGATGTTGATATTGATGATGATGATGATGATGATGATGATGGTGATGATGGTGGTGATGATGATGATGGTGATGATGATTATATTGATGATGGTGATGATGATATTGATGATTATATTGATGATGATGATGATGATGATGATGGTGGTGGTGATGATGGTGATGATGATATTGATGATTATATTGATGATGATGATGATGGTTGTGATGATGATGATGATGGTGGTGATGATGATGATGATGGTGGTGATGATGGTATTGATGATTATATTGATGATGATGATGATGGTGATGGTTGTGATGATGATGATGATGGTGGTGATGATGATGATGATGGTTGTGATGATGATGATGGTAGTGATGATGGTGATGTTGATATTGATGATGATGATGATGATGATGATGATGGTGATGATGGTGGTGATGATGATGATGATGGTGATGATGATTATATTGATGATGGTGATGATGATATTGATGATTATATTGATGATGATGATGATGATGGTGATGATGATGATAATGATGATGGTGACGACTTCAGAAAGTTGAAGCAACAACAATAAGAAATACACAAATACACTCAGAAGGTGGTTTTAGCAAGCAGACTTCTGAAATCTAAAACAAAAAAGAGAGAGTAGTTCATCCTGTAAAGAATTGTTAGGTTGTAAATTGTGTTCTAGTATTCTGCAGACACTTGCCAGGATCTTCACGTGACAACAGCATGCTGTATTTATCCAGGATTTATGGCTCTGTGGTTTTAAAATCCCACTTTGTAAATTTTACACCGGGTGCCTTGAACCAGACAACATGTGTGTGTACATTTTTGCACTGATAAATCATTAAGTGAAAACAGTTTTAAATAAAATCCGATGAAGTGGACTGTAACATAAATATACCCGGGTACGAGTACTTGAAATATATTAAGTCAAACATTTGGGTTCATTTGATTCTCTCTATCTATAGAAGCTAAATTGAAGCTATTATTATCACTGACTAATATGTACAAAAGTATTCCTTTGGTGAATTTAAACTCCGAAGCCCTAAATAATAGATTGAACAATTTATTGCCTAGTATATTTTGAACGAGACAGGAACACTGAGCTGATCCACGACTCTGTAGAGATGGCGAGACATGTCCGCCCACGCTTACCGGCATGGCACATGATGATGATGATGATTTTGTCATACTACATATGAAGTGAATAGATGAATATTATGTTGGCTGAAACACATAACATAACTGAATTACAAGTACCATTGAAGTCAGAATGGGTTCGATTGATGGCTAGGGACACTGGTGATAGGGAAAGCTAATCCACACGCAAAAGCCAGTCCTGTGCACTAGAAATAGTAGCAACTGTATGGACTGTGAGGGTTCAAAGCAGGCGGACAGGGAAAATAAATAGTCACAGATATGTTTGATTGTGGAGCATTTATTATCCAAACAGGGATTGCAGCCACTATGAAGTCTTTCAGTCTGCATAAACCAGGTTTAGGCGTGTTTTTAAAAAAATTTTAAACGCCAATGTCATAGCAATTAGATGTAAAAAAAAAACCAACAACAACAACCAAGGGTTATACAGAAAGAAAGACTTCACAGTTACTCTGTGATTACCGTTTGGATAATAAATATTCCACATTCAGTATGCACCTAACAAGATGCAGAAAATATCCCAGGCAATAAACTGTGCAACCTACTGTTTGTGACTCATGTGTTAAAATGTGCAAAAGTAGCCTTTTGCGAGATGTAAAGCATACAAAGCAATAGAGAGCTGCAAATTGCAGTGAGGAAAAGAGTGATAAAGTGCAATATAGAACATATTCCCCCCCCCCCCCCCCCCCCCCCCCCACGTTTCTATCCTGTTTCAGGATATTGCGGTCAACACCAGCATCTTTCAGCTGTATGTTGATTCCTAAGCTAGATTACGCTCATCAGCACGCCACGACTTTCTGAGCTCCATACTCTCATAAGTCACTGGCGCGACTCGAACCGCTTCCAATTCTTGTGCGCTCACGTCAAGATTTCGGGGTTAATGGAGAAAGCTGCTAACCTCTCGGCCAGGGAGTCGGCTAATATATAACATATACTTCTTTTTAATGCACTTTCAGACGTTAACACAAATAAACGAAAGGCAAGCAGTCAAATTTAGCTTGTTGACATCTCCATAGTTTTTTTTTTTTTTTTTTTCAAATGGATTGGGATTAGTTAAAGTAATACAGAACCAATATTGTTGCATGCCTGTGAGACTGTGAGCAGACAAGGTGAAAACAATCTAATGGCAGTGGAAATATGGTTTCCAGAGAAAATTCCAAGAGAAATTATGCTGTATGGACTAAGTTGATGGGATAGAGGAATGTCATTAGAAGAGTTGATCCAAAGCAACAAAGACCGAGATGTGTGGAGAGACATGAACGCCTATGCCAGCAGGCAAGGCACTAGATGATGATGATGATGAAAATACAAAGAATACCATGGACGGAGAGAAAAACGAATGGGGCAGTTCTTTAAGATACAACTGTAACTTGATTAGAAAATATGACGTACAAAATCAAGATTGATTAACAATCATTATAAGAAAAACTAAATTGGAAAACTCTGTGACAAGTGGCAAACTCAAAAGGAAAAGAGCAAGGGGAAGACAAAGTGATAAATACCTGGAATTCTTGGCCATATGATACAATATGAAGGAAGAAGTGATAAATACCTGGAATTCTTGGTCACATGGTATAATACAAAGGAAGACAAAGAGATAAATACCTGGAATTCTTGGTCACATGGTATAATACAAAGGAAAACAAAGAGATAAATGCCTGGAATTCTTGGTCACATGGTATAATCCAAAGGAAGACAAAGAGATAAATACCTGGAATTCTTGGTCACATGGTATAATACAAAGGAAGACAAAGTGATAAATACTTGGAATTCTTGGCCACATGGTATAATACACAGGAAGACAAATTGATAAATACTTGGAATTCTTGGTCACATGGTATAATACAAAGGAAGACAAAGAGATAAATACCTGGAATTCTTGGCCACATGGTATAATACAAAGGAAGACAAAGAGATAAATACCTGGAATTCTTGGTCACATGGTGTAATACAAAGGAAGACAAAGTGATAAATACTTAGAATTCTTGGTCACATGGTATAATCCAAGCAAGACAAAGAGATAAATACCTGGAATTCTTGGTCACATGGTATAATACAAAGGAAGACAAATACATAAATACCTGGAATTCTTGGCCACATGGTATAATACAAAGGAAGACAAAGAGATAAATACCTGGAATTCTTGGTCACATGGTATAATACAAAGGAAAACAAAGAGATAAATGCCTGGAATTCTTGGTCACATGGTATAATCCAAAGCAAGACAAAGAGATAAATACCTGGAATTCTTGGTCACATGGTATAATACAAAGGAAGACAAATACATAAATACCTGGAATTCTTGACCACATGGTATAATACAAAGGAAGACAAAGAGATAAATACCTGGAATTCTTGGTCCCATAGTATAATACACAGGAAGACAAAGAGATAAATGCCTGGAATTCTTGGCCACATGATACAATACAAAGGAAGACAAAGAGATAAATACCTAGAAATCTTGGCCACATGGTATAATACAAAGGAAGACAAAGAGATAAATGCCTGGAATTCTTGACCACATGGTATAATACAAAGGAAGACAAAGAGATAAATACCTGGAATTCTTGACCACATGGTATAATACAAAGAAAGACAAAGAGATAAATACCTGGAATTCTTGACCAAATGGTATAATACAAAGGAAGACAAAGAGATAAATACCTGGAATTCTTGGCCATATGGTATGATACAAACAAAGACAAAGAGATAAATAAAGTACCTGGAAATTTTGGCCACATGATATAATACAAAGGAAGACAAAGAGATAAGTACATGGAATTATTGATCACATGGTATAATACAAAGGAAGACCAAGTACCTATCTTGACACAAGAACTCCATTTACAGTACCTATCTTGACACAAGGACTCCATTTACCGTACCTATCTTGACACAAGAACTCCATTTACAGTACCTATCTTGACACAAGGACTCCATTTACCGTACCTATCTTGACACAAGGACTCCATTTGCAGTGTTTATCTTGATACAAGCACTCCATTTACAGTACCTATCTTGACACAAGGACTTCATTTACAGTGCCTATTTGACACAAGCACTCCATTTGCAGTGCCTATCTTGATACAAGCACTCCATTTACAGTACCTATCTTGACACAAGGACTCCATTTACAGTGCCTATTTGACACAGGCACTCCATTTACAGCTCCTGTCATGATATAAGAACTCCATTTACAGTGCCTATCTTGACATAAGAACTCCATTTATAGTGCCTATCTTGACACAAGCACTCCATTTACAGTACCTATCATGACACAAGAGCTCCATTTACAGTGCCTATCTTGACACAAGGACTCCATTTAAAGCACCTATCTTGACACAAACACTCCATTTACAGTGCCTATCTTACATAAGAACTCTATTTATAGTGCCTATCTTGACAAGACTCCATTTACAGTGCCTATCTTGACACAAGGACTCCATTTGCAGTGCTTATCTCGACACAAGGACTACATTTAAAGCACCTATCTTGACACAAACACTCCATTTACAGCAACTGTCTCGACACAAGCAACCTGTCTGTAGACCAATATTCTATGTAAACCCACATTTATGACACATTTTAATTACACCAACTCCCTATTTACTGCACCTCTCTTCACATAAACTTCCCATTTACACCAGTTTTTCCCTTCTTTCTCTCAAATGAAAATAATCCACATCTTATCATTTATCAAGGATTTAATCAGGTTAACAAAGTAACAAACGGTTAAAAATAATGGCAAAGATCAAGATAACTGTCATCATCATCATCAAGTGCCCTACCAGTTGGCGTAGGTGTTCATGTCTCTCCACAGATCTCGATCTTTGGTGTTCAGGATCAACTCTGCTGATAATATTCCTCTATGCCACCATCTTAATCCATCCAACATCACTTCTCTTAGTCGTCCTCTGCCCCTCTTCCCCTCGATCTTTCCAGTTGTTACGATGTTCTCCAATGCTTCTCTTCTCATCACATGACCAAAGAAAGCTGTTTGTCTCTTTCTTATTGTTGTATGTAATGTTCTAGTTTCTTTAGCCTGTTTCAGGCAATCGTTGTTAGTTACTCTGGCAGTCCAAGGAATTCACAACATTCATCTTAGGAACCACATCTCTGTTGCTTCCAAGGTTCTTCCTAATTTTTTCATTTACACTTCAAGGTTCACTGTCATACAGCAAAACAGGTTCTATTTAACACTTCAGTACAGTGGTACCTCGGGTTACGAACACCTCAGGTCACGAACAATTCGGGTTACGAACAACAACTTTGAACATTTTTTGTCTCGGGTAATGAACAGTGCCTCAGTTACGAATGAAGGCGCGCGCGAGAGAGAGAGAGTAAGGTTTAACGTTGGAAACAAACGATCGCGTACAGTACAAACGAAGGCCACGCAGTACTAACATCGCTTAGCGCTAGCCTAGTAGCCTAGTTTTGCACGCGTGAACAGCATTGCTTTCATTGGCCTTACTACACAGCAGTAAAAGATTTCTTAGCAGTGGCACTGTGTGTAGTTTATCTCTTTCATTATTTTCCTTGTTAACCCCATTAATTATAAGTTCAAAGAACGGTAATGGTGCTGCTAGGAAGAAGAGACGTATAACAGTGAAGGTGAAGGACATAATAATGAAACATGAAAATGGCGTTCGTGTATGTGACATCGCTAATGAGTACAGCATGGCAGAATCAACTATCTCCACCATCATAAAGAACAAAGAGTTACTCAAATCAGTCGATGTGGCTAAAGGCATAACGAAGCTGCAGAAGCAAAGACCTAAAATTTTAAAGAAAGTTGAAAATCTTCTCTTGATCTGGATTAATGAAAAGCAACTTGCAGGAGACAGTGTTAGTGAGGCAATCATATGTGAAAAGGCGAAGCTGTTGCACGGTGATTTATTGTCAAAATTGCTTGGTACAAGTACTGAGACTGACGATTTTAAAGACTGCAGAGGCTGGTTTGAAACGTTCAAAAAAAAAAAAAGAATTAGCATTCACAGTGTAATTAGGCACAGAGAGGCTGCAAGTTCTAATGAGAAAGAAGCTGAAGCATTCAATGTGGAATTTGCTAAGATCATGAAAGAGGAAGACTACTTTCCACAACAAGTCTTTAATTGCGATGAAACGGGCCTCTTCTAGAAGAAAATGCCAAAGAGGACCTTTATCACCCAAGAGGAGATAGCACTGCTGGGCCCAGTGACCGTTTCAACTGCCAGGATTAAAGAAATTTGCAGCAAGTGGACAGATGTTGAAGACTTCATTGTGAACCATCATCCATACAAACTGGCTGCTAACAAGGCAGTAAACCTGATGAATGATAACGCAATGGCCCACTTCAGAAAGACTCTCCAGCAAAGGAAGCGACAAATTTTCCTTGATAGTTTCTTGGTGCAGAAAGATTCCCAGTCGGCTGCCAAGAAACAGCGACAAGAAACTCATGAAACAATGATTCAGAATAGCAAAGAAGTGACGAAATTTCCCATGATCGTTTTCTTGGATAAGAAAGATAGACTAAATCTTTTTTTTATTTTACATTTAATTTATTTGGTTGTTTTCTTTCTCTTTATTTAATATGTGAAGTACACATATTCTTTGCGTTTTGTCAGGTAAACGACCAAATGTTAATAAAAAAGAACGATTCTTTCATCTTGAAACGGATTGTCACTATTTCATTGATTTCAATGTTTCGGGTTACGAACTGAGTTCTGGAATGAATTAAGTTTGTAATCTGAGGTACCACTGTACTCTCTTTCTTACATTCAACGATAGTAACTTATTGCATAAAATTCTTTTCATTTTCTGAAATGCAGCTTTTGCTTGCCCTATTCTGTTCTTAATCTATGTTGTGCATCTTCCATCTGATGTTATATAAATGCCCCTAGGTATTTAAAATTATCCACTTGGTTCAGAATTTTCCCTTCTATTTCTGTTTCACATTTTGGTGGCATCTTTTTCTTTGATATCCCCATTGGTACTGTTTTCTTGATATTTATGGAGAGTCCTTTCTTTGCACTTTCTATTACTACAATGTCCAACAATTGTTGTAGACCTTTTGCATTATCCACCACTAATACTGTTTCAGCTGCATAGCGTATATTAGGAAAACTGTACAGACAATAAATACACATAATTGTGAACCCCGTTCAACAAACAATAATTTGTAAATGTGTAAAGACAAAACCAACATGACTGCAGCTAATGTACGTAGGCGTTACTCAACATCTATTATTATCAAGAGTATTTGAATCATTTCATGCCAAGGGGAGGTCAGCATAGCCGAGAGGTTTAAGGTGCTAGCTCTTAAATATCCTGTGTACTGACGGCAAGGTAGTGGGTTAATTTCACACTCTGATCAGTATTGGCTGAAATGTTAAATTCTCATTCAGTAAGCAATGGTTTTGTGTGTGTCTGTCAGGGGTGTTTAAATCTTGTGGTGTCAAGAGTGTTTAAATATATTGGTGGTAAGAGTGTTTAAATCTATGGGTGTTAAGAGTGTATTTAATCAGTGTCAAAAGTGTTTAAATTATGATTCATTCACAGGAACAGATGCACCCAAGATTCATCCTCACATACAATCCACTTCAGCATGTCTTACCCTTCATCTGTATCCAGAAAGAGATGTTCTATGGACAGGTCCATTGAGTTCATTTTGTGTTCCTCAGTCAGCTGTCAGGGTAACTACGTGAACACTTTCTAAAAACTCAAATGGTTATGCACAATGGTGCTGGTTAATTTTTGTCAAGATTCTGTTGCTGTTGCTACACTATCCATCGTTACTTGCATGTCGACACAAATATCTCCTCCATCCACTGCAAATATTTGTCTGGAAATCTCTATAGGTTGACCAGGTAGTCGGTTTTAAACAATTTTTTAGCATGCTTTAGAGAATTTATCAAACTGGTTATATACCTCTTGTCGTGACAAACACTTATCAATACAAACAGGTAAAAATTTACTTATGAGTATCCTTTACAGAAGTCCACCCAAGTTAACCAAAATATCTGGATGATACTGCCACTGAATGACACCTTTAGAAACTACCAGCCATCATTTGTAACTTCCACATATCAGTTTGTAACGAACTTACTGGATTTCCCTTGTAATCACACACACAAATTGAGTCTTGAGATGCCTCTTGCTCGGGCGGGAGGATTGGAATCGTTGACTCTTACAACAGTAGGCAGATGTGATGCAGCTTCACAATGAAGACAAGTCAGTAGCTTTTAATACACAGCCATATTCACACATCACAAAAATAAAATAATTATTGCAGATATTTTTTGCTTCATGTCAAATAAGTAATTTATTATCTATCTGCTTTGTTCTGAATTCTACACAAATCCTTTCCTTTGCAGCTCTGTCTCTTTCATAAACAGTTCAATGTTCTCTTTGATCATTTCTATCACTGCTCTTCAGGCTCACTTTGGCCTGCCTACATCAGCTACTCAGTGAGTTTACGTGGAATTAATGCTGCGGTCAAACACTGCCATTCCCTGGCTCTCCATGTACTCATCCACCACAAGGTCCTCCGAGCCACTGGTGTCAATCAAACGCACGTCCAAAGTCCCTTGAATGATCTGGTCACTGCTGTTGCCATCTTCTCTGGTGACTAATGCATAGATAGACTTGTTGCTAACAGTTGTCTTGAACCACTGGGTTACATGTTGAGGCCAGTCTTGTCCTTGCGGCAGTATACCTGGGTACAGAACATAAGATTTGTCAAGGCCAGTCTCAAGTCAGGTTTTTGTTGACACTTAAAATTACCTAACTCTTTTAATGCTAGCAGGTTTCACATTGGAGGTTAAACTGGGTGACTAACACAATGGCGATGTGTGGCAGGGCCCCATGTGGGATGCAGAGAATAATAACATTGTATCCTAGCATGTAAATCAAATCAAATCAAATCAACTTTATTTTGTATGTTGTACTGTTTGTATATATTGTATGTTGTAAGAGGTGACTACAGGGGTTGGCTTGAGACTGGTAACCTCACTACGTAGAAAACTTTAGTTGCAAAAGCCAACCGATCATGCGGAGTCTATAAAAGGTTGGTTGAGGGCCCATCTCCACTGGGAGATGAAAGGCAGCGGCAGCAGCAGGAGGAGGAGCAGCAGGAGGAGGAGCAGCAGGAGGAGGAGCAGCAGGAGGAGGAGCAGCGGCAGGAGGAGCAGCAGGAGGAGGAGCAGCAGGAGGAGGAGCAGTGGCAGGAGGAGCGGCAGGAGGAGCAGCAGGAGGAGGAGCAGCAGGAGGAGGAGCAGCGGCAGGAGGTGGAGGAGCAGCAACAGAAGGAGGAGGAGGAGCGGCAGGAGGAGCAGTGGCGGCAGGAGGAGCAGCAGGAGGAGCAGCGGCAGGAGGAGGATGAGCAGCAGCAGGAGCAGCAGCAGCAGGAGGATGAGCAGCAGGAGGAGGAGGAGCAGCAGGAGGAGTGGCAGGAGGAAGAGGAGGAGCGGCAGGAGGAGGAGGAGGAGCGGCAGGAGGAGCAGCAGAGGCAGGAGGAGCAGGAGGAGGAGGAGCAGCGGCAGGAGGAGGAGGAGCAGTGGCAGGAGGAGGAGGAGCAGCAGCAGGAGCAGGAGGAGCAGCGGCAGGAGGAGGAGCAGCAGGAGGAGGAGGAGCAGCAGTGGCAGGAGGAGGAGGAGCAGCAGCAGCAGGAGCAGCAGCAGGAGGAGCAGTGGCGGCAGGAGGAGCAGCAGCAGCGGCAGCAGGAGGAGGAGGAGCTGCGGCAGTAGGAGGAGGAGGAGGAACAGCAGCTGGAGCAGAAGAAGAAAAGAAGAAGAAGAAGAAGAAGAAGAAGAAGAAGAAGAAGAAGAAGAAGAAGAAGAAGAAGAAGAAGAAGAAGAAGAAGAAGAAGAAGAAGAATGCAAGCATTACGTTTAAAGAGACTAAAGACACAGAGGAGGGGGCCACTGGGGAATCAATTGTGTATCAACTGGTGTAGGCATTCATGCATCTCCACAGGGGTCCCTGGTGTTCTCAATAAATTTCTCTGGTGAATCTCTCCATGCCACTATCCCTGTCCATCCAGCATCACTTCTCTTGCTCTGCCCCTGTCTCATCTAACATGGATCTTTTCTGTCAATGCTATATTTTCCATTGCCTCTCTTCTAAAAAAATATGACAAAATAATGCCGCTTGCCGTCTCATATTTGTATATAATGTTCTATTTTGCCATTGTTTTCTGAAAGACCTGTACCCATACTATTTTTTTTACAAACCCAACGCAAGGCGGTCAGCTGCCAAATTGCCCTCAGCTGTGTTTCGAATGCAGCATGCTGGATTACGAACTGCGACTAGAATGGCTTCGTCATGGAGCCGGCCATACAGTAGAACAGGTTCTATATAACATTTCAGCGACCTCTTTCTGACATTAAATGATAGTGACTTATAGTTTTACATTTTCTTAATTCAGTTTTTGCTTGGCCTATTCTGCTGTTAATCTCTGTGGCGCATCTTTCATCTGATTTTATAATTTCCTTTATTATCCTATGACAAAATGTACAAAGTAAGAGACAACATTAATGTGATGATGGGCAGGGCCCATCACACATCACATGATACTTGGGACTGCCAGAGATAACTCATTAACCTTCTGAACCCTGTTCTCCGTGACCTCCAGATAAACTGCAATGCAGCTCCTGATTGGAAAGGTCATATTTGAAGTCATGCTACCCTCTATATTTATCTTCACAGTTACTTGTCATAAGATCCTAGTAAAAAAAAGTATGTGCCGTCAATGTTTTCTAGCATGTAAATGTTTTGTAGCACCGAACACATCTATATATATATAAAATACGATGTATGTATGTATGTAGGGATGTATTTGATGCGTTCGATAACGGTCCATCCGATTGAGATGAAATTTTCTACATGTATTCTTTTCTTTCCCATGCAGCCAACTGTCATAGTTTGTTAGTGTACAATCAGCACTTACTTACTAAAATTTAATATTTAAATTTACATTATCATTTATATATAGCGAGGGGACTTAACTTAAGAAAAGTTATTTCAAGGGGCATAACTTTTAATAGCATGGCTGTATATTGCATTGTTTTCAAAGATTTATAAACTCTTTGTCTACAGTTATTAAGAGGCATATGAGTTATAATAAATAAAGATATTATCTTTAAGGCATTTTCAAAGTTTTCATAACGTGTCATAACGTAATAAAAATAATGCATCTATTTAAATAGTGAAAATTTTCTAACTCATCTTTTTATGTTTAAAGAAGTTATCTACAATCATTGTAGGTGATTAAAAACAGTTTTCAGTAAAAATAATGGATGGTGTGTGGAAGGACATTCTTAAGTTAATTTTTTTTTGTTATATGAATTTAATGAGACGCTCCCCGCCAGGAGCTGGGCGAAGCCATGCCGGGTCAGATAGATAGACAGACAGACAGACAGATAGATAGTCGGGAACGGGAGCTTATATGACTACTTATATGAATTAAAAGAGATGCTTCCCACCCGAGGCTGGGTGAAGCCGGGCCAGGTCAGACAGACAGACAGACAGACAGACAGTCGGGAACGGGAGCTTATATGACTACTTATATGAATTAAATGAGATGCTTTCCACCAGGGACTAGGTGAAGCCGGGTCAGACAAACAGACAGACAGACAGACAGACAGATAGTCGGGAACGGGAGTTATATGACTACTTATATGAATTAAATTAGATGCTCCCCACCAGGGACTGGGTGAAGCCGGGCCGGGTCAGACAGACAGACAGACAAGCAGACAGACAGACAAACAGACAGATAGATAGATAGATCCCCTCCAGGGGCTGGGCGAAGCTGGGCCAGGTCAGTCAGACAGACAGACAGACAGATAGTCGGGAACGGGAGCTTATATGACTACTTATATGAATTAAATGAGATGCTCCCCACTAGGGACTGGGTGAAGCCGGGCCGGGTCAGACAGACAGACAAACAGACAGATAGATAGATCCCCTCCAGGGGCTGGGCGAAGCCGGGCCGGGTCAGCTAGTTTCTTATGAAGTAAACAGACTGGATCTATGCTTTCCATGGTTAACACTGGCAGAGTTCCTGGTGTCTCCAAACCAAAAAACGTCATGAAAGTCACCTAAAGACTAACTGTCATGGCAGGGTAGATCAGGCCCTAATCCTTGATCTGCAACTGGTCTAGGATGGAAGCTCTGACAGGCGTACACTAGAGCATTGCATTGCTGATTCGGCAGCTTCTGCAGCTTGTCTTGTTTCAGATGTATTGGCGTTACCTTTCCTCTGGAGTAAACTAGACAGGTCGAGAGAGGGATCATGCTGCATGGGCAACACATGGTTTCTAAATCCAGCCCAAGCTTTGTGTTATGGAAAGGTATAACTCCATTTTACAAACTATCGTCTATCAAGACGGCAAAATACCAGACAGTCAGTCAGTCATTCTAGAAGCTACATTGACCCCAGTATTGTATAAAATTGTTTGAATCCGCATTGAGGCAGATTTTTAATTTAACCTGGATCTCTAGCCTAAAATATGTACCTGGAAATGTTCTGGGAAGATAAGGCTGCCAGTGTGATATTGACCACATCACCCATCGAGTGGCAGTTGGTCTGTACAAATATTAGGCTAGCACAGTATACCCATCCACCTGATTTAAAAAAGTCTGTTACTTTTAACATCAAAATTCTTTCAAATATCTTACCTCCCAAACGCATTTTGCGAGCCAAGAATGGCAATGAATAAAACTGCTCTGGAAGTGGAAAAAATTGTGAAGGCAGCACTGTATCATAGCAATGGTGATCAGGGAAGAATACTTTCACCTGTAGAGAAAAGAAGTGTGTGACTCAGCAGTTAAGACAATGAACAATGAGTTACTGGGCAGTTAAGATGAAGATAAAGATCTGTGTATTACTGGGCAGTTGAGATGAAGATAAAGATCTGTGTATGACTGGGCAGTTGAGATGTGATAAATATCTGTGTATGGTTGGGCAGTTAAGATGAAGATAAAGATCTGTGTATGACTGGGCAATTAACATGAAGATAAAAGATCTGTGTATGACTGGGCAGTTAAGATGAAGATAAAGATCTGTGTTTGACTGGGCAGTTGAGATGTGATAAAGATCTGTGTATGGTTGGGCAGTTAAGATGAAGATAAAGATCTGTGTATGGTTGGGCAGTTAAGATGAAGATAAAGATCTGTGTATGACTGGGCAATTAACATGAAGATAAAAGATCTGTGTATGACTGGGTAGTTAACATGAAGATAAAGATCTGTGTATGACTAGGCAGTTAAGATAAAGATAAAGATCAGTGTATGAGTGGGCAATTAAGATGAAGATAAAGATCTGTGTATGACTGGGCAGTTGATATGAAGATAAAGATCTGTGTATGACTAGGCAGTTAACATAAAGATAAAGATCTGTGTATGACTAGGCAATTAACATGAAGATAAAGATCTGTGTATGATTGGGCAGTTAACATGAAGATAAAGATCTGTGTATGATTGGGCAGTTAACATGAAGATAAAGATCTGTGTATGACTAGGCAGTTAACATGAAGATACAGATCTGTGTATGATTGGGCAGTTAACATGAAGATAAAGATCTGTGTATGACTAGGCAGTTAACATGAAGATAAAGATCTGTGTATGATTGGGCAGTTAACATGAAGATAAAGATCTGTGTATGACTAGGCAGTTAAGATGAAGATAAAGATCTGTGTATGATTGGGCAGTTAACATGAAGATAAAGATCTGTGTATGACTAGGCAATTAACATGAAGATAAAGATCTGTGTATGATTGGGCAGTTAACATGAAGATAAAGATCTGTGTATGACTAGGCAGTTAACATGAAGATAAAGATCTGTGTATGATTGGGCAGTTAACATGAAGATAAAGATCTGTGTATGATTGGGCAGTTAACATGAAGATAAAGATCTGTGTATGACTAGGCAGTTAACATGAAGATAAAGATCTGTGTATGACTAGGCAATTAACATGAAGATAAAGATCTGTGTATGATTGGGCAGTTAACATGAAGATAAAGATCTGTGTATGACTAGGCAGTTAAGATGAAGATAAAGATCTGTGTATGATTGGGCAGTTAACATGAAGATAAAGATCTGTGTACAACAGGGCAGTTAAGATAAAAATAAAGATCTTTGTATGACAGGGCAGTTAAGAAAGCAGAAGATCAAATGGTTCGACCATCTCGTTAGAATGCAACATCATCAACTACCAGCATCAGTACTACATCAAAGAAGATCTGATACAAGAGCAAGAGGACACCAGAAAAAAAATTTACTGACATCAAAGATATTGTACAATCACACGGAATGACACTATCCAGTGCCACCAATGGGCATGGGTGCTGGTATGTCAATAATTCCTCATCACGACACTTGACGGCAAAAGTAGAAGATGAAAATTGTTAGAATCATTGGCATAAGATAGGAAATATAGAATACCTTATAACTAGACTGACAGTAGGCAATCACAGTAGTGCCATGGCTATCATGGGATAGGAAATGTAGATTACCTGGTAACTAGACTGACAGTGGGCAATAACAGTAGTGCCATGGCTATCATGGGATAGGAAATGTAGATTACCTGGTAACTGGACTGACAGTAGGCAATCACACTAGTGCCATGGCTATCATGGGATAGGAAATGTAGATTACCTGGTAATTAGACTGACAGTAGGCAATCACAGTAGTGCCATGGCTATCATGGGATAGGAAATGTAGATTACCTGGTAACTAGACTGATAGTAGGCAATCACACTAGTGCCATGGCTATCATGGGATAGGAAATGTAGATTACCTGGTAACTAGACTGACAGTAGGCAATCACATGATTGGTAAGGATGGCTCTCATGTCCTTTCAGGACCCATCCCCCACTGGTCCAAGTCTGACACCCAGCTCGTGCCTGTGGCTCCTAGTAGCTGTCAGCATGCGACAGCGGCCACCCCCCGGGCAACAGCTGTGAGAGGCTGGCTAAACCAGGCATGGGTATCCGATTTGGTGTCAAACCAAGAGGTAAACTAGGGTATGCCTACCCAGCATGTGAAGACAGGATTCGGCAGACTGCGCGGAAGAAATCATTCCTGATTCAACGGGCAAGACGGCGTTTACCTGCAAAGCGTTGTGGAACGTAATGAGCACGGCAAGGCACGTAGAGCGCCCTGGTCATCCACTGCACCTGTATTCGTCTCCAATCGTCTCGACTTGTCTTGCCACTGGACTCAGATGGACTCAGGCGAGAGAGTGAGGTCGACGAATTGCGCAACTCTTCCTCACTTTAATCCAAGTCATCGCGCAAGTCATTCTTCATCCAACGTTGCACATTTGAATGACCCAAAGTCAACATCAAAAAAAGATGCTTTCAAGAACATTCAGAGAGTAGTGCAGCAGAAACTTCGGCACATGCGGGACTCCTGGCTGAGCAGCAAAGCTGATGAAATTCAGGGCTTTGCTGACAGACACGATATGAAAAACTTCTACGACTCACTGAAAGCGGTTTATGGTCCTTCATCACCAGGCATAGTTCCCCTCCTCAGTGCAGACGGGGGAACATTGGTCACCGATAAGAAAGAAATCCTCCAACGCTGGGCAGAGCATTTCAGCAAAATCTTAAATGCAACTTCCTTCTTCGATGATGAAACCATCAATTGCCTTCCTCAAGTTCCCACCAATGAGACTCTTGATGACCTGCCAACCATAGTGGAAATAAACAAAGCCATCCAGCAACTCTCCAGCGGCAAGGCACCTGGTCCTGACTCCATCCCAGCAGAGATATACAAGGCAGGTGGGCCGGTCCTAACAGAGCAGCTTCACCGAGTCTTCACAAACATATGGATGAACGAGACCATGCCACAAGATTTTAAGGACGCGTCAATAGTCCACCTTTACAAACGTAAAGGAAACCGCCAATCCTGTGACAACCACCGAGGCATCTCCTTGCTTTCAATTGCAGGGAAGATACTCGCCAGAATTCTTCTCAATCGCCTCACAGCCCATCTCGATCAAGGTCTTCTTCCTGAGAGTCAATGTGGCTTCAGAAAAGAACGTGGAACTGTTGACATGATTTTCGCTGCAAGGCAGCTGCAAGAGAAATGTCAGGAACAGAACTGCGAAATGTTCTCCACTTTCATTGACCTTACCAAGGCTTTTGATACAGTCAGCAGAGAAGGACTGTGGAAGATTATGGCAAAATATGGTTGTCCACGAAAGTTTGTCCAAATAGTGCGGCTATTTCATGACGGCATGCAGGCAAGAGTACAGGAAAATGGTGAGCTGTCTGAACCCTTTCCTGTCACCAATGGAGTGAAGCAAGGATGTGTCCTGGCACCAACACTGTTCAGCCTCATGTTTTCAGCCATGTTGATGAATGCCTTCGAGAACGACGACATTGGAATAGACATCAACTACCGTATGGATGGAAAGTTATTCAATCTCAGAAGGCTGAAAGCTAAAACCAAAATTGACAGTGGCACAGTCAGAGAGCTCCTGTTTGCTGATGATTGCGCTCTATACGCCAACTCAGAGGCGGACATGCAACATAATGTTTCAGCTTTCTCACATGCCTGTGCCAACTTTGGGCTCAATATCAACTTGGAGAAGACTGTAGTTATGTACCAGCCAGCTCCAGGGAATAATCACACTGTGCCGAATATCAAAGTGAATGATCATAGACTAAGTGTTGTGGACAAATTTACCTATCTTGGCAGCACCGTGTCACAAGCTGCCACAATCGATGACGAAGTGAATGCAAGAATCTCCAAGGCCAGTGCAGCCTTTGGCAGACTGTACAAGAATGTATGGGACAGAACTGGAATAAGCCTGCAAACAAAGCTAAAAGTCTACAAAGCAGTTGTATTATCCACACTGCTATATGCTTGTGAAACCTGGACTGTTTATCAGCGACACGCTAGGAAATTAAACCACTTCCACACAGTCTGCCTAAGGAAGCTACTGAAGATTAAATGGCAAGACAAGATTCCAGACACTGAAGTCCTAGAAAGAGCATCCATACCCAGTATCCACACTCTACTGATGAAGAATCAGATTCGCTGGGCTGGTCACTTGACTCGCATGCCAGATCACAGGCTCCCTAAACGAATTTTTTACAGCGAACTGCGTTGTGGTAAACGCTCCCAAGGTGGCCAGAGGAAACGTTTTAAAGACACTCTGAAAATTTCACTGAATGCTTTTGGAATTCATCATGACACCTGGGAGGCTGCAGCCAGAGACCGAAATTCGTGGCGTGCATCATTGCGCAAAGGTGCAGTTATATGTGAGGCAACCAGGACTGCAAGAGCTGTGAAGAAAAGGCAGGACAGAAAAACCACTGCAGGAAATCCTCCTCCAGAGACGTCAAGCATTCTTTGTCCACATTGTCAAAGAACATTTCGAGCCAAAATAGGCCTTATCAGCCATCTTAGAACCCACGGCTCCACACCTTCAACCCCACTGGATGAAATGAATGGTCATCATCATTCTTGATGGACAAACAACATAAACAAGGCAATCACAGTAGTGCCATGGCTAGCATAGGATAGTAAATGTAGATTACCAGGTAACTAGACTGACAGTAGGCAATCACAGTAGTGCCATGGCTAGCATGGGATAGGAAATGTAGATTACCTGGTAACTAGACTGATAGTAGGCAATCACACTAGTGCCAGGCTAGCATGGGATAGGAAATGTAGAATACCTGGTAACTAGACCGACAGTAGGCAATCACAGTAGTGCCATGGCTAGCATGGGATAGGAAATGTAGATTACCTGGTAACTAGACTGACAGTAGGCAACACAGTAGTGCCATGGCTAGCACCCTCACCTGCTGGCCCTGTGGTCATGTGTTTGAATTCCCTGTGATGTTAGGATATTTTTTCACTAATGTGGATTCTCAGGTTGACCCATTTAAAAATAATAACCATGAATTTGAGAAATAAAGGTCACCAGTGTTATATAGACCACATCGCCTGTCGAGTGTCGATTTGCCTATTAAAAAATGTGATGAGCACCATATACCCAATATTCTTCAGGGCCTCATGAAAGGAGTCTTCTACTTATTTTGTTTAGATGAACATGATTAATACTAGCCACTTACCACACCTCCGAGATGGCTGACATATAAAGCTCGTCTATACACATCATTGCATTTCACAGAATATAATACATTGCTGGAGCAGGTGACTGCAGCCTCCTGGAGCGGAAAGAAAACAAGATGCAAACATTGTGAAGACAGTGACCTTTGTGTGACTGGGAGGTTAACATTGTGAAGATAAAGATCTGTTTATGACCAGGTAGTTAACATGGTGAAGATAATGATCTATGAGTGACTGGTCAGTTAACAGTAAAACAGAAAGCACATTGATGGAAGGTTCAGCCATCTTTCAACTTCCTCTTCTGCCCTCCGTCTTCCAATGCAGCATATGTCCTCAACCAACTCATGACAAGCCATTTGTAGACTCTTTCATGACTGGCTGGATCTTGCAGCTAAAATTGTCTATATGGTGAGGTAGCCAGCCCACCCCAACCCTCCTTAGTTACATCTTACGACATGCATGGTGGGTTACAGTGTTACTATTCTTTACTTCCTTTATAGGCTTCAGTAACAAATGGGTGAGGTCAGGCCGTAGTGGGCTCCCAACCTCAAATGGATACCAGGAAATGTCTTCGGAAGTATAGGTGGCCTGCATGTTACTGACACCATCACCCGACCTAGTGCCAATTTGTGTGTATATATATATATATATATATATATATATATATATATATATATATATATATATATATATATATATATATATATATATATATATATATGTCTAGAAAAGTCCAATGCACCTTAAGGCATGCAAATGAGTCCTTTACTGACTTCAACACACTGATGGACAGGTTAAGCTGTAGTGGAAGAATCTCTCACTTATTGGCACCCTGCCGTCTTGACAGATGATAGTTTGTTGCTTTTGTGCTAAAAAAAAAAAGGGCATAATAACCACAACTCATGGCGGAAAGGCCAGGAGTTATGGAGTTATACCATAGCACAAAACCTGGGCTGAATTGTAGAGACCATGTGTTGCCCATGCTGCATGATCCCTCTCTCTGTCTGCCTAGTTTACTCCAGAGGAAAGGTAACACCAATATATCTGGAATAAGACAAGCTGCAGAAGTTGCTGGAACACCAAAGTAATGCTCTATCTGTGCACCTGTTGGAGCTTTGATCCTAGACCAGATGCCAACCTAGGCTTAGGGCCTGGTGGTCTGCCCTGCCATTTACTCACACTGCACTTCTTTGCACTAGGATAAGCTTTGTGCCCTCTCAACTGTGATCCTCCGCCAGAAGCTGTTGACACAATGTAGGGTGATGGTTTTGTGAGCGCAGCCCAACATTCGGTGCTAACAGAATAACTACAGCTATAATTGAAACAATTAACATGGAGGTCTGAGTGTGAACAGTGAAGGAGAACCTAGGACAACTAGGTAAATACATCAACCATGATTTCTTACAGAATACACCCTGAACACACATCACAACTCTAGCCAATGCTTTCATTAGGTAGGTACTTACAGCTTTGTTTGCAGAGAAATACTGAGCTATGGCCATCTCCAACTTGTCTAATGCACCCCGCTGCTCCACTGGGATTGCCTGCAGACAGTGATATCTTGTTAGGTATACATTTGTCATTTACTGAGGTGCCTCTATAGCAGAAAGAATGCCAGCACTTCCACCAAGTGTCCTTGTTATCTGAGGTCTACTTCTTCCTCAGCCTATCATCTACCAATGGAGTATAAGCCCACAACCAACTCAAGCCAAGCCCCTTTGTAGACTTTATTTTTGTTTTTGTTTTTGTATTGTTTGTTTGGCACTCGCTCGCTTTGGACTCAAGCGTAGTCCAGACACACTACTTCTAGTAGTGCTGGACTGAATTTTGCATGTGGATTAGCTTTCCCTATTAACAATGTCCCTCACCATCAGGTGAACCCACTCTGACTTAGAGGTAATTGTAATTTACGTCCCCAAATTAAGGACAATAGATCAACATTTTAGCCCAATTGTCCCGTGTAGGGGTTGAACCCGTTACCTCGGCATCAGCACACACCGGATGTTTAAGAACATGCATTCTTATCCATTCAGCCTTGTTGACCTACACTTGTTCATGACTGGTTGAACTGCGCAGCTGACGTGTTCTGCGGGATGAGGTAGCCATTTTCACAATTTCTGGGAAGGTGACAAGGAAAGGAAATGGTCATCCTACCTCATATGTCATAGCCTAGATATGTTGAGCTATCTCGTCACATCCCACCACATATGTCATATCCTAGGATATGTTGAGCTATTTCGTCACATCCCACCACATATGTCATATCCTAGGATATGTTGAGCTATCTCGTCACATCCCACCACATATGTCATAGCCTAGGATATGTTGAGCTATCTCATCACATCTCACCTCATATGTCATAGCCTAGGATATGTTGAGCTATCTCGTCACATCTCACATGTCATAGTCTAGATATGTTGAGCTATCTCAGCACATCCCACCTCATATGTCATAGCCTAGGATATGTTGAGCTATTTCATCACATCCCACCATATATGTCATAGCCTAGGATATGATGAGCTATTTCGGCACATTCCACCTCATATGTCATAGCCTAGGATATGTTGAGCTATCTCGTCACATCTCACATGTCATAGCCTAGGATATGTTGAGCTAGCTCGTCACATCTCACATGTCATAGCCTAGGATATGTTGAGCTATTTCAGCACATTCCACCTCATATGTCATAGCCTAGGATATGTTGAGCTATCTCGTCACATCTCACATGTCATAGCCTAGGATATGTTGAGCTATTTCATCACATCCCACCATATATGTCATAGCCTAGGATATGTTGAGCTATCTTGTCACATCCCATATGTCATAGTCTAGGATATGTTGAGCTATCTCATCACATCCCACCTCATATGTCATAGCCTAGGATATGTTGAGCTATTTCGTCACATCCCACCACATATGTCATAGCCTAGATATGTTGAGCTATTTCATCACATCCCACCACATATGTCATTGCCTAGGATATGTTGAGCTATCTCGTCACATCTCACATGTCATAGCCTAGGATATGTTGAGCTATTTCGGCACATTCCACCTCATATGTCATAGCCTAGGATATGTTGAGCTATCTCGTCACATCTCACATGTCATAGCCTAGGATATGTTGAGCTATCTTGTCACATCCCATATGTCATAGTCTAGGATATGTTGAGCTATCTCGTCACATCCCACATATCATAGCCTAGGATATGTTGAGCTATCTTGTCACATCCCATATGTCTTAGTCTAGGATATGTTGAGCTATCTCGTCACATCCAACATGCCATAGCCTAGGATATGTTGAGCTATCTTGTCACATCCCATATGTCATAGTCTAGGATATGTTGAGCTATCTCATCACATCCCACATGTCATAGCCTAGGATATGTTGAGCTATCTTTTCACATCCCATATGTCATAGTCTAGGATATGTTGAGCTATCTTTTCACATCCCATATGTCATAGTCTAGGATATGTTGAGCTATCTCGTCACATCCCACCATATGTCATAGTCTAGGATATGTTGAGCTATCTTGTCACATCCTATATGTCATAGTCTAGGATATGTTGAGCTATCTCGTCACATCCCACATGTCATAGCCTAGGATATGTTGAGCTATCTTGTCACATCCCACATGTCATAGCCTAGGATATGTTGAGCTATCTTGTCACATCCCATATGTCATAGTCTAGGATATGTTGAGCTATCTCGTCACATCCCACATGTCATAGTCTAGGATATGTTGAGCTATCTTGTCACATCCCATATGTCATAGTCTAGATATGTTGAGCTATCTCGTCACATCCCACCTCATATGTCATAGCCTAGATATGTTGAGCTATCTTGTCACATCCCATATGTCATAGTCTAGGATATGTTGAGCTATCTCGTCACATCCCATATGTCATAGTCTAGATATGTTGAGCTATCTTGTCACATCCCATATGTCATAGTCTAGGATATGTTGAGCTATCTCGTCACATCCCACATGTCATAGCCTAGGATATGTTGAGTTATCTCATCACATCCCACCTCAAATGTCATAGCCTAGATATGTTGAGCTATCTCGTCACATCCCATATGTCATAGCCTAGATATGTTGAGTTATCTCGTCACATCCCATATGTCATAGTCTAGGATATGTTGAGCTATATCATCACATCCCACCTCATATGTCACAGCCTAGGATATGTTGAGCTATCTCGTCACATCCCACAGGCAGTATCGGCTCTGGGACAACCTTTTCATATGTGCTGTTGATCAGTGACGTAGGTATGATGTCATTACATGTTAAATCGGTTTGCTTAATTTGCAATGACTGTCTTCAAAATGTCATCGCATGTCAGGTTATTCAATCTGAAGTCAAGGTCTCACATCCGAGGTTGCGACGCGTTGTCTGTACCAACTCCAGACAACATAACAACACGCAACCCTGAGTGATGTTAAACACTGCAGAGGGAATGCGGCGTCTTCAACGACGCCCGTATAAGCAGCCAAGCACAGCAATTGAGCGAAGCGTAACCGACCGCTGGTCAGCAGTATACCCCGTGAACCTTGCAGGGGTCACACCAGCTGACGTGGAGTGTAGCGTGTAGAACGCCAGGACTGCCAGACGGGTTTAGGTGTTTGAATGGACAGGTCGCATGAGTATGCGAGGAGTGTTTGAATCTGCATTGAGAGCTAGCCTGTACGACAGTGGGAGACTGGTTCAAACGCTTGAATAGTTTGACTTGTAAGTGAGATGTTTATTGCTTGCATGTATTATTATGTATTGTAGTGATATTGTTCATGCCGTAATGATTGCTATGGATTGTCATTGCGTGATGTTTGTGCGAGAATAAATGCAGCGCGTAAATAAAGCGTGTGAATAATACTTTCGGATATTCACTTCGTGTGATTTGATAGTTTGGTATTGCTTCACACTTGCCAGAAAACGAGCTACTTATCTTGCTCTACGCAAGACTCTGACAAGTGTGAACGTGGTGGCTTTCGTCCGGGTTTTGAACTAAATGCGAACTTGTAGATTTTTGTGTCCGAGTTTGAAGCGAATGTGAAAATGCCGATAGAAGTGCGCAAGTCATAGATTAAGGTAAAGTAACGATTAAATAGAGTTGATTTAATTAAATTATAAGTGTGAAGATATTATTTGAAGCCAACCGAGGCGTCTTCAGACTGCTAATTTCAACCAATTTTGTACCTAAAATCCAAAATGGCGGTCATGCCCTTGAATGTCATTGAGTAGGATTAGTGTGAGCGTGAAAGCTGTTGATTGTGGTAACGACTAACAATAATACTTGACAGCATACAAACCTTTACAGACTTCAGTGACATTACACACACCATACATTTACAAACGTTCTAATTTCGTTTAGTTTAAAAAGTACAGGGTTTTGTGTCAACTTTACCTGAGTCTGGTGAACTTCAAATATTTTTTGTGCGTCAACCCGAGAGACGTTCCAGTGTGATTTTGAGCACCACTGAACAGCACATTGCCCAAGGATTACTTGAGTATAAAATTTTTTTTCATTCCTCTTTATACTTTCGTTAGTCTGGCTTTAGACATTAACTGTGCTAGAAATATTTGTAACTTACTAACATCATAAGTAATTTTGGTTATATTTATTCCATCATACCTATTGTTCATCATGTCTTCTTTAAACGATATCATTGAAATGGGTCTAAAAATGAATATGTCTGGTGAGGGATTGAGAACATGGAGTGAAAGTAAATATGCAGAATACCTCTTGAAACAAGAGCAAATTAGTGAGAGAGATGAGAGAGCGGGCGAAAGGGCGTTAAAGCTTCAACAGGCACAAGCAGAAGCTGCTCTAAAGCTTCAACAAGCACAATCAGAAGCTGCAGTGAGGCAAGCTGAGATCTTAGCCCAAAGTAAGAGAGAAGAGCAAGAAACACAACTGAAAATTGAACAGCTGAAAGCTGAATGTTCTAAAGATAAAGTTAATAGAGAAACAGACAAAGATCAACCTCATAAGAAGTACCAAGGTCTGATCAGAAGTTACAACACAGGTGATTGCATAGGAGCATTCACCCAAAATTTTGAATTTGTTATGGATCATTACAAAATTCCAAAACCTGAATGGGGGATAGTATATGTAAGAAGTCTTTCGGGGGAACCTCTTAAAGTCATAGAGTCGATCCCAAATGACCTGAAAGAAGATTATCTGTACATTAAATCTAAAATTATGTCACATTTTCTACTGGATGAATCAGGTTATAGAGAACAGTTTAGAAAGTTGTCTCCTAAGCCAACACACACGTTCTCTGATTACATGTCAGAAATTCAAAATATTTTTTCTAAATGGCTGTCAGCAGCCAAAGTAAATGGAAATTATGACAAATTAGTTGATCTTATGTTGAGAGATAAGATTATCGCATCTCTCCCACCCCCCTTTTCTAAATTTTTGTTGGAATGTCAGTGTGAAAGTGTTCAACAGATTGAAAGTCGTGGCTCTGGTTATTTTGCAGCCAATAAGCATTGTTTCTCTAGTAGTCTGACCACCACAGACTTTGTAGCAGCAGCTACATATGGCAAATGTCAGGCAAGGTCAAATAACGAACAAAGACCTTATAAACAAGCTACAGGGAAATTGTATCAGTGCAAATATTGCCACTATGCACACAATGAGAATGATATGTGCGACCAACATCCTGGGTACACTGCTTACTTGCATAATTACATTTCTAAGCAAGATAAAGAAAGGAAGAACTATAAAAAAGTTACCAAATGTTATCTTTGTAAAGCTTATGGCCACTGGCATAGGAATTGTAAAGGCAAGTCAATGACCAGAAAGGCTAATGCAGCCATATTTGACAATTCTTCTTCAGAAGATGAAAGTGTACAAGATCACCCAGTAAACTCAGCACACTCCATTGAGGTGTTCCATCAGGAAAAATGTACCATTTGTGATCAATTTCATGAGGATGGCGTGTTAACATGCGGCCATTCTATACCTGTTACCAGTGAGGAGGCCAATTCTGTAGTAAACTCCAAAGGTAAACTAAACATCCACCAGGGGTATGTTAATGGTAGAGCTGCCACAGTTTTACATGATAGCGGGAGTACTCTCATTGGTGTAAAGAGAGATTACATTTTACCATCACAATATAGTGGTAAATATGTCACATGCAGGACATTCTCAGGAAACATAGAGAAATATCCACTTGCATGTTCATATATAACTACACCATTCCTTACAGGAAAGGTTAAATGCGCAGCATTAACCAGTCCTTGCTGCGATGTTATCATTGGAAACCTTCCTGAAGTGAATGACATGCCACGTGACAGCATTACATCAACTGTCAGTTGTAATATTGATACTACCATTTCACCTTCATCACCAATCACCATTCATGATGTATTACCACCTGTAAATGAATGTACAAATACCAACCTGGCTATGCCAGATCATACATGTAATTGTGTGAATGTAACATCAATGTGTGATGAGAATGATCATTGTAATGTAATGAATGCAGTAACTAGATCTACTGCACAGATGCAAGATCGAATCGATCAGACAGAGGCTTTAAAACGAGTAAGTCCAGTTGTAACATCTCCTGAGACAACTAGGGAGACGTTTATAACATCTCAGAAAACCGATCGATCTCTGCAAAAGTATTTTAAACTTGTAGGCCAAAAGCCAAGAGTAGCAAAGAATGCGCAATGGTACTTTGCTCTGAAGAACGGAATTCTAACACGGTACTATACCAAAGGTTCCAGCACTATAGAACAAACAGTGCTACCGTTAGAAAACCGCAAACAAGCATTGAATCTAGCGCATGACATACCCTTTGCAGGACACATGGCGTATGCTAAAACTAGAGCAAGGTTACTTACTCAATTTTATTGGCCAAAGTTTTGCAGCGATACCAAACAGTATTGCAGATCGTGTGACATCTGTCAAAAGCTTGTCAAAAAGGGTAAACACCCACAAGCTGAATTGCAAGTTACTGATTTGGCTAGTAGACCGTTTGAAAAGATCTCGGTCGATATAGTTGGTCCTCTGAACCATATAACATCCAAAGGTAATAGGTACATTGTAACACTCATTGATCTATGTACTCGTTGGCCAAAAGCGATTCCAATGAAGAACATAACTTCCAAAGACATCATGGAAGTGTTCTTTTATATTTTTGCGAGGGTAGGATTCCCGGATACCATCCTTTCAGATCGGAGTAGCCAGTTTATTTCCTCAGCTACACAAGCCTTTATCAAAATGTTGGGTGTTAAACAATGCTTCAACAGTCCATACCACCCACATTCGACTGGTATAGCGGAAAAGATTAATGGCGATATGAAACATATGCTCTCTAAGGTAACCCAAGAACATCCTGAAGATTGGGATACTTATCTGCCTGCAATTTTGTTTGCATATAGGGAAGTGCCCCATTCCAGCACTGGGTTCTCACCATTCGAAATGTTATATGGTGCACAACCACGCGGCCCATTATCTCTGTATGAATCTATGTTGACTGAAAGTACAACTTTGTCTATACCCATTTCACCATATGAACATGTAACATCATTGCGTGATAGAATTATGAAATCATGTATGTTAGCTAAAGAAGCTCTCCAAAAATCAGGAGCTATTTACCGACAATATGCTAACAGAGGAAATAGAACTATTACACTGACGCCAGGACAGGACGTTCTTCTTCTTTTGCCAAGTGATAGACATCTCCTAACTGACTCATGGCAAGGACCATTCAAAGTGCTACGACAAATTTTGACGGTAGATTACGAGATTGCAGTTAGGGACAAACATAAAATGTTCCATATTAACATGCTCAAACCATATCACCACAGGCAAGACGACCAAGTAGAGACTGCAGCAAGCACCTCCATAGTGGACCAGACGGACGACAACGACACTGACGAGATACCGACACCAGTTCTTGACACGACAACCAACTTACAGGACATTAAGGTAAATCCTAAACTGACGCAGGCACAGACTGACAGTTGCAGACAACTGATACAAGAGTACAGGACGATCTTTTCTGACAGCCCAGGACAGACAGATTTAGTGCAGCACCAAATCATCTTAACATCTGAAATTCCTATTAAGTGTAGACCATATTCCATCCCTATACACTATAAAGAAAAACTTCATCAAGAAATCATTGATTTAGAAGCAAATCATATCATTCAACGTTCACAATCTCATTTCTGTTCACCAATAGTTTTAGTACGCAAAAAGGACAACACTATTAGACTTTGTGTGGACTATCGTAAACTCAACAGCATTACACAGTTGGATTTAGAACCGATGAGCAACTGTGAAGACATCCTGACTGAACTATCTGACTCACGTTATTTTACTAAACTTGACATGACAAAAGGCTACTGGCAGATAGCTGTACATCCTGATAGTATACATCTGACTGCATTTGCCACACCGTGGGATTTATACGAATGGTGTAAACTACCTTTCGGATTAGTCAATGCACCAGCTACCTTCGTCAGAATGACAAGAATTCTTTTGACAGACATTGCTAACATCATTTGGTACATGGACGACATTTGCATACACACAAAGGACATGACAGAGCACATAACAGCACTACAGCAGACATTTGACAGGATTAGACATCATGGACTGACTGTAAAACCTTCCAAAGTTGATATAGCCTTTCAGGAAATTTCATTTTTGGGCTATAAGATCTCAAATGGCTTTATATCAACTGACGATAACATCATGTCCAGAATTTTGAAATTGTCGCTTCCGACAACTAAGAAACAGTTGCGAAGTGTGTTAGGTCTTTTAAACTATTATAGACAGTTTATTCCTCATTTTGCTGAATTGACCAAATGTTTCACTAATCTACTAACAAATAAACACCCCAATGTGATTGTAAACAGTGAATGTTTAAGGCCAGCATTTACGAAGATTCTTTCATATTTTTCTAAATCACCTATTCTGAAATTGCCAAATTTGAATATTACTTTTAGATTAAGATGTGACGCGAGCTCCGTAGCCATTGGAGGTGTGCTTCTCCAAGAACACGACCAAATCTTGTACCCAGTATACTACGTCTCTCAAAAACTGAACACCAGCGAACGAAATTACAGTACACCGGAACTCGAGGCTCTTGCCATGGTATTTTCGGTACGTAAACTTTCTAGATTTTTGTTAGGCAAACATTTCATTATTGAAACAGATAATAGTCCACTGACAATTGTTACCAGAGGTACGCCAAGTAACAGCAAGGTGGCAAGATGGTCCCTTCTTCTGCAGGACTATAGCTATGAGATTAACCATACAAAGGGTTCACAAAACTGTCTTGCAGATCTTTTGTCGAGATGTCCATACAACGAACCTAATACCCAGTCAACACCAGAGCACAGTGCAGAGGGTGTATAAAACTGCAACGTAGATAGTGCTCAGTACCACAGCCAATTGTGACAATGTGTCAGTAACGCTGTGTACACCAATGTGATGGGGTAGATTATATCTCCCAATGTATATAACTTATGTACATATTTGGATTCTTATTATTATCATGCGAATGAATGCGTGTATAATTGTGAGATATGTGAAAGAATGGAATCAGTATTATGTAAACTAATGTGTTGTATAAATGTGAGATATGAGAAAGAATGTAATTATTATTGTAAATACATAAATATTGTAACAACCAGACACTACAGAGAAGTGTCACTGGACAACACTACAGGATCCAGGAATTTACCAAGCCACTACAACGTGAGGTAATCCTGAAGATATCCAGACCGAGGTGTCCAAGACGTTTTAACAAGGTACGAAAGATGACTGCGACAGTACAATTCGAGCAGAAGGTGGAAGAGACGATCCAACAGCTGATAGTAACAACTACTACTCCGTTTATATAATATCTATCCAGAACGGACCAACGTTGTATGAATGACACCACAACACATGTAATAGTACAGCTGTATACTTCCGATATTTTTTTGCATATTAAGTTAAAAGTTAACAGACTACGCTAAAAAGTCTATAAATGTATGACAATTGTATTAAAATGTGATTTAAAATATTTCCATATACGGAATTGTATATGTCGATTTTTATAAGATGTAATCTCAGCATCATAACTTGATTGCTTCTTTACAAACGTGACTTTTTGTGCACATTTGTCAATAAGGATCAAATTATGACACTAAGAAATAAATTTGCAGTGGTAATTTATGTCTTGCAAACGACAATAAATTATTGTTCCTAAATTTTTTGTATAATAACCAGGGGACATTCCTCTAAATTGTTGGTGATATGTAAATATGTATTGTAACCATTAACATGTGTGCTTGATAAATAACATGTCAATGTAACGTCGTTTAGATATGGACAGTATATTGCCAAAACTGTTGACCTTCATTAGAAACTCTAAACAGAGGTCTGATGATGGAGCTATCTCAGAGGGAGATGCTCATGGCTTGACCTGATTATTTTAGTATTTTTGTTCTTGGTTGTGAGGTAGGGGCCAGTTTAGCCGATACCTACCGGACTAGCTGTGTCACAGCGAGGTAATGCCCATTAAATAGATTGTACTTGACTGTTGTACTTCATAGTGCAACATAATTGGTGTATACATATTGTTTACTATTCACCTGTATATATTTATAATAACTGTTAAGGTATAATGTTCGACTTTGACATGCTTAATAACACCTATATATATTGTACATGAAAGGAAATCCTTTCATGAAAAAGGGGTGTGGAGAGTGTCAAGGTCTCACATCCGAGGTTGTGACGTGTTGTCTGTACCAACGCCAGACAACATAACAACACGCAACCCTGAGTGATGTTAAACACTGCAGAGGGAATGCGGCGTCTTCGACGACGCCCGTATAAGCAGCCAAGCACAGCAATTGAGCGAAGCGTAACCGACCGCTGGTCAGCAGTATACCCCGTGAACCTTGCAGGGGTCACACCAGCTGACGTGGAGTGTAGCGTGTAGAACGCCAGGACTGCCAGACGGGTTTAGGTGTTTGAATGGACAGGTCGCATGAGTATGCGAGGAGTGTTTGAATCTGCATTGAGAGCTAGCCTGTACGACAGTGGGAGACTGGTTCGAACGCTTGAATAGTTTGACTTGTAAGTGAGATGTTTATTGCTTGCATGTATTATTATGTATTGTAGTGATATTGTTCATGCTGTAATTATTGCTATGGATTGTCATTGCGCGATGTTTGTGCGAGAATAAATGCAGCGCGTAAATAAAGCGTGTGAATAATACTTTCGGATATTCACTTCGTGTGATTTGATAGTTTGATATTGCTTCACACTTGCCAGAAAACGAGCTACTTATCTTGCTCTACGCAAGACTCTGAGAATCGCATGTCAGGTTATTCAATCTGAAGACAGGTCCCACCATCGTTCCAGATTTATGACACTTATTGGGAAGATCATGTGGTGGTTTCCCCTGGGATTTCACATCCACATGGATGGTGTGTAACCTCTGCTTCTGACATCAATTTCTGCATGACCAATTTGTGACCCTGTGAAAATAAAGTTCTCTCATCCACTAGGAGGTGCAAGGTGCAGCGCAACTTTGGTGGGAAGGGGGAGGGGGAGGGGGGGGGGGGAAGAGAGAGAGAGGGGGTCTGTATATGTGTGTGTGTGTGGGGGGGGGGGGGAGAAGGATTCCTCCTCCATCAAACTGAGACTATCGTAGCATTTCTCATACTCTGCAGTGCATCAGAGGACTCTTCTAAATCATCATCATCATCAAGTGCCTTGTCGAATATAATGGTTGATCATGCTTCTCCCCATCTGGCAATCTCCAGCTGCAGTATAAGTTCATGAGCTGACACTTGCATGCCATGACACAAGGCTGTCAAGAATTGTCTCCCACTCTTGTCCACAAATCTTTGCAGTTGTCACATGTTCCTGTTTTCCTCCTCTTACAATGTAGTTATCTGGCTCTGTAGCAAAAGGGTTAGATTGCAATTCGTATTCCCGCATACCGCATTCAAAACACATCTGCCGGCGATATGGAGGCAAACAGTCTTCCACTGGTTTCCATACAATGGTATAGTGTCCGCCGTTCAAAAAGCAATGGCAAACTATTAAACATAAACTTGCCCAGGAATGACAACTGCCTAAAATATACTGGAGTTGACTGCAACGTCCTGTAAAGGATATGAAACTAATGTAACAATGCAATTAAAAAATTGATGACTGCCTTTTTCTGATGTTTGTGATAAGGTGTCCTTGTGTCTTAGCCACTTTCAAAACATTTCAATTACTCTCCAAAATATAATCAACAAAACAGGATATGACTGGGTTTTAAAGAAATCTGCAAACGTGTAACAAATATCTTTATTAGCACCAAATGTTCAAACTGATATCCTGCTATCAATTCTGGACACTCACCACAAAATCTGATGGATTCCCCACTTTATCTGGAGAGACACAAACTAATATCCTGCTATCAATGCTAGATACTCACCACAAAATCTGATGGATACCCCACTCTATCTGGAGCGACACAAACTAATATCCTGCTATCAATGCTGGACACTCACCACAAAATCTGATGGATTCCCCACTCTATCTGTAGAGACACAAACTAATATCCTGCTATCAATGCTGGACACTCACCACAAAATCTGATGGATTTTCCACTCTGACTATCTGTAGAGACACAAACTTGAGCAACGGATAAGACCAAAACTTCGGCAGGGGGGAAGTATCACATACTGAAGTTGCTGACGAGGCAGCTGTGGTGGTGGTGGTGGTAGTAGTACTGGAAGCAGCAGCATCACCTGAATCTCCAGGTTTCGTCTTCCATGTATACAGAGCTGTCCCAGAGGCTGACTTAACAATGTCATCTGCTGCTGCTACTGGCATCTCTTGAACAGATCCGCTGACATGGTCAGGTTGTGTGTCCACATCAGCTGTGTTGACTACTGATTCAGTTAAGCTCAGGCCGTTGTTAAGTCTCCCATTGCCCTCCAAATCCTCCAATTCCCCCAGTATGCTTCCACCATCTGTGTCTGTCTGGGATGTGTCTGAGTAGAATAAATCCCGCCAGACATCCTCGACATTGCCGCCGCTGGACTGGACTTTATCCATTTCTTCAATGGCCGCTAACACATATTCATTGATGTTGACATCATTATCTTCTTGGCTTGTGTCGAACAGGGCAACCACTAAGCTCCTGTGTGAGAACACAAACAATCACAAATATTATCTAGCAATGGTAACAATACAAATACAGTAATGGTAGTAACAACAGAAATAACGTAAAAGTAGTAACAATACAAATAAAGCAAACATATCATCATTATCACCATCTTCCACTTTTGCTGTCAAGTGTCATGGGGAGGAATAATTGGCGTAATTGGGTAATGTCATTCCATGTAATTGTAGTAGACTGTCTTTGATGTCGCCAATACATTTTATTCTCAGGTGTGCTCGCAAGGCCAGTGCTGGTTGTTGATGGTGTTGCATTTTTATGAGATGGTCAAACCATTTGATCTTGTGGCAAACATTTTTTTTGCATATCCTATTTACTGGACATCACTGTCAAAACCAGCAATTTACTGCTGTTGTTGTTGTCTTGGCAAGTTTACGTTCTGTAGTTTGTAGCTATCATTGTAACAATAACAATAAAGAAAACAACAACAATACAAGTAAAGTAAACATAGTAACAATACAAATAAATGTAGTATATATATATATATATATATATATATATATATATATATATATATATATATATATATATATATATATATATATATATATATATATATATAAAGAAAACATTGAAACAATAAAGTAAAACTAGTTAGCAATTAAAAAAAAACAGTAAAAGTAGTAACAATACATATACAGTAATCCTATTGTATTAACAATACAAATAAAGTAAAAGTAGTAACAATAATATTACAGTAAAAGTAGTAACAATACAAATACAGTAAAAGTATTAACAATACAAATAAAGTAAAAGTAGTAACTATAATATTACAGTAAAAGTAGTAACAATACAAATAAAGTAAAAGTAGTAACAATAATATTACAGTAAAAGTAGTAACAATACAAATACAGTAAAAGTTGTAACGATACAAATACAGTAAAAGTATTAACAATACAAATAAAGTAACAGTAGTAACAATAATATTACAGTAAAAGTAGTAACAATACAAATAAAGTAAAAGTAGTTAGCAGTAGAAATACAGTAAAAGTAATAACAATACAAATACAGTAAAAGTAGTAACAACACAAATACAGTAAAAGTAGTTAGTAATACAAATACAGTAAAAGTAGTTAGCAATACAAATACAGTAAAAGTAGTAACAACACAAATACAGTAAAAGTAGTTAGCAATACAAATACAGTAAAAGTAGTTAGCAATACAAATACAGTAAAAGTAGTTAGCAATACAAATACAGTAAAAGTAGTAACAATACAAATAAAGTAAAAGTAGTTAGCAGTAGAAATACAGTAAAAGTAATAACAATACAAATACAGTAAAAGTAGTAACAACACAAATACAGTAAAAGTAGTTAGCAATACAAATACAGTAAAAGTAGATTATGTGGTTGTTTCGGGATTTGAAATTTAAATATTGAGCACAACCCACTACTGGCAACGCCGATCGCATTCTGGTATGAACCTAAGGCCTATCCACGTCAATATGGAAGCACTATACTCGAGTTTCGCCCTCATTTGAGCTCGTCAGTAGTGCATATCCTTGACCGGATCCGGAAACAGTCCCGGATCACGCGTGTGAAGCGGGTGTGTAACCACGCGGCACACACTGGACACACCAAATTATCACAACAGAACATCACAACGCTACCCATCGTAGGCTATGCTCAAGATTGCCCAATCGCCGCGACCGACGTCCGTCAATCGATGGGACCCGAACGATCAGGACTTCTCACTGGCAAGGAACACCAGGCCTCCTAAATCCAGTGAAAGTAGTTAGCAATACAAATACAGAAAAAAAAGTAGCAACAATACAAATACAGAAAGAAAAGGTAGCAACAATACAAATACAGCAAAAGTAGCATGCTAGTGGCCTTGATAGGACGTCACAATGAACCCAAGCATTTTCTGGCTGTATGTGATTTACCCAGCAATTCTTGTGTTCAGTAGCTTGCCATAGCTTTCTGAACAATCAAAGATCATTCCATCAAAATCAATGCAATGGGTCTGCTTCCAAATGATCTACTGCTGATTTTGAACCCTGGACTTTATTTGACAGGGTACTGTGAAAGACATTCAGTGCCCCTAAGCCACAGCAGACAGCGCCAATTAGATTAGATTAAGGAAATCAAATAGATGGCTTGGTCATCTAACAAGATTGTCACAAGACAGCGGCCCACAAAGTGCTCTTAGCACTTAGATACAATAGAAACAGAACTAGAGTTTTTTCTCTACACTTGAATCTTCCTCTTCTTCCATCAATGTTAGCTATGCATCTATTTCAGCTTAGGTATCAGATAGGATGGTTTGCATGAGGTGTGCTCCTACCTGACCATCTAGAGTCTGTTGCATAGCATTAATTGTAGTGAATAGATGTACTTTTTTCTAGTTCTGTGCCATTTTGGCCAACACCTTTCGGCTTTGATACTTGAGGTTACTTTTCTGGATTCCTCCTCCCATGGACAGACTGCCAAAACAAGGAAGGAAGGAAGGAAGGAAGGAAGGAAGGAAGGAAGGAAGGAAGGAAGGAAGGAAGGAAGGAAGGAAGGAAGGAAGGAAGGAGACTGAAGAAGAAATGAGACTGGGTGGAAGGAATAGGATAAAGAACATTTAGATGGCAAAGGACAGAGAACGAGACTTGAAAGAAGACAGAGGATAACAAACATACAGAAAGGAGGGGGAGGGGGGGGGGGGAAGATATAAGAGTAGACAGGCAAGAAAACTGCAGACAAGAGAGCAATCAGAGAGTTAGCACTCTTTAGATATCTTGTTTGAAGAGTATATTTCAGATTATAATAGCTGACACAACAAACAACTGCCACGACTCTATTGTAATGTGTATGAGCCAGTTTGAGTCATTCAGATGGCTACCATTTGCATCAAAATACTACATACCACAGGAACATACATAAACTAAGTACAAGTGAAGAGATACCACCAATTACTGACTTTATAGAACAACAAAGAATTAAATGGTTCAGACATTTAGCTAGAATGGAAAAAGATCAACCAGCAGCTGGTGCGTGCCACATGAGAACACTGGAATACAAGGCGATAGGGGATACAAGGCGATATAGGATACAAGGCGAGAGGGGATACGAAGCGAGAGGAGACTCAAGAAGAAATGGCTAGATGGCGTAAAATAGACATTGAAAAAAATCAAATATAACATTACCACAAGCAACATTTGCTAACAAAAAACATAAAATTATATTCACCTCATCTCTGTGATGCTTCACTGCAAAAGCAGTAGGACAAAAAAAGAAGATGACATTAATACAAAACAACAAAAAAACTTTTAAGAGTATCAAGAGCTTACTCTCTCCAGAAACCGTAGCCAGGTATGTTTTTGATGATCTCCTCCACATTTTCGACCGACTCATTGTAGACCTGATGGTACACCTTGGCCACGAAGTCTGGATTTATGTCTTTCATGCAGCTGATGATCTAGCCAAGTAAAAACAATATTAGATCAGTTACAGTGGACCCAGATGGCATGACTAGAATAAAATGGTGGTACCTGCAAAGCCCTCTATTTTATTTGTAGGATGCCATTAAAATGAACTGAGTTGCACTATTTTGTCAAGCCTGTGACACAGTACATCCAACTTCAACAAGCATTTTTTTCAGGTTTTCTCTCCCTAGCCTTTGTCTGCCATGAGTCTTATCTGAAAGGCAGCAGTTTTGTGTCTCTTTTCTTCGGGTTTCTATCTCTTGACCTGGCCCCAGTCTACCTACAAGGGAGCAGGTGTTTGTGTCTCTCTTCATCTGGTTCATATCCCTTGACCTGTCCCCAGTCTACCTACAAGGGAGCAGCAGGTTTGTGTCTCTCTTCATCTGGCTCCTATTCCTTGACCTGTCCCCAGTCTACTTAGAAGGGAGCAGATTTGTGTCTCTCTTCATCTGGCTCCTATCTCTTGACCTTTCTGACATGGGCGACCCTACCTGTAGTTGCAGTACTGTTGGCATAGCTCTTGAAGGTCATTGGAACACACAAGCCCCTCTACCACTTCAAGGTGAAGACACCACAGAAGGAAACTGGTATACATGACTGAAGGGAGCCATGCTAGCACAGTGGGTAGCACAGTGGATAGCACAGTGGGTAGTACAGTGGGTAACACCGTGGGACTTTCTGTTATACTAGGGTATTATTTATTTTTTTTAAAATTATTATTAAGGGGGAAGATAATCCGTACTGAGATAGTGTTCGAATAATTTGAGATTATATGTATAGGGATTGGTGATGTCTTTGATTTCTTGTAGAAGATTGTTCTACAGCTGAGCTGCAGAGTACGCTAAACTTGTTTTGTGTAGTTCTATCCCTGGCTTTGGGATGTGTAATATGTTTAGTCGTTTACTGTGTCTTGCATTATATTTAAACAATGGCCAAAAGGTAATTTGGGCCATTTCGATGGAGGATTTTGTGAATTAGCTGATGATGAGGTAGGGGATTCAACCCCTACACGGTCGGTTGACTAAAATGTTGACTTCTCGTCCTTAACCTGGGGACGTAAATTACAAGTACCTCTGAAGCCGGAGTGGATTCACCTGATGGCGAGGGACACAGGTAATAGGGAAAGCTAATCCACACGCAAAATTCAGCTCAGTTATACTAGAAATAGTGTGTATGGGCACGCTTGAGTTAAAAGCGAGCGAACGCCAAAAAATAAATCAAGAATATCAGATGCTATCTTCACAATGAAGATTGGCTGTAATGTATCTTCCGTGCCATCTGTCTACTGCCATGATGGTTAAGTCAAATATTCTCTTTTTAGTTCAGCTCTTGATGTTATCCTTCTATTTACATGCTTCCTCTTTTTTACATCTGTCTTCCACTTCCCTCTAGAATGGGTTTTATTAGTCTCTTAAACTTGTCACCTGGCTAAATTAATATGTCATCTGATTGACCTGTCATGTGACCAAGTTATACATGTCACTTGACTGAGATAAACTTGTTATGTGACCAGGTTATATATGTCATCTGACTGAGTTCAACGTGTCTTTGACCGAGGTGTAAATATCATCAGATTGAGTTAAACTTGTCATGTGACCAATTTAACATGTCATCTGACTGAGTTAAACTTGATATGTGACCAAGTTAACATGTCATCTAATTGAGTTAACCTTGTCATGTGACCAAGTTAACAAGTCATCAGATTGAGTTAAACTTGTCATGCAACCAAGTTAGCATGTCATCTGATTGATTTAAACTTGTCACCTGGCCAAGTTATACATCCACTAAAGAGTGCTAACTCTCTTACTGCTCTCCTGTCTCCAGTGTTCTTGTCTGCCCGTTATTCCCCCTTTATATCTTATATATAAATTAGGATCTCCGTCTGTCTGTCTGTATGTATGTATGTATGTCCTTTATTTGTTCGCGAACGGCCCATCCGATTGAGTTGAAATTTTCTACACGCCTTCCTTTCATTCCAGCGCTGCCAACTGTCATATTTTTTTTTTCTTCCTCCTCCTCCCTCCTCCCATTCCCAAAATACGTACGTAAATATATGATGATGATGATGAAAGAATCCCCGAACCAAAACGCTAGGGAAAGGGAAGAAAATGACGTGACTACACAGAATCGTCACACGGCAATCATCATCATCATCAAGTGCCGTGCCGGCTGGCGTAGGCGTTCAACTCTACTGCTGATATATATGCCTCCATGCCACGGCAATATCAATAACAATTCATCTTTTTATGTGTAAGGAAGTTATCTACAGTCGTGTAGAAGGGAAGAACAATCAATGGAAGGACCGAAATCACAGAACCTAGACGAGTATGAATTCGGAATGGCGAACTCCCTCCTCCTCTCTTCTCCTCCTGCCTCTACCTCCTCCCTCTCCCTCCTCCTTCTCCCCCTCCCTTCTCCTCATCCCTCCTACTCCTCCTCCCTCCTCATCATTCCTCCTCCTTCTACCTCTTCCTCCCTCCTCCTCCTCCCCCACCTGCGTTCTCCTCCTCCCTCTCCCTCCTTCTCCCCTTTCCCCCCTCCTTCTCTTAATCCCTCCTCCGTCCTCCTCCCTCCTATTCCTCCCTACTCCTCCTCCTCTCTCTTCCTCCCTCCTCCTCCATCCTCCACTCTCTTCCTCCTCCTCCTCCCTCCTCTTCCTTCCTCCTTCGCCCTCCTCCTCCCTTCTCCCCCTCCCTCTCATCCTTCCTCCTCCCTCTTCCTCCTCCCCCCTCCTCCTCATCCCTCCTCCTCCTTCACATTCCTCCTCCTCCCTCTTCCTCCTCATCCCTCCTCCTCCTCCTCTCTTCACATTCCTCCTCCTCCCTCTTCCTCCTCCTCCCCCTCATCCTCTTCCCTCCTTATCCTTCTCCCTCTTCCTCCCTCCGCCTCCCTTTCCCTCCTCCTCCCTCTCCTCCTCCTCCTGCGTTCTCCTCCTCCCTCCTTCTCCCTCCCTCTTCCTGCTCCCTCCGCCTCCTCTCTCCTCCTCCTACCTCTCCCTCCTCCTCCTCCTGCGTTCTCCTCCTCCCCCTCCTCCTCCCTCCTATTCCTCCTGTCTCCTCCTCCCTCCTCTTCCCTCCTCCACCTCCCTCTTCCTCCTCCATTTACCCAAGACAGACAGACAGACAGATAGTCGGGAACGGGATCTTATATGACTACTTATATGATTTAAATGAGATGCTCTCCAACATGGGCTGGGCCGGGTCAGACAGACAGATAGATAGACAGACAGACAGACAGACAGACAGTCGGGAACGGGAACTTATATGACTACTTATATGAATTAAATGAAATGCTCCCCACCAGGAGTTGGGCGATGCCGGGCCGGGTCAGACAGACAGACAGATAGATAGTCGTGAACGGGAACTTACATGACTACTTATATGAATTAAATGAGATGCTCCCCATCAGGGTCTGGGCGAAGCCGGGCCGGGTCAGACAGACAGACAGACAGACAGACAGACAGATTGTCGGTAACGGGAACGAGAACTTATATGACTACTTATATGAATTAAATGAGATGCTCCCCACCAGGGTCTGGGCGAAGCCGGGCCGGGTCAGCTAGTAATTTATATTGCCTAGCGTGACCTCTAATCTCTTCTTCTTTTCTCCACTTCTATGATATGAGAGTTAATCAATACCTATAAATTTATTCATGTGCTGTTTCAGTGCAGTCAAGGGTTCCCCAAAAATTGATATTTCAATGTTAAAAGAAGAAGAAGAAGAAGAACCTACCTTTCTGACCCTGTTGGTTACGTTAACATCAACCTCTTCTTGTTCATCTTTTCTCTTCTCTGCACTTTTCCCCTTCTTCACTGCATAAAGTGTTGCTCCATTGGTTAACAGCTTGATCAGCAGACGGACGGCCATCGGCTTTAGCTTGTCTGGGAGATTGTCCAGCCCATCCAGTCTAGCCATAACCGCCTATAATTATTACATAGGAGAAATAAACCCTTAAGATTTCTTCTTTATTTTCTAGTTCATCCTGAAAAGGACATTAGTTGTGTTGTCCATTTACATGCAAGTTGTGATACTTGTGCCCTTAAATAAGCTACAATGGGGAGTCTCCATGGCAAAGTGGTCAAGCTGACTACCTCTTGCTCCAAAGGTTGTGGGGTTTGATTCCAGGCTACGTCTTTTGGTTCACGAGTGTATTTTTCTTGGAGACTCCTGGGGGTCATCGCCGGAGCTACAAAGCATGCTTTGTGCAACACTTTCGGCAGGCTGCCCTAATGAAAGAGACAGAGCCATTTGGGATAAAACCTGGTGCAATGAAGTCGATCATCTCAACTTTTAACACTTTTTTAAGCTACATGGCTTTAGCAGAGTTTGTGATTAACCCTCAATGTATACTGTAACTGTCTTTATGTAGGCACTACGTTTTAATTTTGCCGTATTTTACCAGAGATGTGTTTGCGTTAATTTTCGGTTAGTGAGCACTGGTGACGTTAAATTCCCCGATTATTTCAAGATCGCACTAAAACAGAAACCGATTACTGGATATCATGCTTGCCTCCACGAGCTACGAATCTATACCTCTCGTCTTCTCAAATCCGTGTCCTGGACAGAAGTACAGACTGACTTTATAAGACATAATTATACCCGTCAATCAATTCCGTTTTAACTAGACTTTGTGCCTTGTTCTAGTATGTTTTTTTAAAACTTTATATCCATTTTTACTTATGATTATGTAGTTTTCGACTATTAGAGTTGGCCTTATCAAACTGGCATGCTGTATATTGTGGTATTTCAATGGCAGGATATGGCAGTTGTCATCCAACTATGAACATTTAATATTGTTATGGAATATTCACAGCAATTGCAATGCCAATGATTGCATGTTTGCATTCAACACCAATTATAGCATTTATGTGTTAATTTTTATCACTCTACATGGTCCAAATCATTCATAATTTTGCATATTTCCAACGGGACTTCTTTTGTCAAAATGCGTCTACGCTGGGGGTCTAGTGTTGTTGACAAGACCGCACGTGTTAGTCACGCGCTGCGTCCGACGTCATTAATGACATCGAGATGTATATATTTGTGTGCGTGTGTGTGTGTATATATATATATATATACATATATAAACTTGCAGGGTTATCTGTTCTTGAGTTAGAGAGCCCCAGTTTTAATCTCCTTGATGACAGTGCAACCAACAGTTGTGTGAGTGTGTAGGTAGGGTCACAAAAAGTAACAAGGTCAAAACCGTTTTCTTCTATATGTCTTTGTTAAATGATAAACTGACACACACACTGTAATATCTTAGCTTAGAAATGACCTACAGACTTGAATAAGGTACCGTTGGATTTGTTTTTTCAGGAGGTTTCCAACTATGCAGTTTATATGCTTAAAAAGCAATTTAGAAAATATTACTAAAGTGGCTATCTTTATGCAAGCTCATTGTTTGAGTAGAGTTCAGGCCATAACTGGAATAACGTATGACAGATCTGGCAAACCAGCAGGGAATTTACTTGATCCTAAAACTATTAATGCTCATGCATCATGGAGGAAAGGCGTTAGTCATAGGCATTGGAACTTCAATCACCCTAACCCACGATTTCTAACAGCACAAGTGGAAGACAAAAGAAGATTGGTAATAATAATTTGCAGCCCACTGCTTCAGACTGACCTATAGCTGAACATTCTACCCCATGTCAACACACAGATCACCAGAAATTACTTGTAGAAATACTGGAATAGAATATGGGCCATATAATTTACATCATCTTTACTTGTGGAATCTCAACCACTGGAGCCACTCTAAGAGACGTCTGATAAACCTAGGGTGAATTTTAAACCACTTCAAGTGGCACA
Organism: Cepaea nemoralis; assembly: GCA_014155875.1. Lineage (NCBI taxonomy): Eukaryota > Metazoa > Mollusca > Gastropoda > Stylommatophora > Helicidae > Cepaea > Cepaea nemoralis. The sequence continues at coordinate 1,223,221 of JACEFZ010022015.1, read as the reverse complement.
TAGTATATTAAGAATTAAGACTGGGATTAACATTCCTTCCTCAAAACATACTATAAATATTCTGTTGTGTGTAGGTTTTAAATTTTGCCATGGCAGCAGCCTACATGCCTGCTCTTTATGATTTTGAACTGTCGTGGGATTTCCCATGTGCCCAAAATGCCTTCCTTTAATATGATTCTAATACAAGTTGCAAGCTTGATTCAGGTCTTCATCAGTTTGCGCTGCAGCTATTCATTAACAGCTGTGTCATCCTATCCGTGTGTTAACGGGAGTCATACAGAAGCAAATAAGATTAACACTATAATGTACCATGCATATCAGAAGAACCAAGGGTTGGAATGAAATCGGCTACCTCATCCCATAGAAAACTATAGTTTAAAGTCCACCCAATAATAACCAAGTCTACAAAACTGACTGAGGTTGTATGATGAATTGGGTGATGAACAGCAACTGAAGTTGAAATAAATGTCTACGACTCAGCAAACGAATACTGTTGTAATTAATTAATTCAGTAACATATCCTTTGCAGAACATCGCTCCCATAACAACCTTCTGGAAAACTTCTCAGTCATAAGCAAGATACTGACCTGATATGAGAGGGACATATTCAGCTGTGGGTCAATTTCTCTTAGTTGACTGCGATTCACAGTTTCGTTGTGGCCGTGGTCAGGCAGGTAACAATCACAGCTTCCATCCTGGCATAGCAAATATGGAAAACAGAAACACTTTCAATAAAATATTCTGTATCATAGCTGGTGTTTACTGAAGCTAATGGTTGCTTGTTCAGGCAGTCACCGAGCAGTGTAAAGATTAGGAATTTTATTGACTTCTTCTGCACCTTCATCTTCTCTTTCTTCACTTCTTATTCATTCTCTAATGTTTAGTAACATCCATTAAAGAAATCTACTTCTGTGGATGTCTTCTTCTTAAGTCCATACCTTGCGGCACTGGCGTTCATGTCTGTCTACAGCCTTCTGTCTCTTGTCTGATACTGATGCTACTCCATGCCATGATGTCAAACTATCAACATCTTCTCTATTGGTTTCCCCTTGCTTCTCTTCCCCTTCAACTTTCCCATTGTGATGACATACTGTAGCTTTCCTCTTCTCATGACATGTCCAAAGTATGTGGACTGCTTTCTTCTAATTATCATCATTATGTGCCATGCTGATAAGCGTGCATGGTCATATTTTGCCATCTCACATGATCACCAGAGTTGTGGATCAGCTCTGTGTTTTGACCTTACCATGTGGCAAAGCCATCCAGATATTTACTTCTCTGCTCTCCCTTTGTTCTTTTCCCCTCAATCTTGCCAGTTGTCACCAAGTTCTCTAGTTTATTTCTTCTCATAATGTGCCCAAACATGTTGACTGCCAATGTCTATTTCTCTAATAGTTTAAGTTTTTCATCTGCTTCTTGTAGTCCTTGCTCATTAGTTTTACTGTCTGTCCATGGGGTTCTTTTTTATTTTCCTCAGAAACCACATTTCCACTGTCAGTAGATGTTTTTCAGCTGGTCTGTTCATTGTTTTCGTCTCACAACCATACAAATGTACAGGTTTTATGTAGCACTTCAACACACTTTTTCTCATTGCAATTGACATCTTTTTATTGGTCCGCATGTTTTCTATCTTGCACAAGTTTAGAGAGTTTATTGCTGGTGCTATGGAGTTTGTGTGTTTTATGCAATGCTCTAGGCAGCTGGCTTGCCATTTTGCAGAAAGACACCAAGCCAGATGGGGTTAAACTCTCCTAGATGAACTCGATCATCTGGCCTTTAACCCTTTACAGGGCACAGCATCCGAAAGCATCTTTACTACAGAATGGGCAAATCGTCCGAAAGCGTTCGTGACAACTAAGTGTTGTAAACACGCGCATCTCGAGACTTTGTGAGACTTCCGGTTGTCTACTTTCGGTTAGCCGATAACTTGATAACGTGAGCGCCATTTGCAAATTAAAATTTTTAATTTGATCGGATTTTAAAAAAATAATTTTCAGGGTTTTTATGCTTTGTTTTTCAAAATAGATTTTGACAATTATTCAAGTGATAGCGGAGATTTCGTGGGGTTCGTTTAAGTGACATTGAAGTGCATGAAGCTGACCATGAATTGGAGCTAAATATCAGTGATATCAGCGTAAGCAGTGTAGTGTACATACTTCGGATCTCTCTGAGACTTTTCAAACAATTGCCGATCAAACAAACGAGACAAAAGATCAGACAGATAGATGATCGAGTGTGGCTTCCATGCTCTAAGGTTCTCATTGGATTATTTATTAATTATTTCACACGGGAGTAAAATAATAAATATGCGTTCATTTTCCTTTATTTTGCTTTTTAGTTAACAAAAATATGTTCACTAACACCTTAGATTTGATGTTTTTACTAACGTAACCCTAAAACTTACCGACATCCTCAAAAATTGTGCCTGTTCAGAGTTACAAAAAATCAAAACGTGTGCCCTGTAAAGGGTTAACCTTTGGTACCCAGAGTTTTTGGCATGCCATGTGATGATGATCTAACTCACAGGTTCAGTTATTATTCACATGTACTGATGGAAGGTGTGGTGACAAAGTCATTAGTGCAGTTGCTTATTAACATAGTGATGCAGAGTTGACTTCCTAGTAGTGGCAAGAATGGATATCTTTCCACCCAATATGGCCACCGACTCTGGCGAATACCTAGCCTGATTACATGGGTAAACGCTAGTGTACTGCAGAGGCTGCAGTTATGATGTAAGACAATACACAGATAGTTGTCTAACTCGCATCAGTCGCTCCCAGCTAGGATACAGATTTAGAAAAGTACCCTTAATATTGTCATGTAGTGTGTTTCATGTAGTTTTGTGTTGGTTTGTGCTGACGAAGGCTTTGGCCGCAACGTCCAATTTGTTTCTTGTAATCGTGTTTCAGTAAAGCTCACAATCTACTTCTCGTTTTTTGGTGATTCATTCATTCATTCATTATGTGCCATGCCGATAATCGTGGGCGGTCATGTTCTGCCATCTCACTCAATCACCAGAGTTGTGGATCAACTCCGTGTTTCTGTCTCGACCATGCCATGTGGCCAAGCCATCCAGGTATTTAATTCTTGGTCTTCCCCTTGGTCTGTTCCCTTCGATCTTGCCAGTTGTCACCAAGTTCTCCAATTCATTTCTTCTCATAACATGCCCACAAAATTTTGACTGTCTACATCTAATGTCTCTAATCAGTTTACGATCTTCATTTGTTTCTTGAAGGACTTGTTCATTGGTTTTTCTATCTGTCCATGGTATTCTTTGCATTTTCCTCAGAAACCACATCTCCACAGCCATCAGATGTTTTTCAGCTTGTCTGCTCATTGTCCACGCCTCACATCCATATAAAAGTACAGGTTCTATCTAGCACTTCAACACTCTTTTTCTCGTTTCAATTGATATCTGTTTATTGATCATTATGTTTTTCATTTTGTAAAAGGCTACCTTCGCCATGGCAATTCTTGTTCTAATCTCTTCAAGGCATCTCCCATCAGATGTTATGACTGTTCCGAGATAGTTGTACTGATTCACTTGTTTAAGAATATGCCCATTTACTTGTATATTACATTGTGGTATTTCTTCCTTCCTAGTGACGACCATAATCTAGTCTTCTTACAATTCAATTCTAACCCCAGTTGTTCACTGTGTGCAAAAACCGCATCTACTAAATTTTGCAGGTCCTGTTCATTGTCTGCAATCAAGACTGTATCATTTGCGTATCTAATGTTATTGATGTATCGTCCCCCAATGTTGATTCCTTCCAAATCTTCTATATTTCTGAAAATATGTTCACTGTACAGGGAAAAAAGATCTGGAGACATTACACATCCCTGTCTCACACCTCTTTTAATAGGCTGATATTGACCTACTTCATTATCAATTCTTATGGCAGCTTTTTTGTTTCCAACATATGCTTTTTTACAAGTCTAAGGTCTTTCCATCAATTTGTAGATCTTCAAGCATCCTTATCATGTCAACATGTCTCACTTTATCGAAAGCCTTTGTGTAGTCAATGAAGCAGAGGTGTAGATCTTTGTTTACTTCTATAGAAGTTCAATTACTGTACCCTTGCCTTCTACAAACCCACATTGTTTCTCTCCTATTTCAGGTTGTATTTTCTTCCTAACTCTTTGCATGATAATTCTTAGCAATATCTTCGTGATGTGACTCATTATACTAATTGTTCGATGTTGATCACATTCCAAGGCTCCTGATTTCTTTGGGATTGCAATAAATACAGAATTACATAATTCATGAGGTAGGTATATCTCCAGTATCATATATGGTATTCAGGACTCTGGTAACTTTATCTATTCTGTATTCTTCTAAAGTATTAATCATTACAATCATTCATTCATTGCCAGTTAGGATATTAAGTGTCAGTTGGCTTCCACATATTTCAGGACACAGCCTAATGAGGTAGGGTAGCCTTGTGGTTAGCTCACTTGCCTGCTAGCTCAGGGGTTGTATGTTCAAATCCCCATTCAGATGGATGTTTAAAACACTGACCCAGCTTAAAATGGTACCAGAAATGCCCTTGGAAATAAAGACGGCCGGCATGATATTGATCACAATATAGAACTGTGGGGCTAGAACCATATACTCCTTTCACTTAAAGATGTGCAAAAGGGTCCTTTATTTTACTTTTTACCCATTTTTATAAGGCTGGACAGACTTTAGAGTTGTAATGGCTGCCAAAAAAAAAACATAATCATACCAAAACTGGGGATTGAAACTAGACCACTATCATGGCAGTCACATTAATCACCATGACTCCTTGAGCACCAGTGTTTCCAGAAAAGTAGTGAGGAAGCAAGCTGATCATCCAACCTCACAATGTCAAAACCTAGAATATGTGAAAGCTTTTCCACAACCCATATGCAGTCTCTACCAGAGTTAGTCGGTCATCAGATTATCCTCACAGCACACTGAATCATTGAGTCCATAAGTGCTCAGATACTCTCCTTCCTGAGCGTGTAGCGGCTGATGGCACACATTCTGTGTTGAAATACTATTCTTCTTGACTCCCTACATAACACTCTTGTCTAACTTCATCCCTTCTGACTTTATGTTCTTGCAGTCTGTCAAGGTTGTAGATTCACAGCCAACACTTGATTTGTTTAATCGTCCTGCCTCTCTTGGGGCATTCAGTACATCAGTCCAATCCATTGCTCGTGTGCTTTTCACACTACCCCAACCTACCAAAGAATTCTCTAAACCTTCTTCAGATGACAGAAGTTCACCTGCTGCTAACAGCATACCTTGTGTTCCTTGAGAACCCTGACTCTGTGGTACTTGTTCTGGTCAGATACCTTCTCCTCTCCTTGCTCGTCATACTCCACATCCTCTGTGTCGTCAGCATTTGCCAGCACCATGCAGGCATAAATGTTGCTGTGCCTTACCTTGCCAGGAATAGACCAGGAGTAGAAGTTGTCCGCAATACCTTGTTCAAGCTCATCAAGCTTATCCTGAAATGATAGAATCTGCATTCAAACTGATCTTTAAGAGATTAAAAAAGTCTTTCAAAAGTTATCCTTATTTGATACACATCTTGGAAGATTATTCTTAAAGTATAAAAATTTTTCACTAATAAAAGAAAATCTTTCAAATTATCCTTATCTGATAACAATCTTTCAAATGAAAACTTAAATGGCAGACGTCTATTTAATTTATCCTAAAAACAATCTTTCAAACTTATCCATACATTTAAAAAAAAACTTTTCAAGATGACCCTTAAATGCAAAAGAAAATGTTGAAAAGATCTGATCTACATCAATATGATAACAAAACACTGAGGGATGCTCCAGTGAAAACAGCCTTCATCAGCAGGCAAAAAAAGACATACAAGCAGATACTAACATAAAGTTGTGATATAAACATGCACTACAACAGAAAGTTAAACTGAAACAAGGGTACAAGTGTGATCACAAGGTGAGTCCAGAACCAGATCTTTATTTTGGATATGCCTTGTTCTTGGGAGTCTCTGCTGCAAAGTGGTTTTGCCGTCTGCCTTGTGCCCAAAAGGCCGTGGGGATTATTTCTGAACTGTGTCATTAGGTTTACGAACTAGAGCTACGGAGTTTGTGCTCTCTGTGATGCTTTTGGCAGGCATTTAGCTACTTTATGGAGAGAGAAAAGCTATATGGGATAAAACCTGGTGCAATGATATCAACCCCTTGCCTTATCAATTCCTATTTTACACCTTATTTGGTGGCTCTGTGGCGAAAGCATTACAGACATAGTTCAGAACTTCACGTTGCCTTCAAAATATAGCTACTGGAAACTTGACAGCAGATCGCCTTGCGTTGGTTTTTATACAATGGCATGAGTGATGGTCTTCAGAAAGCAATGGCAAACTACTGAACGTAAACCTGCCAAGAAACCACAATGGGCATTCTAAGGTAAACATCTACATTTTCACTTGATTAAAATGTGTTTCATAGTTCATGTTTACGCATCACTATTTATTAATAGAGGAGCCGTGGCTGTCAACCCGGTGGTCATGTGTTTGATTCCCCATCGAGATGGAAATTTTTCAAGTTGACCTGGGAATAAAGGGCACCTGGAAGTGGTCTTGGAAGTAAAAGCCACATCACCCATCAGGTGCCGATTGGTCTATACAAATATGGGACTGGCACCATAACCCCATACACCTTGTGGTGTGGAAGAGGGTCCTTTCCTTTCTTCTCCATCTGACTTTCATCTCCCAATGGAGGATGGGCCCTCATCAAATTCATGTCAAGCCCTCTTTTGACTTCTTCAGGATTGGCTGAAGTTTGCAGTTAAAGATTTGTATGGTAGCCAATCTCACACCAACCCTCCTCTTACGACATGCATGGTAGGTCACACTGTTATTATTCTATGATTTCCTTATGGGCTCTGGTAATACACGGAGGTCCTTTTCTTTATATCTGAATGATAATACATGGAGGTCCTTTTCTTTATGATATGTGAATGATAATACACGGAAGTCCTTTTCTTTATATCTGAATAATACATGAAGGTCCTTTTCTTTCTATCTGAATGATAATACATGGAGGTCCTTTTCTTTGTATATGAATGATAATACACGGAAGTCCTTTTCTTTATGATATCTGAATTATAATACATGGAAGTCCTTTTCTTTATGATATCTGAATTATAATACATGGAGATCCTTTTCTTCACATCTGAATGATAATACATGGAGGTCCTTTTCTTCATGATATCTGAATGATAATACACGGAAGTCCTTTTCTTCATGATATCTGAATGATAATACATGGAGGTCCTTTTCTTTATGCTATCTGAATGATAATACATGGAGGTCCTTTTCTTCACATCTGAATGATAATACATGGAGGTCCTTTTCTTTATGATATCTGAATGATAATACACGGAAGTCCTTTTCTTCATGATATCTGAATGATAATACATGGAGGTCCTTTTCTTTATGATATCTGAATGATAATACATGGAGGTCCTTTTCTTTATGCTATCTGAATGATAATACATGGAGGTCCTTTTCTTTATGATATCTGAATGATAATACATGGAAGTCCTTTTCTTTATGATATCTGAATGATAATACATGGAGGTCCTTTTCTTTATGATATCTGAATGATAATACATGGAGGTCCTTTTCTTCACATCTGAATGATAATACATGGAGGTCCTTTTCTTTATGATATCTGAATTATAATACATGGAGATCCTTTTCTTCATGATATCTGAATTATAATACATGGAGGTCCTTTTCTTTATATCTGAATGATAATACATGGAGGTCCTTTTCTTTATGCTATCTGAATGATAATACATGGAGGTCCTTTTCTTTATGATATCTGAATGATAATACATGGAAGTCCTTTTCTTCACATCTGAATGATAATACACGGAGGTCCTTTTCTTTATATCTGAATGATAATACATGGAGGTCCTTTTCTTTATGATATCTGAATGATAATATACGGAGGTCTTTTTCTTTATATCTGAATGATAATACATGGAAGTCCTTTTCTTCATGATATCTGAATGATAATACACGGAGGTCCTTTTCTTTATGATATCTGAATGATAATACATGGAGGTCCTTTTCTTTATGATATCTGAATGATAATACATGGAGGTCCTTTTCTTTATGATATCTGAATGATAATATATGGAGGTCCTCTTCTTTATGATATCTGAATGATAATACATGGAGGTCCTTTTCTTTATGATATCTAAATGATAATACATGGAGGTCCTTTTCTTTATGATATCTAAATGATAATACATGGAGGTCCTTTTCTTTATATCTGAATGATAATACATGGAGGTCCTTTTCTTTATGATATCTGAATGATAATACATGGAGGTCCTTTTCTTTATGATATCTGAATGATAATACATGGAGGTCCTTTTCTTTATGATATCTGAATGATAATACACGGAGGTCCTTTTCTTTATATCTGAATGATAATACATGGAAGTCCTTTTCTTCATGATATCTGAATGATAATACACAGAGGTCCTTTTCTTTATATCTGAATGATAATACATGGAGGTCCTTTTCTTTATGATATCTGAATGATAATACATGGAGGTCCTTTTCTTTATATCTGAATAATAATACATGGAGGTCCTTTTCTTTATATCTGAATGATAATACATGGAAGTCCTTTTCTTCATGATATCTGAATGATAATACACGGAGGTCCTTTTCTTTATATCTGAATGATAATACATGGAGGTCCTTTTCTTTATGATATGTGAATGATAATACATGGAGGTCCTTTTCTTTATGATATCTGAATGATAATACATGGAGGTCCTTTTCTTCATGATATCTGAATGATAATACATGGAGGTCCTTTTCTTTATGATATCTGAATGATAATACATGGAGGTCCTTTTCTTCATGATATCTGAATGATAATACATGGAGGTCCTTTTCTTCATGATATCTGAATGATAATACATGGAGGTCCTTTTCTTCATGATATCTGAATGATAATACACGGAGGTCCTTTTCTTTATATCTGAATGATAATACATGGAGGTCCTTTTCTTTATGATATCTGAATGATAATACACGGAGGTCCTTTTCTTTATATCTGAATGATAATACATGGAGGTCCTTTTCTTTATGATATCTGAATGATAATACATGGAGGTCCTTTTCTTTATGACATCTGAATGATAATACATGGAGGTCCTCTTCTTTATGATATCTGAATGATAATACATGGAGGTAATTTTCTTTATGATATCTGAATGATAATACATGGAGGTCCTTTTCTTTATGATATCTGAATGCAGTTATGTTAGTATCTGTTTGTCTTTGCTTTTGTTTGCAGATGATGGCTCTGTTGCTTCAATATCCACTCATTAACTGCGCTCTTTGTTTTTTTCCCTTTATGTATTATATTTTCAGTTGTATCCCAGTTAATCTCACTTCATTTCTGAAACAAAAACACAATCTGTCAACAGGCTTATCTCGAAAATGGGAGCCATTGTAGTACAGTGGCTAGACCCGCGCTTGCCGGTTCGACAGTCATAGTTCGAATCTACATCAAGCAGATTCTATTTTCTTAATTGACCCAGGCTTCAGGTCGACCCCGCCTAAAATGCCTACTAGGAAATGTCTCCGGAAGTAAAGGCAGCCTGTGTGAGACTGACCCACTGAAGTTTGATTGGTCTATACAAATATGGGTCTAACAATGTATATCAAATAATAGCGTGCTAAAGAGTCTTTTACATTTTATTTACTTATTCTGAAAATTACTTATATATATATACAGGGTGCGCCAGGAAAATTTATACACAGTAATCACCCACCAGTTTAAATGTAATGGCAGTTTCGATCTTTGAACATGCTGTTTATGTCATTTCAACTGAGCATATTATTTTAATAACGTCATCAAAACTTGTCATATTACACCATTTGTAGAACGCATTACAGTAGCAATGTGTTGCATGATATGTTTAAAATGATGACGTAAACAGCATGTTCAAAGATCAAAACTGCAATTACATTTAAACTGGTGGGTGATTATTGTGTATACATTATTGTATATATATACAATGTGTATTGTATACATATATTACATATACTGGCACACTCTGTATTTAAAAAAAGAGGTGTAATTAAACTCTGCTGAGGAGAATGCACAACAGGATATTTGTGATCGTCAGACGAGGTCCACCCTTGTCAAATGTATGTTTCGGCCCCTTGACCTTCTTTATACCCTCACAGACAGACAGACAGACAGACAGACAGACAGACAGGACCAGACCAGACCAGAGAGAGAGAGAGAGAGAGAGAGAGAGAGAGAGAGAGAGAGAGAGAGAGAGAGAGAGAGAGAGAGAGAGGAAGCTTGACTGTGTCATGACACCCTGACATTTTTCTCCTGTCACAATTATTCACCTTTGAGACATTCATTTATCGTACATATCCCATGTTGACATAGCTAATTTTTAAAAAAAAGTCGCTTAAAAGTCGACAAGGTCGACTTCATCGCACCGGGTTTTATCCCATATGGCTCAGTCTCTTTCCGCAGCGGAAAGCGTCACACAAAGCACGAACTCCGTAACTTTTAGCGACGACCCACAGGAGTCTATGAAACATTTAACTCGTAAACCGAAGGGTGCGGCCCAGAATTGAACCCACAACCTTCGGAGCACGAGTCAAACGGCTTGACCACTTCGCCACAGAGACTCCCTAATTAGGGAGCTAATCTCCCATAGCTAATTTTGTCTGCCCAGAAGCCATCCCACCCTCACAGGGCGATCATTAGTCATCCAGTGCACCTACTCACATAATCACTGCACCGCAACTGACCCTGTGCTGAAATCTATCAAACTCATCACAAAATCAATCAACACGACAACATTCATTAAAAATTAATGCCTTTATACTGTAATAACAACAGCCACACATTTGCACAAGACACATACAGGGTTATAAACATACAGGATGGATCAAAAGTTATATACAACACTGACTGGGCCATGCTAATTTCATTTTATTTCTCATTATTTACGTGTGTGTGACAATGTGCCAAACCTTTAGGGGAGAGGTTCCAGAAATGTTGCAAAACTGATGGAAGTAATTTCTGGTGCCCACAATTCTAAGCATGACCCGATCAGTACTATATGCTTATTGTTGGTCCACCCAGTATAATGTTTCCTGGCTCCAATCAGACAACTCACGGAATATTCATCATCCACTATTCTCAACAGGACAGTGCTTTCTGACATCACTCTGCAAACATAGACAGCAAACATATCACTGTCTGGTAACACCAAGGGCTCTGTAAAATGGAAACAAGAAAATTACATTATATGTATATATGGGGGGAGGGGATGTTTTGTTTTGGAGAGGGAGGGAGAGGGGGGAATAGATGATGGCAAGGGAAAAGGAATAGATGATGGCAAGGGAAAAGAAACAGATGATGGCAAATGATGGTAAGGGTGAAAAAAAGATGATGGTAAGGGAACAGAAATATGTGATGGCAGGGAAAAGAAATACATGATGGCAAGGGAAAAGAAATAAAGAACGACAAGGAAAAAAGAAATAGAGGACAGCAATGGAGAAAAGAAACTGTGGACGGTCTTGTATAATGGATTTGGAAAGATAGTCCATTTAAAATTACCAAGATAAACAATTGATATTACTTTGCGATCATGTGTATATTTCAGCTTGGAAGATGTATCTAGTTATTTTACTCTATGTTGTGTGTGACTTCTGCAGTATGTACCTGACGAGATGCAACGAAATATGCCAGGCAATAAATCGTACAATCTATGGTTTGTGTCTTTGTTATTCAAATTAGAGATAACCCAATTTTTTTATTTTGTAAAGCATGTCTTCTTGCAGCATCCTCAATTAAGAATTGTTCCAAAGCTGCCATGCCAGCAGAGACCTGAATATGCCAGCAAGAGGAATCAGCAGAATTATTCCCCAAGGTTTTAATGTCAGTGTCAGTTTCTCACTGAGACTTTCAGTGTATCTTCGCATCCCCTTTTTTGTGGACCATTGTGAGCCCACTTACCGGAGTCAAGGTCGCATGAGAACACTCTCACAACATAGTGTGGATATTTAGGTCACCTCCCCATGAGAGAGCTTCTATATTTGTGACCTTATCTTGCCACATAAAACACAATACGATAATGCAATAAGAAATATAATAATTACACAAGCTATTTAAGAATTAAAGACTACAAAGCAAAGAGGACATTCTTTTTTCAGCATTCCAAGTCCAGAAGGCTCTTTGCTACATATGTTTCTTCTGCTTTCCATAAACTTTCCATAAACAAAATTAACATAAACAAGAAAGTAGAAAAAAAAACCAACACATACAAATAATCATCATCATCATCAAGCGCCTTCATGCTTCTCTACATATGCGAATTCCACTGGCATGCATCAAATTGTGTGCTGACTCCCTTCCGTGCCATGACACAAGACTGTTTAGAATGTTCTCTCACCGTTTTCCTCTATATCTCTTTCCACAAATCTGTCCAGTTGTCACAGTTTTTGTCTTCTCATAATGTGGCCCCAAACAATGAAGTCTGCGGTAAGTTGTCTTTGTGACTTTCAGCCTCCCTCAAAATGTCCAAATGATTCCTTTCGGCTGTCCAAGGAATTTTCAGCTTTCTTCGACAAATCCTACAATGTGATAACAATGAAGATCTAAGAGTCCTTGTTGAGACAACCATACCTATAACAGATTATGTGAAACAATGAAGATCTAAGAGTCCTTGTTGAGACAACCATACCTATAACAGATTATGTGAAACAATGAAGATCTAAGAGTCCTTGTTGAGACAACCATACCTATAACAGATTATGTGAAACAATGAAGAACAAAGTCCTTGTTGAGACAACCATACCTATAACAGATTATGTGAAACAATGAAGATCTAAGAGTCCTTGTTGAGACAACCATACCTATAACAGATTATGTGAAACAATGAAGAACAAAGTTCCTTGTTGAGACAACCATACCTATAACAGATTATATGAAACAATGAAGATCTAAGAGTCCTTGTTGAGACAACCATACCTATAACAGATTATGTGAAACAATGAAGATCTAAGAGTCCTTGTTGAGACAACCATACCTATAACAGATTATGTGAAACAATGAAGATCTAAGAGTCCTTGTTGAGACAACCATACCTATAACAGATTATGTGAAACAATGAAGATCTAAGAGTCCTTGTTGAGACAACCATACCTATAACAGATTATGTGAAACAATGAAGAACAAAGTTCCTTGTTGAGACAACCATACCTATAACAGATTATATGAAACAATGAAGATCTAAGAGTCCTTGTTGAGACAACCATACCTATAACAGATTATGTGAAACAATGAAGATCTAAGAGTCCTTGTTGAGACAACCATACCTATAACAGATTATGTGAAACAATGAAGATCTAAGAGTCCTTGTTGAGACAACCATACCTATAACAGATTATGTGAAACAATGAAGATCTAAGAGTCCTTGTTGAGACAACCATACCTATAACAGAATATATGAAACAATGAAGATCAAAGATCCTTGTTGAGACAACCATACCTATAACAGATTATATGAAACAATGAAGATCAAAGATCCTTGTTGAGACAACCATACCTATAACAGATTATATGAAACAATGAAGATCAAAGATCCTTGTTGAGACAACCATACCTATAACAGATTATATGAAACAATGAAGATCTAAGAGTCCTTGTTGAGACAACCATACCTATAACAGATTATATGAAACAATGAAGATCAAAGTTCCTTGTTGAGACAACCATACCTATAACAGATTATATGAAACAATGAAGATCAAAGTTCCTTGTTGAGACAACCATACCTATAACAGATTATATGAAACAATGAAGATCAAAGTTCCTTGTTGAGACAACCATACCTATAACAGATTATATGAAACAATGAAGATCAAAGTTCCTTGTTGAGACAACCATACCTATAACAGATGATGTGAAACAATGAAGATCAAAGTTCCTTGTTGAGACAACCATACCTAAAACAGATGATGTGAAACAATGAAGATCAAAGTTCCTTGTTGAGACAACCATACCTAAAACAGATGATGTGAAACAATGAAGATCAAAGTTCCTTGTTGAGACAACCATACCTAAAACAGATGATGTAATGACAATGAAGATAAAACAATGCTAGTTGAGATAACCATACCTATAACAGAAGACGCAATAACAATTAAAGACAAACATTCCATGATGCGATAATAATGAAAGTCAAACATTCCTCATTGAGATAACAATAATGTTGACAATAATGAAGAAAAAACATGCCCCTTGGAATAACCGTTCTTATGACCAATAATGTGATAACAATGAAGATTATACGTTCCTTGTTGAGATAACCATAACTATAACAGATGAGGAAATAACAATGAAGACCAAACAGTTCTGGTTGAGACAACCATACATATAACAGATAAGGAAATAAATATGAAGATCAAACACTCCTTCTTGAAATAATTCAAAATGGTGTCAAAAATGGTGTCAATGAAAGGAAAGACACTCAACAAAACAAGCAAGTCTTTATCAATCAATAAAGAAGAAAAAAAAAAGAATTCTTGGCTAGAAAAATGAAATATCACAATCCTAAATAAACAAACCATGTTTCAACGAACAGCATGAACAAAATTCTAAGATCAGAAATTACAGGAAGGAGAAAAAAAAACAGAACAGATAACAGGTTGCCTTGAATGATGGTAACAGATAATGCACTGAAACAAAAGCCACAAACCTGGATCATCAGCGAACAATCTGGCAGCAGCTACTGACTGTGTTGAAGTTTTGGATAATTGCTGTGCTCCTTGTTCTGTTTGCTGTACAGCTGGTGTTACATTGCCATCTTTCCCCAGTTGTTGTACAGCTGGTGTTACACTACCATACACCCTCAGTCGTCGTGTAACTGGTACGGAAACAGACTGGAGAAGCATATCATTGACCAGGTTTTTCTCCAATGTATACAAGTCCACGATATAATGGTCACCTGCAACAGTAAAAGTGAGGTCAACTTCACAGCACAAGAAAATAAATAATAAGGGAAGCCCTGACATGGTCTTCTTATTCTTCATGTGACTTGCCAAGAGCAAACATTCACAATAATGACTCCCCAATCCCCTCTGTCATTTGATATCTTGAAGAAGTTGGTGTTGCCTTAATTATTAGTTACCCAGCAGTTTAGCTTTATACATATTTATTTCTTTGTTTTCCTCTGTCTCTCTTGCCAAGTATTTCCCCCATATAAAGGTAATTTCTCTACTCCACCTCTTCTGTTGATATGGTAAATATATTTCATATGTCTTTTTCTCATTGCGCCGAGATCACCAGAAACATAAATTAAGACATTTATAAGTTATTAATCTTGAGCATTGACAATGGGTTGTGGTCGAGTTGTGGTTAGTGCACCAACTTACCAATAGGCGGTCCTGGGATCAATAACCAACAGTTGCAGAGCTGAATCACTTTAAGATCAAATCAGTACTGATGATGTTTGGGTCAGAAACAAATTTATCTGTGGGAAGCTACAACAACAGAGAAATACACTAAGCAAGATCACTGTCCTCTGAGTACAGCATTTCTGCTGCAGTTTTAAGGCCTCTTCCTCTGCTCTGAAGTTACTTGAAAATGTTCCTGCTGACACTGACTGTGTTGCCTATAGTAGAACTCTTGTAAACACAATTTAGTTCAACCCAGATTTGTCCGTTCAGTTACTTTGATTTGTTCAGGCCGCCCATTGAACAATGACATGTTCCTTCTTCACTGAATGTTTCCTCCAGGGACACCATCAGTATTAGCATTTTGTCTTACATGTAATTTATAGCGAGTTCCCGTGAGAAGTCTAATTAAAGTTAGTTGTTAGTTTCTTTCAAAAGTTTATTTAACAGAAACACGGTTACATCAGTTCATCAATTTCTTTACATAAATGTGTGATGCCAAATGATCAGTCTATGTCTTAATATTAATTATACGAAACTGCAAGATTTTTATAGCACTGTAATCACTGGCTGCACCACAATCATTCTGAGATACAGCTCCAGTGTATGCACGCTGATGGTTTCTCAGTACTGAGGTTTAGACTATCGATTCTAAACATATCAGTTCGTAATAACTATATGTCTCTATGTGTCCCTTGTTCTATCTCTGACTATTCGTCAGTTTATCCCAAAGCATCCCTTCATAACTACGTATGTAGGTATTTTCATATTTTGTTGTCACATCTCAGCGTCCCTTTTTGCATCTCGGCACCTAGTTGTTCATTTCAGCATCTAATCTTCATCTCTCTGTATCCTAATATTTTTTTTTTGCTTTTTCGTTCTTTGTTTTTTTTGGGCGCTCACTCACATTGAACTCAAGTGTAGTCCATACACAATACTTATAATAATGCTGGACTGAATTTTGTGTGTGGATTAGCTTTCCCTATTATCAGTGTTCCTCACCATCAGGTGAACCCACGCCGGCTTCAGAGGTGCTTGTAATTTACGCCCCAAGTCAAGGTCGATAGGTCAAAATTGTAGTCCAACGGTCCAGTGTAAGTGTTGAATCCTTACCTCGACATTAGCACACTGGATGTTTAAGAACATGTGTTCTTATCCACTCGGATATGCTGACTACTAATGATCCTAATGTGTTGGTTGTTTTCCTTAGATACCAGTCTTATTTCTAGATTGCATTTATTTGATCTTGTTTACACTTTAACTGTGTTCTGGTCCCTACCAGAAAGGGATCGAACTGTATTATCATCGTCAGCCAGGTTAATTATAGACTAAAAATGCAATTATAAACGACAAAGTTGTTTCTAGAGGTGTCTTATTTCACAATACACCGTTCATATTGTATCGTACTTGCGTAAGATTAATTGTCCCAATTTTGTTGCTTACTATCAACCGGATTTCTAAAGTACAGACTCTAGAATTTACTCTTTTAACTCATATTTGTTATCACAATAACATGCTGAAATCCCCTCAGTTTGCCAGAGTACTGACTGAAATTGCTGTTATAGCCCATGTTGGCTACTTATTCTCAGACATATCACTGCTCTATTTTTTCAACTCAAGATCATTCCTCAACCACCATTTTCTGTTGAATTTTTTGCTGGTGCATCTGTATATACATGGGTCAAGGTGTACTTGGATAGTGTTCTCTCGTGTAGCTAATGGTCATTTTCCTTCTTTCTGTTTCACTCTTATGTTCTTTTTCTCAATACCAGGAATGTTTTCTATCATCTCAGGCAGCACTATTCTTTGATTCCCTTATGGGTCCCAGTAATACACATTGCATCCCAGTGTGGTGTAGCCCAAAATGCAAACAATTATGTGATTATTATATTAATGCTCAGTCACCTTCATAAAGTGATGTAAAATGTTTGCCCGAATTATTTTGGAAAACTTTCTGACATGAGTGATTACAATAAGATTGATGACAACAAAGGTGATAAGCCATGGTGTGGGAACCTCATCTATTATTACAAATATATTGAGATTATTTTCACATAACCTCAACTTGTGAAACCCTTAAAAAACACTTGCTATATACAGACCTTTATGCTCAACAATCTCTGCTGATAAAATGTGGTTGCTTTGTGACAAGTCGATTAAACGATTGCTGACATCCTTCAGCCATTCGCCAGCCTAAAAAATAAACAATTAACTGATTCAGTGTTGAAGGATAATATATCCTCAAATGTGACCTCCCATTGAACAGAAGGACGTTACATCGCCATACAGGGTCATCATGTTATTTGGTTTGTTTCATGGTATCTTCCACAATTTCAATGCTCAGAGAACGGAAATATACATTATAATACTTGATCAGGTCAGGTCCACATCGACTGATGGATGTCAGTCGCGGCAATCAGGCAAATCTTGAGCTACAGCCTACGATGGGTGATGATGTAATATTCTGTTGTGATAATTTGGCCGTGTCCAGCATGTGCCGCGTGGTCTAGTTTTTATACACCCGCTTCACACACCAGTGATCCGGGGTTTGTTTCCAGGTCCGGTCAAGGATATGCACTACTGACAAGCTCAAACGAGAGGTAAACTCGAGTCTACTGCTTCCACATTGATGTGGATAGGCCTTAGGTTCATACCAGAATACGATCATCGTTGTCAGTAGTGGGTTGTGCTCAATATTTAAATCTCAAATCCCGAAAAAACAAAATAAATCTATCATGAATGTAAAACAGAAATACCTGCATTAAAATAAATCAATCGGTTTTAGAACTAATCAAATAAAATAATTTAAACAAAATGAAATAACTAGCCATGGTTTAAAATAAACATACAGGGCTTAGCAGCAAATTATTTTAAACTTTAAAAAGCTAACAAAAAGGTAAAACAATAACAAAATTCAGTGTCCACCATATCTTATGTTTCTGAAGCCAAGGTAATGCAATGACTTGCATGCTTGCCGCCAGCAGAGTGGTCATGAGTTTGAATCTTCATCAAGAAAGACTCATCAGAATGACCTGAGCTGCCAGGTGACCCAGCATGATACAGACCACATCACCTACCGAAAGCTGATTGGTCTTTAATAATATGGGTCCATCACCATATACTCAATATGCCTTTAGGTGTGTACAAGGGTCCCTGACTTTTCTTGTTTCCACCATGTTAGAGCTGAGGATTTTATCACCATCTCCTATGTTTCCACCATGTTAGAGCTGAGGATTGTATCACCATCTCCTATGTTTCCACCATGTTAGTGCTGAAGATTGTATCACCATCTCCTATGTTTCCACCATGTTAGAGCTGAGGATTGTAACACCATCTCCTATGTTTCCACCATGTTAGAGCTGAGGATTGTATCACCATCTCCTATGTTTCCACCATGTTAGTGCTGAAGATTGTATCACCATCTCCTATGCTTCCACCATGTTAGAGCTGAGGATTGTAACACCATCTCCTATGTTTCCACCTTGCTAGAGAAGAGGATTTTATCACCATCTCCTATGCTTCCACCATGTTAGAGCTGAGGATTGTATCACCATCTCCTATGCTTCCACCATGTTAGAGATGAGGATTGTATCACCATCTCCTATGCTTCCACCATGTTAGAGCTGAGGATTGTAACACCATCTCCTATGTTTCCACCATGTTAGAGCTGAAGATTGTATCACCATCTCCTATGCTTCCACCATGTTAGAGCTGAGGATTGTATCACCATCTCCTATGTTTCCACTATGTTAGAGCTGAGGCTTGTATCACCATCTCCTATGTTTCCACCATGTTAGAGCTAAGGATGGTATCACCATCTCTTATGTCTCCACCTTGCTAGAGAAGAGGATTGTATCACCATCTCCTGTTTCCACATTGTTAGAGTTGAGTCTCTTATGTTTCCACCTTGCTAGAGAAGAGGATTTATCATCATCTCCCATGTCTCCACATTGCTAGAGAAGAGGATTCTATCACAACTTCCTATGTCTTCACATTGTATAAAAAGGACTTTACAGAACTTTCCCATGTGTATACCTTGTCATAGTAGAGTAGTTTATGGCCATCTCCTGATTCCACTTGAACAGTAGAGAATGTTGTGACATATTTTGTCTTCACTCTGTTACAGAAAAGGACTTAATGATCACCTCTTGATTCCATATTGTTACATTGAAGGATTTTATATGTTGCCAGGAATCCAAGAATTGTGGTGGCAGTACAGTGGCTGCATAAAGCAAACAAGATAACAGGAGACCTAAAATCACATGGAGAAGAGAATTACAGACAGAGATGAATATAATATTGGGAGGATGTGGACAGAGCTGCAGAAGATAGTAAAATATAGGACAGCTTGGTGTGGTTTGGTTGAGGACCTATACTCAATGGAGGACATGGAGCAGGAGGAGGAGGAAAAGAAGACAGTAGCTGCTGGAAAAGTCTCCCAAATCAGAATAATTGAAGGACAGAAAAAGTCACAAGCACACAGATTTTCAAAGATAATGGAAACAGAGAAAGGTTAGGGCAAGAACAGCCAACATAAAAAGATAAAGGAAAAGTCAGACATGCAGGGTTATAAGCACACTAGCTGTGCTGTATAGGAGGTGCAACAATTGATTTGAAAAATTTACACCGACGGCACTGTGATAAGAGACAAAAGATGTTGTCTGAAGGTTCATAGCAAAATTTTATGGATGGTGTTTAGTGCAGAGAGTCTGGCATATGATACCACAATATCTAGTCTGAGAATGGAGATGGAGGCAGTCACTGCAGCGGTTTGCTGGTTATAGGACAAACATCACACACGTCATTATTGTAAAGAGCCCACAGAACATTCTGAGAAAGGATGAAGACAGGTGTGCTTCATGCAGAGTGGCATGCTTCAATTAAAAAATTCAAATATAAAGAGCATCTGTTGGGTCTTTTCCGCAGGTCATGCTGGTGTGTTTGGAAACAAGCAAGTGGACAGATTGGCTGGGTCTGCACTGCTTGATGCAGTATAGGTGCACGATAAGGCAGATGCGGTCAGAGTTTTGGGATCTTGGGAAGAGTGTGGAAGAACAGATAAATCAGATATCATTATCTTATGCCTCAGAACAGGACACAATAGATTATGCAACCACATGTATACAAAATTCCAGACTGGTGAATCAGCCATGCACACATGCGGATTGGCACCGTAGATAGCAGATCACATTCTCCAAGATTGCCCAAAATATGCACATATCCAGGCAAACCTTCTGGCCTAGAGAAATAACAGTGCAAGATCAACTCTATGGACCACTGAGTGAACTAAACAAAAACAGTTAAATTCATACAAGAGACAACATTGCAGTTATAGACAAATTTCAAGTGAACAAAAGAAGAAGATAAATCCTCATAGCCTGGAAATAATAGTGCTGCAGGGATAGGGATTGACCAGAAAGTGTGGCCGCCACTCAGTACTCGAGGAAAAGCCAGACAAACACATAATCAGACTGCAACGGGTACCATTAGTATTGGGACTCTTCACTAGCTGTTGAAGATAGGAATGGAGTGCATACGGCAAAGTTACAAATGCTATGATACCAGTTTGAACAACTTAACCAAAGAGAAACTATATGTTGTAACTGGAAGCACTGGGCCACCGACCCAACACAACCTCATCTACATACATATATGTTGTAACTGGAAGCACTGGGCCACCGACCCAACACAACCTCATTTACATACATATATGTTGTAACCGGAAGCACTGGGCCGCCGACCCAACACAACCTCATTTACATACATATATGTTGTAACCGGAAGCACTGGGCCGCCGACCCAACACAACCTCATTTACATACATATATGTTGTAACTGGAAGCACTGGGCCACCGACCCAACACAACCTCATTTACATACATATATGTTGTAACTGGAAGCACTGGGCCACCGACCCAACACAACCTAATCTACATACATATATGTTGTAACTGGAAGCACTGGGCCACCAACCCAACACAACCTCATTTACATAAATATATGTTGTAACTGGAAGCACTGGGCCGCCGACCCAACACAACCTCATTTACATACACATATGTTGTAACTGGAAGCACTGGGCCGCCGACCCAACACAACCTTATTTACATACATATATGTTGTAACTGGAAGCACTGGGCTGCCGACCCAACACAACCTCATTTACATACATATATGTTGTAACTGGAAGCACTGGGCCACCGACCCAACACAACCTTATTTACATACATATATGTTGTAACTGGAAGCACTGGGCCACCGACCCAACACAACCTTATTTACATACATATATGTTGTAACTGGAAGCACTGGGCCACCGACCCAACACAACCTTATTTACATACATATATGTTGTAACTGGAAGCACTGGGCCACCGACCCAACACAACCTCATCTACATACATATATGTTGTAACTGGAAGCACTGGGCCACCGACCCAACACAACCTCATCTACATACATATATGTTGTAACTGGAAGCACTGGGCCACCGACCCAACACAACCTCATTTACATACATATATGTTGTAACCGGAAGCACTGGGCCACTGACCCAACACAACCTTATTTACATACATATATGTTGTAACTGGAAGCACTGGGCCACCGACCCAACACAACCTCATCTACATACATATATGTTGTAACTGGAAGCACTGGGCCACCGACCCAACACAACCTCATCTACATACATATATGTTGTAACTGGAAGCACTGGGCCACCGACCCAACACAACCTCATTTACATACATAATACCATACATAATTACTTAAAATATTCACATTAACATAATATATATATATAAAACTGTTACCTTAGTCTTCCTTAGAGCACACCTGATGGCAAGGGACGGTGTGTTCAGGATTAGCAAGTCTCGAGGAATAGGTCTCAAATCTGCAAAACTGACCTTCTCTTTGTTGCCATAATCAATGAAATAGACCGTCACCTAAAGGGGTTACAAATTCAATTTTCTAATCACAAAACTGTCATCTCTGTATCCAGATACTGTCAAAAACTGTCTGTCATCTAGTGTGTATAATGTAGGACAAGGGGGAGGGGAGTACTGAGCCTGAGGAATTAAGGCCGCCCCACTAGTGCAGTCACCGTGAACTGCACAGGTTAGGGTTTATTGTTTTTCCCCCAACAGAAAAAAATGCCACACCTTACCAAGGATTCTGACCCAGGTTTCCCAGGAAGGCTAACCCGGTCAACAAATGCCCACTGAAGTTGGATGTGCCGGCCTAAGGGTACAAAACCGGGCAAAACGCAATTACATCTTAAAAGAACACTCTGGATGAGGGCAGAAGAAGAAGAACTCAGGTCTCCTGAAGGACAACCCGGCATTCTTGCCACTCGGCTGCTGCTCCTCTCAAGATACTAAAATATGAAAGGCTGGAGACTTTACATTAATAAAGGTACCACATCATTAAGCAGGTGGGTCATCTTGTATTTTGTCATTCGCTTTCTGTTTACAGTTCATAACCCAGCCATGCAAGACTTCTTCATTCAGATCTGTTCATAACCCAGCTTTGAGTCCCAAAATCAATTTTCTTCTACTTTAAGCACCTTGCTACTTCTACTTTAAGCACCTTGCTAATTCTACTTTAAGTACCTTGCTACTTCTACTTTATCTGCCTTGCTACACTACACTATATGTTGAATTTTGTTTCTGTAGTATGCACCGGACTAGATACAATAATGTATGCCAGGCAAAACATTGTGCAACATATTCTTTCTGTTTTCATTATTTAAATTTGATTATCATTGAAAGCACTATATTTAGTACAATTTAAACAGCAGTTAAGGATTCCTTTACTTGCCCTGAGGCTTATTGGATACATGGTGCTAGCCCCATATTTGTATAGACCAATCGCCATTCACTGGGTCATGTGGTCGGTATCACGTCTGCCAAGTTGACTGATCAGGACATTTCCTTGTATCAATTTATTTTAGACTTGGTTGACCTAGAAGCCAAAGTCTATTGAAAAAACACCGATGGATATATACTTAAACCATTAAGTTACACAATCCCATATTATAGGGTGTGTTTTTAATGACTGTGCAGTTTTTATAAATATTGCCGTTCCAAGTTTTGTATAGAGGAAGACCGAGAGGAAAATACCTGGATGGCTTGGCCACATGGCATGGACGAGACAGGAACACTGAGCTGATCCACGACTCTGGTGATCGAGTGAAATGGCGAATCATGACCACCCACGCTTTCCGGCATGGCACATGATTGATTGAAGTTTTGTATTTACCTACTGCGGAGTTCATGCAATACAACGCAACATAATAGGTAAAAACAAATTTGATTTTCCAACTCTAGGGTTGACCCAGGTTCATAACAACGGGCACCAGACAATTTTCAGCAATTTCTGAGAAAGAAATATGATAAGGAAGGGACCTGGCCATTTTACCTCATGTAATCTGACCTAGAATGTGTGAACACTTCACTCTGTATCACATGGGACTACCTGTACCTTTATCTAAGTATTTCAGCCATGGTTGTGTTGGGGTTTGTGTGCTCGCTTACACAGGCGGTGGCGAGACTTCACTGTCCGGAAGTGATGGATTCTTTTCTCCAATCAAAACAACTGTAGGGTCAATAAGCTAAGTTAGATGGCATATCCTTTACAGGACTCCGCAGTTAACCCCAGCATTTTTTTTGGCTGTTTGTAATGTCTTGGCAAGTTTATGTTCAGTAGTTTGCCATTGCTTTCTGAAAGACCAGCACTCATACCACTGTATTATGGTAGTCTGCTGCCTAATCGCCAACAGCTGTGTTTCGAAAGCAATATGTGAGATAACGAATTGTGTCCGTAACCCCTTCGCCACAGAACCGGTAGGGACAATAAAGCCTCATAAAATTAGTACCGGATAAATTTTATAATTTTCTAAGAACTGTCTGGGGGGAAAAGGGAACTGGTCAAGACATATATCATTAAGCCGTGATCTAGAATGTGTGAAGCCTAAAATTCACACCAAAATAGTAGTATATACTATGGCACTCCCTTCGTGAAGTATTTAACACATACTGCTATAAAAACAGCTCATGTCGGGATGTGATAGTGCATGTTTTTGCCAACAATGTTGGCACAATTGTAAATGTATATGATGATGTTTTTGACAATGGTTGTTTGGGTAAAAGCTGCAGTTGGCCACTGGTGTCATAATTTTTTGATTCGCTAGACATCTAATGAATCGGTGTAGTTTTTGGTTATTTTTGTAAATATCACAATGGTAGCCTGTTTGTTTTTAACTTAATCCACAGTAGCATTCAATATCTATAATGTAATATTTTATTTTAGAACATGAAAAGTTTATTATGTAATAAGTCATTCAAT
This sequence comes from Cepaea nemoralis, assembly GCA_014155875.1. Lineage (NCBI taxonomy): Eukaryota > Metazoa > Mollusca > Gastropoda > Stylommatophora > Helicidae > Cepaea > Cepaea nemoralis. The sequence goes on along the minus strand of JACEFZ010022015.1, from coordinate 1,198,403 downwards.
TTAAATATCAGAAAAAGAGTGCTTAAATTGTATACAGAACCTAATCTGCTGCATAGCAGTGAGTCTTGGAAGGTGAACAATAATTTAAGAAAGGCTTGGAAGCAATGGAGATGTGGTTTCTAAGATGAATGTTGACGGACAGATTAACTAGCAACGAGTCCCTGGAAGAGGCTAATGAGATAAACAATGCTCTATGGTCAAGTGATGAGAAGAGCAGCATTAGAAATCATTGGGGCCACTGAAAATTGTGGTAGATGAGGCAGAGGCAGACAGAGAACAATTATGCTGGATGGCCTAAGATGGCATCATGGAGGAATACCATGAATTCATCTTCTTTTTCTGTGTTTGTCTGGAATGTTGTTTTGACAATTGTGTTGTGCCTGTTTACAGTTGAGCTACGATATTTGCACCTTTCGGCCGACACATCAGACTTCTTCAGGTATTTGTTGACCGGGTTAATCTTCCCAGGATGCTAAGAATGGAATTGATTCAGAACAAAAAAGACTGGAGATACATAACACCCACACCTTCTGGCAGGCCATAAGATTAAGATGATGATATTCATAATAATGACAGATATTAGACTCAGATTTTATTTCAAACTCACCGCTGATTGTTCAACTGCCCAAACCTGGGCTCGGTACCAGTTGTTTTCATAGATGGCAGCTACTAGAGAGTTCAAGACTAAGGCGTCCACATCTGGAGGCAAGGAGTCCTATGATCAGACACAAACAAGCACAGCTCAGTCAAGTAGACACAATTACATGATTTAGCTGTGTATCATAAACAAAAAGGCATATTTTACTGTTTTTAAAGAATTCTGTTTAGCATATCTTACACATCTATTTAGTTAGTTAGTTGACAGATCATCCTCATTGCACATCGAACCATTCAGTCCATAAGTGCTCAGATCCCCTCCTCAGCAAATCCCGCAGCGTGTAGCGGCTCACGACACCAGTTCTGTGTTGGTTTATCAATCTTCTTTGGCTTCTTGCATAGTGTTCTTGTTTGGCTTCACCTCTTTTAACTTGCTGTTCTCGCAGCCTGTCCATGGTTGTAGATTCCCAGTCATCGCTTGGTTCTGGTAAACGACTTACTTCTCGTAGAGCATTCAGAATGTCTACCTGGTCCATGGCTTGTCTGCCTTCCACCAAGCTAGGAAACTGGGCGGCTTTCAGATAGGAAAAGTTAGTAGCATGTCCTACACAGGGCGTCACAATCAACCCCAGCATTGTTTGTTTGTTTGTGATTTACTAAGCAATTTTAAAGTTCAGTAGTTTGCCATGGCTTTCTGAAAAACTAACACTCAAAAAACCAAAATCATTGTAAGAAGGTCTGCTTCCAAATAATCAGTGGCTGATTTCAAACCCTGGACTTGGTATGTCAAAGGAGAGTTGGCTCGAGGGATGGTGTGGGGGTTGACATGAGAGTAGCTATATCATCCCATAGACAACTTTAAGTCCAACCAGTCATGAACAAGGCTACAAAGAGCTTGGCATGAGTTGGTTGTGGGCTTACACTATTGGCAGATGACAGGTAGCAGCAGCAGCAGAAGAAGCTGAAGAAGAAGAGGACATTTGATCATCTTTGGTGTTTTATTTATTAGTTTCAGTTAATTTTCACTAAAATAGTTAGGCTGCCCATATAAATATCACTGGTTAGACTAGATGCAACCTTAACTAGAAGAGTTATATTTTGTATTGTAAAAGTATAATTTATTTGTTAAATGTATATTTGGAGTAATAGAGGGTTTCAGATCAACAAGAAATTTGAAACTTTTAACCAAATAACAAATAGATCTTTTCAAATTAAATTATACTAAATAAAAACAATCTTCACACATTTAGTTACAGCTAAATAGTTGTAGAAGTTATTTCATGGCAGCAGAAAGAGAATACTACCTCGGCACATATCTTGTTATTAATTTACACCTGTAATCCCTGAATATATTATGTGTATATTTAGATTTCTGTTCTCTCATAAAAATGTTCCGGTTTCAAGATGGCGACGGACGGTCGTGTTGTTTTGTGTTCGTTAACTTTTTCGCGTAGGGGATGGATTTATTCATCTCTTGCGTGTAATTGGTGTGCCAGGATGTAAAACTAGGAGTTTCTATTCAAGATCTGCGCGGGTGCTATGGAGTTCGTGCATCGAGCGAAGCCATCCTTGAGTGAATTTTCAGCAGCGTGTGTGGTTCTCAGCAGTGTGTGTTTACGTTTTTTCAACATGGCGGAACAACGTGTGTTCTCCGAGCGGCCAGAAGTCAACATAACGAAGCGGCGTGGTAACCGCGCAGGGAGAAAGAAACAAGGTAAGCGCGGTGGTTTGAGACGTTTTAGACTCAAGTGTCCCGTCTAGGACTCAGGAATATCCGTATTCTATATTGGAACTGTGCCAGTGTAAAACAACGGGGCTCTATTTTAGAAACCCTAGTTTACAGGAACGACATTGTAGCACTCCAGGAGACGAGACTGGGCGATCAGCTACTCCGAATTGCCGGCTTCAAATGTTTCTACAACAGACGACATCTGGGAACGGCGATTCTCGTTCGCGACAGCATGGTGGCGTCAGAGCTAGACATGTCCAGTTGGGACAGTGACGATATACAAATACAGGCGTTGAGAGTTCATTCCAGTACACCATTCGTGTTGGTTAATGTTTATGCCCGCAATGCGAGTGTGGACGCCCAGAAGTGGCAGTGCTTAAGTGGCGTATTAGGCCACGAGAGAAATGTTATTTTCTGTGGTGACTTCAACGCTAAAGGCAGATTATGGGGAAACACTTCCTCCAATACACAAGGGGAAGAGCTCGAGACTGCACTGGAAACCATCGACCTGGTTTGTATCAACAGTGGCTGTGTCACCAGGACAGCAAGCCGCCCAGGCGATGAGGACAGTGCTATTGATCTGGCGCTAGTTTCACCTTCACTCACTACAGTGAGTAGATGGGGTGTCCTAGGACACCATGGCAGCGACCACCACCCTTGCAGCATATTGGTGGAGAAAGGGAGAACCAGGCAGCACAAGCTAAAGGTAAAGACGTTCCAGTATGACAGTACAGGGCAAGATGTGGTGAGTAAAATAAGACGTGACAAGCGCAGAACGTTTCAGGGCAGGAAAAAAAGCTGGCAGCAGCCACCATGGTGGAGTTTCGAGGTGGAGAAGGCTTGGGTGGTTAAGCGTAGTGCTGTAAGGAGATGGCAAAATGCCAAGAAGAACAGAGCTGGTCATCCTAGTCCCAGCTTGCACTTAGAAAGAGAGATGCACACAAAAGTAAGCTATTTCAAAAAACTGGTCAAGGTGGTTAAAAGCGAAAAATGGGCAGAGGTGTGTCAAAGAGTAAGCACAGACAAGTCACTGAAATTGTTCTGGAGTCTACATAAAAGCATGAGTGGTGTAGTCAAGAATAAGAGCATTTCTGACTTCCAAGGTGCTGACCTCATCTGGCAGAGGACTGACGAGGACAAGGGCAAAGCCCTCTTTGAACGCTACCTTGAGCAGAGCAACCAGACAGACATGGGAGGCCGAAATCTGGCCAAGGAGGTCACCTCAGACAGATGCAAGGCCCAGAACACTTCGGATGAAGACACAGTGACAGCGAAAAAAATCAAGGCTGTGCTTCGACGATCAAAAAACAGTGCTCCAGGTCCTGATGGCATAAGATACGACGACATAAATAGGTGTACCGGCAATGAGCTAGAGGAACTAGCAGACATGTACAACAACAGTATAGGGAGTGCTCATCAAGGAAGAATGGTTACACAGCTATCTGATTCCCTTGCCGAAGCCTGACAAAAACCACAAAAAAATTCAGGGATATCGAATTATAACCATGCAGAATACAATAGGCAAGCTGCTGGAGAAGGTAATTGCCAGGAAAATATCAAGCCAACTAGAGAGGCAAGGTGTTTTCCCACCTACCCTGGGTGTGTACCGTCCAAAAAGAGAAACCTGGACCAATGCAGCAGTCTTTGCCCATGGTGTCTATGAAGGTTTCCACTCAGGCACTGAAACCGTTGCTGCAGCGATTGATCTTGAGGACGCATACAACAGAGTACCACTGGATTTTTTAATGTTTCAGCTTCTTGAACTAAACGTAAGTCCATTCCTCCTTAGTTGGATCGCTGCAGCCCTCTTCCAACGGAAAGTAGTTTTTAGATGTGGCAGTTGGACTTCGGAACCAACAACAATATATCCTGGCCTACCACAGGGATCACCATTATCTCCGGTACTGTTCAACGCCTACACAGTGAGAATCACCAGTGAGCAGATCACTGGACCTGGCAGGACATTGTCATATGCCGATGATGTTTTAGTGTATCGTCAGGGTAAGGATAGAGAGGAGGTTGCTGTGGAACTACAAACCAAACTCAATCGCATAAGTACTTGGTGTGATGAAGCTGGGGCAGTGGTCAACCCAACAAAGGCAACAGTGACTTGGTTCTCGTTGAATAATCATATTGTCAACAATCCAACACCAACTGTAATGCTGTGTTCAGAGACGGTGGAAAGAATGCAGGCAATGAATTACCTGGGGATACGGTTTGATCGAAGCCTTGCTTATAATGTGCACATAGACCAGGTGATAACAAAGGCCAAGCGGGGTTTGGCAGCGATGTGGGTGATGGCGGCAGCAAACTTTGAGCAGCGCCATCTATGTTTTCTGTACGAGGGGCTGGTCATGTCTGTTTTGGAGTATGCAATGGCAATACAGAATGAAGCTATGCGCATTATTCTTGGATGTACAAGAGATACAGCATGCAGGGCGATGCGCTACCTTCTTGATTTTCCAACCATTGAAGAGAGAATACAAGTTTGCAGGGCACGCGCCTACCTCAGAATTAACGCAAACACACAACATCCACTGCATAGTGAAATTAGGAAGGTGAAGGGCAGCAGGTTAAAAAGAGGATGGTCGTGGATGGGTCAAGCCGAAGACATTCTTCAACAGGTGTGTTCACTTGAGGACTTAGAACCTGGCGAGGAGTGGGTGCAAGTGCCAACAGACTTCTGCACATCCTTTTCAGTTTGCATCCAACTAGATAGAAAATGCAGACAAGAAAATCCGGCTGCTGTTGAGGCTGAAGTACAAGCGTTGATTTTCGAGAATTCGCTAGACGGTGACGCAGGTCATCTACACAGATGGGTCGGTCGTCCGACATGTGAGAAGCTCATGGGCCTTTACAGCTCGGGCCGGAGGGAGAATTGTGAAGGAGGACTCTGGTGCTTTCACTGAAACCACAAGTAGCCTGACCATGGAAGTCATGGCAGTAAGTAAAGCAATAATATGGCTCGAGACACAGACATTCACTAGGGCTTGTTTTCTTAGCGACTCAATGAACATGCTCAAGAGGATAGAGGAGGGGTCGATCCGAAGAGAATGGTTGCTGCCTCTGAAGCGGTCTCGGCTGGCAAAGATTAGTTTCATCTTCGTGCCAGGGCATGCAGGAGTACAAGGGAATGAGCGGGCTGACAAGCTCGCAGGTGAAGCTACTGTGGAGGGCGGACGCGCCATGGACCAGGCTGACATTCTGAATGCTCTACGAGAAGTGAGACTTTTGCGAGAACCAAGTGATGACTGTGAATCTACAACAATGGCCAGACTGCGAGAGCAGCAAATTAAAAGAGGGGTGGCCAAACAAGAACATTACGCAGGAAGCCAAAGAAGATTGATAAACCAACACAGAACTGGCGTCGTTAGCCGCTACCTTGCTGCGAGATTTGCTGAGGAGGGGATCCGAGCACTTATGGACTGAATGGTTCGATGTGCAACGAGGATGATCTGTCGACTAACTAACTAACTAAATGAAAAGGAAATTCATGAGGCATATCTGCCGAAAAGGAAGAATAGTGAGCAACATGAAAAAGAGTTCTTATATGTTACATAGGACCAATTTTAACACATGGCTGCGAATCATGGACAATTAGTAAACAGGCGAAAAAATTCCTGGAAGCCTTGGGATGTGGTTTTAAAGAAGAATGCTGAAAAATAATTGGACAGCCAAAATGAGCAATCTGGAAATTTTGTGGGAAGCTTAGTCGCAAAGACAACTGATCAATAACATCAGAAAGAAGCAGCCATAATTGTTTGGCCACATTATGAGAAGACAAAAACTGGAGCATGTTGTGACAACCAGAAAGATTTGTGGAAAGAGAGATAGGGGAAGACAGCGTGAAAATATTCTTGACAGACTTGTGTCAAAGCACTGAAGTCAAGACACAAATTTATCCATGCCGTCGGAGATCGCAATTTGTGGAGGAGCATGATCACCTTTGTCAGGCAGCAAAGTACTGTAGTGCATCTTTAAACAGACACATTCAGTGTATCTTTAAATAAAAACATTTAGTGTATCTTTAAACAGACATGATTAGTGTATCTTTACAAACACATTTAGTATATCTTTACAACACACACATTTAATGTATCTTTACTTTACAACAGACATTTACTGTATCTTTACAACAGACACATAAGACTATAGAATCCACAACTAGCATGAGCTGCACAAGAAGGAATCTTACAGGACAATTCTTATTGAGCACGTCATCAATTTCATAGACCAGATTTTCCATGTCTGCTCTCTGTAAGTAAACATCCTCAGCCGAGTAGGCAAAGCTGAAAATCACATGCAGCTTAGACCTGGAAATGTGAGTGATAGTAAAACAATCAACAACATGCTATACATATTTTATTTTGGTGTTTGCTCACTCTGAACTCAAGCATAGTGAATAGTAGTGCCACTACTCCTAGGAGCACTGGACTGATTTTTTGCACGTGAATTAGCTTTCCCTGTTACCAGTGCCCCTCACCATCAGGCGAATCCACTCTGACTTCAGAGCTCCTTGTAATTTACATCCCCAAGGCAACTACGAGAAGTCAACATTTTAGCACAACTGACCAATGTGGGAGATGAACCTGCTACCTCGGCATCAGCACACTGGATGTTTGCGATCAAGTGCTCTTATACATTTGGCCATGCTGACCTTGCCATGCACATAATAATAGTGTAAAATAACCAATGACACAGAGATATGGTGCTAGACCCATACGTTTCTTCTTTTTCTTCTTTGTTCCTCTTTCGGGAAAATGCACCACACCTAGTTATTCACCTCAGAAATCAGTGTGTCCGACTTCAGCATGCATCTGTATAATGTTTACTATCTCTGTCTACCCATAGGTAGGTTTTTCTCTCAATAATTTTGCCAGTGCTGTGTGTGGTCTTACAGCCTACTCTTTGCAATTTCCAACTGTCATGAGTTTTTTTTTTAACTTGCACACTGTTTTTTTTTTTTTGCCCTTATCAGAGAAGGCTAGGTATCCAATCTCACTACCCAAGAGATTAGGGAGGCATTTGATATCATTCAATATCATTGGTTGTTGGAAAGATTCCCAGCCCCATGCAGAGACTGAACTCAATATCTTCTAAGCCTGAGGTGGACAATGGTTGTTGGACAAATTCCCAGTCCCATGCAGGGATTGAAACCACCACCTTCTAAGCCTGAGGTGGAAAATGGTTGTTGGACAAATTCCCAGTCCCATGCAGGGATTGAAACCACTACCTTCTAAGCCTGAGGTGGACATTGGTTGTTGGACAAATTCCCAGCCCCATGCAGGGATTGAAACCACTACCTTCTAAGCCTGAGGTGGACAATGGTTGTTGGAAAGATTCCCAGTCCCATGCAGGGATTGAAACCACTACCTTCTAAGCCTGAAGTGGACAATGGTTGTTGGAAAGATTCCCAGTCCCATGCAGGGATTGAAACCACTACCTTCTAAGCCTGAGGTGGACAATGGTTGTTTGACAAATTCCCAGTCCCATGCAGGGATTGAAACCACTACCTTCTAAGCCTGAGGTGGACATTGGTTGTTGGACAAATTCCCAGCCCCATGCAGGGATTGAAACCACTACCTTCTAAGCCTGAGGTGGACAATGGTTGTTTGACAAATTCCCAGCCCCATGCAGGGATTGAAACCACTACCTTCTAAGCCTGAGGTGGACAATGGTTGTTTGACAAATTCCCAGTCCCATGCAGGGATTGAAACCACTACCTTCTAAGCCTGAGGTGGACATTGGTTGTTGGACAAATTCCCAGCCCCATGCAGGGATTGAAACCACTACCTTCTAAGCCTGAGGTGGACAATGGTTGTTGGAAAGATTCCCAGTCCCATGCAGGGATTGAAACCACTACCTTCTAAGCCTGAAGTGGACAATGGTTGTTGGAAAGATTCCCAGTCCCATGCAGGGATTGAAACCACTACCTTCTAAGCCTGAGGTGGACAATGGTTGTTTGACAAATTCCCAGTCCCATGCAGGGATTGAAACCACTACCTTCTAAGCCTGAGGTGGACATTGGTTGTTGGACAAATTCCCAGCCCCATGCAGGGATTGAAACCACTACCTTCTAAGCCTGAGGTGGACAATGGTTGTTTGACAAATTCCCAGCCCCATGCAGGGATTGAAACCACTACCTTCTAAGCCTGAGGTGGACAATGGTTGTTTGACAAATTCCCAGCCCCATGCAGGGATTGAAACCACTACCTTCTAAGCCTGAGGAGGACAATGGTTGTTGGGAAGATTCCCAACCCCATGCAGGAATTGAACCCAGAACCTTCTAAGCCTGAAGTGGACCATACCCTCTCAGCCACAGCTCCTCCCAGATCTACAGTTTACATAACCAATTTGCACATAAGTGTTAATATGGTCAGTATTATGGCGGTCATGTCAACTTTCACAGAGAAATACTTCTCTGGTGCCTTAAAAAGTCTCTTAAAAGTCAACAGGGACAACTTTATTGCACTGGATTTTTATCCCATATGGCTCAGTCTCTTTCCGCAGCGCAGAAAGTGTCACACAAAGCACGAACTCCGTACCTCCAGCGATGACCCTCAGGATTCTCGGAAAAAATGCACTCGTGAACTGAAGGATGCAGCCCAGAATCGAACCCACAACCTTCAGAGCCCAAGTCAGACGGCTTGACCACTTCGCCACATGGGAATGGGATTAGTCTCAGGACCCTGTTCTTCTTCTCCAGCCTTTCATCTCCCAGTGGAACATATGCCCTCTACCAGCTCACACCAAGCTCTGTAAACCTATTCATGATTGGTTAGATTCTGCAGCTGTTTTCAATGGAATGAGGTAGTCAGTCAATGGAATGAGGTAGTCAGTCAATGGAATGAGGTAGTCAGTCAGTGGAATGAGGTAGCCAGTCAGTGGAATGAGGCAGTCAGTCAATTGAATGAGGTAGTCAGTCAATGGCATGATGTAGTCAGTCAATGGCATGAGGTAGTCAGTCAATGGAATGAGGTAGTCAGTCAATGGAATGAGGTAGTCAGTCAATGGCATGAGGTAGTCAGTCAATGGCATGAGGTAGTCAGTCAATGGAATGAGGTAGTCAGTCAATGGAATGAGGTAGTCAGTCAATGGAATGCGCTAGTCAGTCAATGGAATGAGGTAGTCAGTCAATGGAATGAGGTAGTCAGTCAATGGAATGAGGTAGTCAGTCAATGGAATGAGGCAGTCAGTCAGTGGCATGAGGCAGTCAGTCAGTGGAATGAGGCAGTCAGTCAATGGAATGAGGTAGTCAGTCAGTGGAATGAGGTAGTCAGTCAGTGGCATGAGGCAGTCAGTCAGTGGCATGAGGTAGTCAGTCAGTGGAATGAGGTAGTCAGTCAGTGGAATAAGGCAGTCAGTCAGTGGAATGAGGTAGTCAGTCAGTGGCATGAGGCAGCCAGTCAGTGGCATGAGGCAGCCAGTCAGTGGAATGAGGTAGTCAGTCAGTGGAATGAGGTAGTCAGTCAGTGGAATGAGGTAGTCAGTCAGTGGCATGAGGCAGTCAGTTAGTGGAATAAGTTAGTCAGTCAGTGGCATGAGGCAGTCAGTCAGTGGCATGAGGTAGTCAGTCAATGGCATGAGGTAGTCAGTCAATGGAATGAGGTAGTCAGTCAATGGCATGAGGTAGTCAGTCAATGGCATGAGGTAGTTAGTCAATGGCATGAGGTAGTCAGTCAATGGCATGAGGTAGTCAGTCAATGGCATGAGGTAGTCAGTCAATGGCATGAGGCAGTCAGTCAATGGCATTAGGCAGTCAGTCAATGGAATGAGGTAGTCAGTTAATGGATTGAGGTAGTCAGTCAATGGAATGAGGTATTCAGTCAATGGAATGAGGTAGTCAGTCAATGGCATGAGGTAGTCAGTCAGTGGAATGAGGTAGCCAGTCAGTGGAATGAGGCAGTCAGTCAATGGAATGAGGTAGTCAGTCAATGGCATGATGTAGTCAGTCAATGGCATGAGGTAGTCAGTCAATGGAATGAGGTAGTCAGTCAATGGAATGAGGTAGTCAGTCAATGGCATGAGGTAGTCAGTCAATGGAATGAGGTAGTCAGTCAATGGAATGAGGTAGTCAGTCAATGGAATGTGCTAGTCAGTCAATGGAATGAGGTAGTCAGTCAATGGAATGAGGTAGTCAGTCAATGGAATGAGGCAGTCAGTCAGTGGCATGAGGCAGTCAGTCAGTGGAATGAGGCAGTCAGTCAATGGAATGAGGTAGTCAGTCAATGGAATGAGGCAGTCAGTCAGTGGCATGAGGCAGTCAGTCAGTGGCATGAGGCAGCCAGTCAGTGGAATGAGGCAGCCAGTCAGTGGAATGAGGTAGTCAGTCAGTGGAATGAGGTAGTCAGTCAGTGGAATGAAGTAGTCAGTCAATGGCATGAGGTAGTCAGTCAATGGAATGAGGTAGTCAGTCAATGGCATGAGGCAGTCAGTCAGTGGAATGAGGTAGTCAGTCAATGGGATGAGGCAGCCAGTCAGTGGCATGAGGTAGTCAGTCAGCCAATGGCATGAGGCAGTCAGTCAGTGGCATGAGGTAGTCAGCCAATGGCATGAGGCAGTCAGTCAGTGGCATGAGGTAGTCAGTCAATGGAATGAGGTAGCCAGTCAATGGCATGAGGTAGTCAATCAATGGCATGAGGCAGTCAGTCAATGGCATGAGGTAGTCAGTCAATGGCATGAGGTAGTCAGTCAATGGCATGAGGTAGTCAGTCAATGGAATGAGGTAGCCGGTCAATGGAATGAGGGAGTCAGTCAATGGCATGAGGCAGTCAGTCAATGGAATGAGGCAGTCAGTCAATGGAATGAGGCAGTCAGTCAATGGCATGAGGCAGTCAGTCAATGGAATAAGGTAGTCAGTTAATGGAATGAGGTAGTCAGTCAATGGAATGAGGTATTCAGTCAATGGAATGAGGTAGTCAGTCAATGGCATGAGGCAGTCAGTCAATGGCATGAGGTATTCAGTCAATGGAATGAGGCAGTCAGTCAGTGGCATGAGGCAGTCAGTCAGTGGAATGAGGCAGTCAGTCAATGGAATGAGGTAGTCAGTCAGTGGAATGAGGTAGTCAGTCAGTGGCATGAGGCAGTCAGTCAGTGGCATGAGGCAGCCAGTCAGTGGAATGAGGTAGTCAGTCAGTGGAATGAGGTAGTCAGTCAGTGGAATAAGGCAGTCAGTCAGTGGAATGAGGTAGTCAGTCAGTGGCATGAGGCAGCCAGTCAGAGGCATGAGGCAGCCAGTCAGTGGAATGAGGTAGTCAGTCAGTGGAATGAGGTAGTCAGTCAGTGGCATGAGGCAGTCAGTTAGTGGAATAAGTTAGTCAGTCAGTGGCATGAGGCAGTCAGTCAGTGGCATGAGGCAGTCAGTCAATGGCATGAGGTAGTCAGTCAATGGCATGAGGTAGTCAGTCAATGGAATGAGGTAGTCAGTCAATGGCATGAGGTAGTCAGTCAATGGCATGAGGTAGTCAGTCAATGGCATGAGGTAGTCAGTCAATGGCATGAGGTAGTCAGTCAATGGCATGAGGTAGTCAGTCAATGGAATGAGGTAGCCGGTCAATGGAATGAGGTAGTCAGTCAATGGCATGAGGCAGTCAGTCAATGGAATGAGGCAGTCAGTCAATGGAATGAGGCAGTCAGTCAATGGAATGAGGCAGTCAGTCAATGGCATGAGGCAGTCAGTCAATGGAATGAGGTAGTCAGTTAATGGAATGAGGTAGTCAGTCAATGGAATGAGGTATTCAGTCAATGGAATGAGGTAGTCAGTCAATGGCATGATGTAGTCAGTCAGTGGAATGAGGTAGTCAGTCAGTGGAATGAGGCAGTCAGTCAATTGAATGAGGTAGTCAGTCAATGGCATGATGTAGTCAGTCAATGGAATGAGGTAGTCAGTCAATGGCATGAGGTAGTCAGTCAATGGAATGAGGTACTCAGTCAATGGAATGAGGTAGTCAGTCAATGGAATGTGCTAGTCAGTCAATGGAATGAGGTAGTCAGTCAATGGAATGAGGCAGTCAGTCAATGGAATGAGGCAGTCAGTCAGTGGCCTGAGGCAGTCAGTCAGTGGAATGAGGCAGTCAGTCAATGGAATGAGGTAGTCAGTCAATGGAATGAGGTAGTCAGTCAGTGGAATGAGGCAGTCAGTCAGTGGAATGAGGTAGTCAGTCAGTGGCATGAGGCAGTCAGTCAGTGGCATGAGGCAACCAGTCAGTGGAATGAGGCAGCCAGTCAGTGGAATGAGGTAGTCAGTCAGTGGAATGAGGTAGTCAGTCAGTGGAATGAGGTAGTCAGTCAGTGGAATAAGGTAGTCAGTCAGTGGAATAAGGCAGTCAGTCAGTGGAATGAGGTAGTCAGTCAGTGGCATGAGGTAGTCAGTCAGTGGCATGAGGCAGCCAGTCAGTGGAATGAGGTAGTCAGTCAGTGGAATGAGGTAGTCAGTCAGTGGAATGAGGTAGTCAGTCAGTGGCATGAGGCAGTCAGTTAGTGGAATAAGTTAGTCAGTCAGTGGCATGAGGCAGTCAGTCAGTGGCATGAGGTAGTCAGTGAATGGCATGAGGTAGTCAGTAGAATGAGGTAGTCAGTCAGTGGCATGAGGTAGTCAGTCAGTGGCATGAGGTAGTCAGTCAATGGCATGAGGTAGTCAGTCAATGGCATGAGGTAGTCAGTCAATGGCATGAGGTAGTCAGTCAATGGCATGAGGTAGTCAGTCAATGGCATGAGGTAGTCAGTCAATGGCATGAGGTAGTCAGTCAATGGCATGAGGTAGTCAGTCAATGGCATGAGGTAGTCAGTCAATGGCATGAGGTAGTCAGTCAATGGCATGAGGCAGTCAGTCAGTGGAATGAGGTAGTCAGTCAATGGGATGAGGCAGCCAGTCAGTGGCATGAGGTAGTCAGTCAGCCAATGGCATGAGGCAGTCAGTCAGTGGCATGAGGTAGTCAGTCAATGGAATGAGGTAACCGGTCAATGGCATGATGCAGTCGGTCAGTGGAATGAGGCAGTCAGTCATTGGAATGAGGTAGTCAATCAATGGCATGAGGTAGTCAGTCAATGGCATGAGGTAGTCAGTCAATGAAATGAGGTAGCCGGTCAATGGAATGAGGGAGTCAGTCAATGGCATGAGGCAGTCAGTCAATGGAATGAGGCAGTCAGTCAATGGAATGAGGCAGTCAGTCAATGGAATGAGGCAGTCAGTCAATGGCATGAGGCAGTCAGTCAATGGAATAAGGTAGTCAGTTAATGGAATGAGGTAGTCAGTCAATGGAATGAGGTATTCAGTCAATGGAATGAGGTAGTCAGTCAATGGCATGAGGCAGTCAGTCAATGGCATGAGGTATTCAGTCAATGGAATGAGGTAGTCAGTCAATGGAATGAGGCAGTCAGTCAATGGCATGAGGCAGTCAGTCAATGGAATGAGGTAGTCAGTCAATGGAATGAGGTAGTCAGTCAATGGTATGAGGTAGTCAGTCAGTGGAATGAGGTAGTCAGTCAGTGGAATGAGGTAGCCAGTCAGTGGAATGAGGCAGTCAGTCAATTGAATGAGGTAGTCAGTCAATGGCATGATGTAGTCAGTCAATGGCATGAGGTAGTCAGTCAATGGAATGAGGTAGTCAGTCAATGGCATGAGGTAGTCAGTCAATGGCATGAGGTAGTCAGTCAATGGAATGAGGTAGTCAGTCAATGGAATGAGGTAGTCAGTCAATGGAATGAGGTAGTCAGTCAATGGAATGTGCTAGTCAGTCAATGGAATGAGGTAGTCAGTCAATGGAATGAGGTAGTCAGTCAATGGAATGAGGCAGTCAGTCAGTGGCATGAGGCAGTCAGTCAGTGGAATGAGGCAGTCAGTCAATGGAATGAGGTAGTCAGTCAATGGAATGAGGTAGTCAGTCAGTGGAATGAGGTAGTCAGTCAGTGGCATGAGGCAGTCAGTTAGTGGAATGAGGTAGTCAGTCAGTGGCATGAGGCAGTCAGTCAGTGGCATGAGGCAGCCAGACAGTGCAATGAGGCAGCCAGTCAGTGGAATGAGGTAGTCAGTCAGTGGAATGAGGTAGTCAGTCAGTGGAATGAGGTAGTCAGTCAGTGGAATAAGGTAGTCAGTCAGTGGAAGAAGGCAGTCAGTCAGTGGAATGAGGTAGTCAGTCAGTGGCATGAGGTAGTCAGTCAGTGGCATGAGGCAGCCAGTCAGTGGAATGAGGTAGTCAGTCAGTGGAATGAGGTAGTCAGTCAGTGGAATGAGGTAGTCAGTCAGTGGCATGAGGCAGTCAGTTAGTGGAATAAGTTAGTCAGTCAGTGGCATGAGGCAGTCAGTCAGTGGCATGAGGTAGTCAGTGAATGGCATGAGGTAGTCAGTAGAATGAGGTAGTCAGTCAGTGGCATGAGGTATTCAGTCAGTGGCATGAGGTAGTCAGTCAATGGCATGAGGTAGTCAGTCAGTGGCATGAGGTAGTCAGTCAATGGCATGAGGTAGTCAGTCAATGGCATGAGGTAGTCAGTCAATGGAATGAGGTAGTCAGTCAATGGCATGAGGCAGTCAGTCAGTGGAATGAGGTAGTCAGTCAATGGGATGAGGCAGCCAGTCAGTGGCATGAGGTAGTCAGTCAGCCAATGGCATGAGGCAGTCAGTCAGTGGCATGAGGTAGTCAGTCAATGGAATGAGGTAGCCGGTCAATGGCATGAGGCAGTCGGTCAGTGGAATGAGGCAGTCAGTCAGTGGAATGAGGTAGTCAATCAATGGCATGAGGTAGTCAGTCAATGGCATGAAGTAGTCAGTCAATGGCATGAGGTAGTCAGTCAATGGAATGAGGTAGCCGGTCAATGGAATGAGGGAGTCAGTCAATGGCATGAGGCAGTCAGTCAATGGAATGAGGCAGTCAGTCAATGGAATGAGGCAGTCAGTCAATGGAATGAGGCAGTCAGTCAATGGCATGAGGCAGTCAGTCAATGGAATGAGGTAGTCAGTCAATGGAATGAGGTAGTCAGTTAATGGAATGAGGTAGTCAGTCAATGGAATGAGGTATTCAGTCAATGGAATGAGGTAGTCAGTCAATGGCATGAGGCAGTCAGTCAATGGCATGAGGTATTCAGTCAATGGAATGAGGTAGTCAGTCAATGGAATGATGCAGTCAGTCAATGGCATGAGGCAGTCAGTCAATGGAATGAGGTAGTCAGTCAATGGAATGAGGTAGTCAGTCAATGGCATGAGGTAGTCAGTCAATGGAATGAGGTAGTCAGTCAATGGAATGAGGTAGTCAGTCAATAGAATGAGTTAGTCAGTCAATGGAATGAGGTATTCAGTCAGTGGCATGAGGCTGTCAGTCAATGGAATGAGGCAGTCAGTCAATGGAATGAGGCAGTCAGTCAATGGAATGAGGTAGCCGGTCAATGGCATGAGGCAGTCAGTGGAATAAAGCAGCTGGTCAGTGGAATGAGGCAGCTGGTCAGTGGAATGAGGCAGCTGGTCAGTGGAATGAGGCAGCTGGTCAGTGGAATGAGGCAGCTGGTCAGTGGAATGAGGCAGCTGGTCAGTGGAATGAGGCAGCTGGTCAATAGAATGAGGGAGTCAGTCAGTGGAATGAGGCATCTGGTCAGTGGAATGAGGCAGCTCGTCAATGGAATGAGGCAGCCAATAAATGAAATGTCATAGCCAGTCAATGGAATGCGGCAGCCAGCCAATGGAATGTGGTAGCCAACATATGGAATGAGGTAGCCATTCAATGGAGTGATGCAGCCAGTCAATAGAATGAGGTAGTCAGTCAATGGAATGAGGTAGCCATTCAATGGAATGTCATAGCCATTGAATGGAATGAGGTAGCCAGTCAATGGAATGAGGTAGCCAGTCCCATGCCAACCCTCCTTAGCGGTCTCTTGTGACAGTGATAATATTCTTTGCTTCATTTGTGAAAAAGTTCAGGTCTAAGGTGAGAAGATCAACTTCATTGCACCCCATTTGCAGAGCCCAGTTAGTCACAATTACATCTGGCCACTTTCATAGATAAATCTCCAATATGAAGCTATAAGACTGAGTTGACCTCACAGCCATCTTTGAAATAAAACTGGCCATCTTCACAATCACAGAGAAATAAATCTTTGGCCGGCTCCGTGGCGAAGGGTTTGTGGGCACAGTTTGTAATCTCGCATACCCACGTTTGAAACACAGCTGCGGGCGATTTTGCAGCAGACTGCCTTGCATTGTTTTTTTACAAAATGGTATGGGTGCTGGTCGTTCAGAAAGCAATGGCAAACTACTGAACGTAATATTGCCAAGAAATCTTTACTGCGACGTTCTGTAAAGGACATGCAACTAAGTTTAGTTTTTTTTTTACCATGTTAGGTGACTGGATCAATCTGTGAGCTCTACTGATTAGGATTACAATCAAGAGAGGACAAAGGCAAAGGCAGCGAGAGAAGAGAAGGTGATATGCCAGAAAGAGAAGACAAAGGAGGTGAGGAAGAAGGGTACAGAGAAATGTCAAAAGATGCCTTAATGTATATGCTAAAACAGAACAAGAAACACAAACCCGACTGCAAGCTGCAATGCTGGAGGCACCATGACCATTTTCTCAGTCGTTTCAGTTTCATTTGCTGCTGGATAAATGGTGTATCGGTTTTCTGCACTGAAACAAATCAACACAAAATATTTCATCCATAGACCTAATAAATATACCTCAAGGCATATAACAGGATCCTTTTGATACCTGCTCTGTGGTGAACCAGCTCTGTGGTGAACCAGCTCTATGGTGAACCAGCTCTGTGGTAAACCAGCTCTATGGTGAACCAGCTCTGTAGTGAACCAGCTCTATGGTGAACCAGCTCTGTGGTAAACCAGCTCTGTGGTGAATCAGCTCTGTGGTGAACCAGCTCTATGGTAAACCAGTTCTGTGGTAAACCAGCTCTATGGTAAACCAGTTCTGTGGTAAACCAGCTCTGTGGTGAATCAGTTCTGTGGTGAATCAGTTCTATGGTGAACCAGCTCTGTGGTAAACCAGCTCTATGGTGAACCAGCTCTGTAGTGAATCAGCTCTGTGGTGAACCAGCTCTGTGGTGAACCAGCTCTGTGGTGAACCAGCTCTGTAGTGAACCAGCTCTGTAGTGAACCAGCTCTATGGTGAACCAGCTCTATGGTGAACCAGCTCTGTGGTGAACCAGCTCTGTGGTGAACCAGCTCTATGGTGAACCAGCTCTGTGGTGAACCAGCTCTGTAGTGAACCAGCTCTGTAGTGAACCAGCTCTATGATAAACCAGCTCTGTGGTGAACCAGCTCTGTGGTGAACCAGCTCTATGGTGAACCAGCTCTGTGGTGAACCAGCTCTGTGGTGAACCAGCTCTGTAGTGAACCAGCTCTGTAGTGAACCAGCTCTATGATAAACCAGCTCTGTGGTGAACCAGCTCTGTGGTGAACCAGCTCTGTGGTAAACCAGCTCTGTGGTGAATCAGCTCTGTGGTGAACCAGCTCTATGATAAACCAGCTCTGTAGTGAACCAGCTCTATGGTGAACCTGCTCTGTAGTGAACCAGCTCTGTGGTGAACCAGCTCTGTGGTGAACCAGCTCTATGGTGAACCAGCTCTGTAGTGAACCAGCTCTGTAGTGAACCAGCTCTATGGTGAACCAGCTCTGTGGTGAACCAGCTCTATGGTGAACCAGCTCTATGGTGAACCAGCTCTGTGGTGAACCAGCTCTGTGGTGAACCAGCTCTATGATAAACCAGCTCTGTAGTGAACCAGCTCTATGGTGAACCAGCTCTGTAGTGAACCAGCTCTGTAGTGAACCAGCTCTGTGGTGAACCAGCTCTGTGGTGAATCAGCTCTGTGGTGAACCAGCTCTGTGGTGAAGTGGTTAAGAATGCAATTGGTAATCCAGCATACTGCATTCTAAACACTGCTGCGGGTAATTTGAAGCAGACCGTCTTGTGCTAATTCCCATACAAAGGCATGACTACCGGTCATTCAGAAAGCAATGGCAAACTATTGAACGTAAACTTGCCAAAACTCACAAACAGCTAAAAAATGATGGATTTTACTACCATGTCCTGTAAAGGATATGCAACTAACTTTTTTTTAGATACATCTGCACCAGGCCAGAACATTAACTGTTATGGGACATTAGACCACAAGGTGGCACCAATATTTCCTGACATACACGGCAAGGGGTTAGTATCTGTGGCATGTACCTTGTGTAATGTTGTCCTTGTTATAAATTTTAAATACTGCTTTCAATACTGAATATACCATCAACATCATCATCAGATGAATCAATTAAACTGGTTCTGAAGACATCTGACCATGAAATTCTGTCCTAATTTTGATTTTCTGCTGTGGCGAAGGGATTGTAACTGCAGTTTGTAATCCCACATACCACTGTCACTGCAGGCGATGCGGAAGCAGCCCGCCTTGCATTGGTTTCCATACAATGTATGAGTGCCTGCCATTTAGAAAGCAATGACAAACTACTGGACATAAACTTGTCAAGAAATCACAAACAGCCAAAAGAAATGCTGGGGTTGACTGCAATGTCCTATAAAGGATATGCAACTAACTGCTGCTCACCTAACATCTGAAACCCCATAATCACTGCATGCCTGTGTAATACAGTTGTTTCGTGGAATTCATGTTTTGCCTTTCCCCCGGGATTTAGCTCTTCAATATTTCATAACCCCAAATAATATTTTCAAACACTTGGAAATAACTGGGCCTTATGCATCAACAGGAAGCTGAGGTGGCACAGAAACTAGCACACTTGCCTTCTGGTCCAGTGCTCATTGATTCGAATCCCCCTCAAAACTGGGATTTTTGTCAGACTGACCCAGCCTAAAAATGGGTAAAGGCAAGTGATGTTTACTGTTATGTTTGAACAGTGTATGAAAACTCCTCCACCCATGTTGGACAAACCACCACATTCTGTAGGGTGTCAAATACTGATGGTGTTTTCCAATATAGGGTATGTCTGTAGTTGAGTGGTTTGTTGTCCGTCTACTGCCATTGACACCCAGTGTTCAGATCTACTCCATGATGCATTGGTCCAAATATACAAGTCTATGTATCATTACACTCCTCTACAACTTAGTTAACAATAAAACAGGCAAAGAAAGAAAGAAAGAAAGAAAGAAAGAAAGAAATGAAAAGACTAAGAAAGAAAGAAAGAAAGAAAGAAAGAAAGAAAGAAAGAAAGAAAGAAAGAAAGAAAGAAAGAAAGAAATGAAGTCTAAGAAAGAAAGAAAGAAAGAAAGAAAGAAATGAAAAGTCTAAGAAAGAAAGAAAGAAAGAAAGAAAAAAAGAAAGAAAGAAAGAAAGAAAGAAAGAAAGAAAGAAAGAAAGAAAGAAAGAAAGAAAGAAAGAAAGAAAGAATTTGTATACAAAAAGAACTTACATCTTTTCTAACGTAAAAAACTGCGGCCACTGGCTGGCTACAGACAGAAAATCCACATCCAACGTTTCATTATAAGCTGTGTTGTACAAATTTGGAACCGTCGACAACCATAATCCATTTGGCTTGAGTATCTGACGAGAAAACAGATTAAGCACAATGGCGGAAAACTATGATGGCTGAAATGCAAGCTATTAATGGGAATTAGGCTTTCAAAACCTTTTATTTTTAATATTTAAAAAAAACAATGACCAACAAAGGTAATGTCCATAGAAAAAACCACATATCAATAACACTTAACAATCAATAATGATGACACTGTAGCTACCACAATCTTTGAATACTTTGGCTCCATAATTAACAAGAATGGGAACTGTTTGCAAGAAGTGAGAAGGAGGCAGGACATAGCAATGCAAATGATAAACAGCAGGAAGAACATATAGCAAGACACTCACAATCAAACAAAGGTGAGATTTTTAGAACATGCATAGGAGGAACTTGGAGGCAACAGAGATGTGGTTCCTGAGGCGAGTGTTGCGAATTCCTTGGAGTGTCAGAGTAACTAACAACAGTTGCCTGAAAGAGGCTCATGAAACTAGAACATTATATACAACAATAGGAAAGAGACAAACTGCTTTCTTTGGTCATTGGATGAGAAGAGAAGCATTAGAGAACATCATGATGACCAGAAAGTTCGCGAGGAAGAGAGGCAAAGGCCTACCAAGAGAAATTATGCTGGATGGATTGAGATGGTAGCATGGAGGAATATCATCAGCAGAGTTGATCCAGAACACCAAAGACCGAGATACGTGGAGAGACATGAATGGCAACGCCAGCCGGCATGGCACTTGATGATGAAGATGCATCTTTTCCGTGAAGTCCCATAACCTGTGAAGTGTTAGGACTCTAATTTTTTAGGACTAAACGCACAGAGGTATTGGTGGCCAGTCGTTCCCTCCTGTTTTGAACGACAAAGAGGTGGGATCTAATGCCTGTCTGGCAGCAATCATGCATAACCTCCTGACTATTACACAAACGCATCGATGATCTGTCCTGTGAAACAACAAGTGTGAATCTTAAAATTATCCAGTACCCATTTTTTAGGCTGGATAACTCCAAAGCCATACTAATAAGAAAATTAGCTGCCACACATAACTTTACAGTAAGCAAATTGTTCTGCTTGTGATATGTGTTTATATTACAAGTCAGGTCTTAGTCAGATATGACTGAGCTACCGTATGACAGTAGACGGTACTACCTGCTTTCTGTCAGCGCCGAATGTTGGGCGGCGCTTACCAAACCCGACACCCCACATTGTGCCAACGGTTTCGGGCGGAAGAGCGCAATTGGGAGGGTACTAGCCTTATCCTGGTGCGAGGAAATGCAACCCAAAGACAAAACAAGTCATAACAGGGCAGACCAGGCCCTAAGCCTTGGTTGGCAGCTGGTCTAGGATCGAAGCTCCGACAGGCGGACAGTTAGAGCATTGCTTTGCTGATCCGGCAGCTTCTGCAGCTTGTCTTGTTCCAGATTATAGGTGTCAACTTTCCTCTGGAGTGAACTAGGCAGGCCGAGAGAGGGATCATGCTGCATGGGCAACACATGGTTTCTTTATTTTAGCCCAGGCTTTGTGCTATGGAGAGGCAATAACTCCATCCCTGGTCTTAACCGGTCTAGGAATCAAAGCGAGAGGCAACTGTTACGGGTTATAAGTCCTTGTCAGTTGGCGTAGACATGGGGCGCCACGCGTTGCCTCTGACGGTGGGAGACACCTACAGGTGTCACTGATCAGCTACCGCCCGCCTCAAGCTGGGCAGCCCCCAGCCAATTGGGTGCTGATCCGCCACAGCCTGCCTGCTTCAATGGGTGCTTGGGGCTAGGACAAAATCTGAATCGCAGGCTGTAAAACCAATGCACCAGGTACTAATAAAAAGAATAGAAACCTCAAGCTACGGCTTGCAACCTGGAACGTGAGAACCATGTGTCCAGGATTTTCCACTGACTTGACAAATATTGACGATGTGAGAAAAACGGCTGTGATTGATGCTGAACTCGATCGTCTTAACATTGATATTGCTGGCCTGCAGGAGACTCGCCTCGCTGAGGAAGGGTCACTCAGGGAAAACAATTACACCTTTTTTTGGAAGGGAAGAGGGCAGGCAGAAAAAAGGCAACATGGTGTGGGCTTTGCAGTGAAGAATTCGCTACTGGGAATGATTGATATCCCAGCTGGAGGTAATGAAAGATTATTATCACTGCGCTTGGCAACCTCCTGTGGATTTGCCACCATTCTCACTGCATATGCACCGACACTCGCTTCCTCTGATGATGTGAAGGATATGTTCTATGAGCAGCTAGACTCTGCGATCAAGGCAGTTCCAAAATCCGACTACATTTATATGCTCGGTGATTTCAATGCTCGTGTGGGCAAGGACTCGAGTTCATGGCCAGTGTGCCTTGGAAAATACAACATCGGTCGCATGAATGATAATGGGACAAAGGCTGCTGGAGCATTGCACTAGAAATGACCTATGTATTACAAACTCCTTTTTTAAAACAAAAGAGATGCATAAGGTCACATGGAAACATCCAAGATCCGGCCATTGGCATCAGCTGGACTTCATTATCACACGGAGACAACATCTGAACCATACATCATTAACTCGAAGTTACCACAGTGCTGACTGTGATACAGATCATTCTTTGGTTGTTGCAAGGGTTAGACTGAGACCAAAGAGAATCTACACAGCTAAACACAAGTCTAGCCCCAGGATTAATATTACTAACACTCACGATCCTGGAAAGTGCTTTGAATTTCAACAGCAACTTGAAGACGCTTTCAATGATACATCAGAAAATTGTATAGTAAATGATAAATGGAGTAAACTTAAGGAAACTATTTATAAAACAGTGGTAGGGGTTTACGGCACTGTGGATCATAAGAGGCAGGACTGGTTTGTGGCAAACAGCCAGATACTGCAGCCCTTGATTGATAAAAAGAAGATAGCTCTCTTAAGAAACAAGGAAAGACCAACGCGTAACACTCTGAGTGAGCTGAAGCAAGCAAGGAAGGATGTACAAAAGGCTGCCAGGCAGTGTGCGAATGACTATTGGATCAAGTTATGTGAGTCCATTCAAATCGCAAGTGATAAGGGAAACATCAGAAGCATGTATGAAGGGATAAAGAAAGCCTGTGGTCCAATGATCAAAAGAAGTGCACTGCTGAAAACCTTGACTGGAGAAATCATCACTGATAAGAAACAGCAGATGGATAGATGGGTCGAGCAGTATTTAGAGCTTTACTCAAGTGAGACCAAGCTAGTGGATGATGCCCTCAACGCCATAGAGGCCCTGCCAACTCTTGACCACCTGGACACACTTCCCACTATAACAGAAGTTAAGTGTGCTATAAATGAGCTTGCATCTGGCAAGGCTCCAGGTAAGGATGGGATTCCAATAGAGGTGATCAGGAGTGGGCAAGACACACTCGCTCTACAGATCCACCAGTTAATAGAGCTATGCTGGCGAGAAGGACAAGTCCCACAGGATTTCAAAGATTCAAACATCATAACGCTGTACAAGAACAAGGGAGATCGGAGCGACTGTAACAACTATAGGGGTATCTCACTTCTGTGTATTGTTGGGAAAGTATTTGCCAGAATTGTCCTGCACAGACTTCAAGTCCTGGGAGATCAAGTCTACCCCGAATCACAGTGTGGCTTCCGTCAGAACCGGTCTACCATTGATATGATATTCTCATTGCGACAGATGCAAGAAAAATGCCGGGAACAAAATCAGCCACTGTTTATTGCCTTCATCGACCTCACAAAGGCATTCGATTTGGTCAGTCGTGAGGGTCTGTTCAAAGCACTAAAGAAGATTGGCTGCCCACCAACTCTTCTGTCCATTGTGGAATCGTTCCACACAGGCATGAAGGGTATAATCAAGTTTGATGGCTCAACTTCAGAAGAGTTTGAAATCAAGAGTGGAGTTAAGCAAGGCTGTGTGCTAGCCCCCACCCTCTTTGGGATATACTTTTCACTTCTACTGAAATATGCCTTTCGTGATCAGGATGATGGTATATACATTCACTCACGCTCAGATGGTGGCCTCTATAATGCTCAGAAATTGAAGGCCAAGACCAAAATTAGCAGGGTACTAATCAGAGAGTTGCTTTTTGCGGATGATGCTGCGATTACGACCCACTCTGATGAAGAATTACAACATCTACTATCTGCATTCTCCAATGCTTGTTCTGAATTTGGTTTAACAATTAACAAAAAGAAGACACAGATTATGTTACAAGGTGCACATGGTGTACCATCAATCTTTATTGACGACGCCGAACTGGAGATAGTAGACCATTTTACATATCTAGGATCAGAGGTAAATAGCAAATTATCCCTCGATCAGGAAATCAACATCAGGATTGGCAAGGCAGCAACAACAATGAACATGTTAGCAAAAAGAGTCTGGGAGAACAGGAAGCTTACTGCCAAAACAAAAGTCCTCGTCTACCAAGCCTGTGTCCTTAGTACTCTTCTTTATGGCAGTGAAACCTGGACAACTTACTCACGCCAAGAGAAACGTTTAAACAGCTTTCATATGCGGTGTCTGCGAAGAATACTTGGTATTAAGTGGCAAGAAAAAATCACAAATACTGAAGTATTGGAAAGATCAGGTTGTGTGACGGTGTATTCCATGCTCAGTCTTCGTAGACTTAGATGGATAGGACACGTTAGGAGGATGGATGATGGTAGAATACCAAAGGACATCTTTTTTGGTGAATTACAGACGGGTAGGAGATCTCAGGGTCGGCCTCTACTACGATACAAAGATGTGTGTAAGCGGGACATGATTGATACAGGCATTGATAATGCACATTGGGAGCACGTCGCCGCTGAACGTGTTGCATGGAGGGCAACTATCAGAAACGGAATAAAGACAAAGGAGAAAATGATTGCAGATAAAGCACACACAGAGCGTGAGAGACGTAAGATGGTGCAAAATGGTGGAAATGACCATGTTTTCACATGCACCTACTGTGGGCAAACATTTGCAGCAAGAATTGGCCTTACCAGCCACACTCGCCACCGCCATGGATCGTAGTTATTAAGCCTTTTTAAAGCACAATGTACCAAACTATCGTCTGTCAAGACGGAAAGGTGCCAATTCTAGTAAAAGTCTGGATATTATGATTCTTGCCTTTATCTTTGTGCCATATTTTACATAGGATATCAATATTACACATTTAAATCAGATTGATCTGACTTGTTTGATTTGTACAATTTTACCATATGTCGTGCATACGATTTAAATTTTATATATATATATATATATATATATATATATATATATATATATATATATATATATATATATATATATATATATATATACGCACACACACACATAAAGACACATACAGTTTGAAAACCAATGTTCAGACCAAACCTTATAGACTTTTTGGAGAGTTTCAGGCAAAACAGAAATCTTCGCTTGAGAAGCTGTAATATTTCCACCATTTGTTGACCGTTCTTGACACGACACATCTGAATCATTTACTTTCGGCTTATGAGACTGATCACCATTTGCTTGAAAACTTGGCCCTTGCTGTATTTCTTGGCCAGCAGGACTCGAACGTGATGAAGTGCTGGCGGTGTTGGCCTTTGTCTGCCCATTATGTAACACTGTTAGACATTTCAGAAATAACCGCATTAGCAAACACTGACACGAAAATAATCACTCCATGCGGAAGAATACAATTAAAGAGACTGAGATTTGCCTTTGGATGTCTGGTCTGGAGCAGATATTGTGGTCAGGATCCTCCAATCACCTTAATCATCTGATATTTTAACTCTCCCAGGGAACAAATAACCAATAAGAAAAATCACGAGTGCAAGACTTTCAAAGCTGCTGAAAAAATATGTTTAAATAGCAAAAGCCCCTGTGATGGGAAGAGAGGCATTATAGAACATCGTGACAACTGGAAAGATCAAGGGAAAGAGAGGCAGAAGCAGACCAAGAAAACTGATGTTGGATGGTTTGAAACGGTGGCATGGAGGAATATCATCAGCAGAACAGATCCAGAACACCAAAGACAGATCTGTGGAGAGAGACGAACACCTACGCCAGTTGACTGAGCACTTGATGATGATGCTGATGAAAGGCCCCTTTATAATACCATAAGGTGTACTGGGTATACGGTGTAAGCCACATATTTTGATAGCCCGGTCGGCACCCGATGGATGATGTTGTCAATATTATGTCAGCCGATTTTACTTGCTGGTTTATCTGTTACTAGGCGACCCGGCCCGGCTTCGACCAGCCCCTGACAGGGAGCATCTAATTTAATTCATATTTGGCCCCTGCCCGCGTTCCCGTTCCCAAAAAAGATGACCCGGCCCGGCTTCGCCCAGCCCCTGACGGGGAGCGTCTCATTTAATTCATATTCGGCCCCAGCTCCCGTTCACAAAAATTAAAAATTGATTTTAAACTAACTAACTATTTCAGTTGCATCCACGCAAGTGAGAACAACAACTGTTCCTAACTAATTTCTGGTTTAATCAGAGAGTGAGTTCCCTTGCAGCAAGATGGCAGAACATTTATTCGTCTGTTTCTAACACTCGTGCCATTTTCTTTCGTGCTGGAGGAAAAATTGTTGATTTTAAACTAAATAACTATGCCAGTTGGCTGTGCGGGAATGAGAAGAACATCTGTAGAAAATTTCATCTCAATCAGATGGACCGTCCAGGAACGCATAAGGGACACACAAAGACACAAACATTCTCTTTTATATTTATAGATTGTACCCATAATTAGCAGTCACTCAAAAACAGTCTTCAAAATGTCTGCCTTCTTCATCATTAGTGTTCCAACTACTGGCACTACTGAAGCCAACAGATCTGACCACTTGTTGCCTTGCGTTCCAGCATGACCCGGATAATATATCCATGCAAGTCTTTGCAAGGGAGAAGGATCTATGCTTGGTACCCACTTATGTTACATCTATCTGTCCATTTGAACGTTATGCGATGCAGATCAAAACATGAGAGTAAAAATCAGAAATTATTGCCCTCAAAGCTGCAGTGAACATTGTCATCTCCATATTCATACTTGAGGTTGCAGACATATAGGCTCCATTCTGTTCAGTAACAACCTTCCCCCTGACTAGCTGAGAATCCAGTCAGATTTCTCTCCACAATGCACAGAACCATCAGTATACCTTCCCTCTGAATCTAGCTAAGAATCCCCTGTCAGATCTCTCTCCACGATATACAGAACCATCAGTGTACCTTCCCCCTGACTCTAGCTAAGAATCCAGTCAGATCTCTCTCCACGATACACAGAACCATCAGTATACCTTCCCCCTGACTCTAGCTAAGAATCCAGTCAGATCTCTCTCCACGATACACAGAACCATCAGTATACCTTCCCACTGACTCTAGCTAAGAATCCAGTCAGATCTCTCTCCACGATACACAGAACCATCAGTGTACCTTCCCCCTGACTCTAGCTAAGAATCCAGTCAGATCTCTCTCCACGATACACAGAACCATCAGTGTACCTTCCCCCTGACTCTAGCTAAGAATCCAGTCAGATCTCTCTCCACGATACACAGAACCATCAGTGTACCTTCCCCCTGACTCTAGCTAAGAAACCAGTCAGATCTCTCTCCACGATACACAGAACCATCAGTGTACCTTCCCCCTGACTCTAGCTAAGAATCCAGTCAGATCTCTCTCCACGATACACAGAACCATCAGTGTACCTTCCCCCTGACTCTAGCTAAGAATCCAGTCAGATCTCTCTCCACAATGCATAGAACCATCAGTGCCCACTATTGCGTTATCTCTGTTGGCATGTTCATCTATCAGCAGTTGGACCTCCAGTTCTACAATCCCATTGCACCACACTCTATGCTCCCTGTATGCTCCAGTTCTGCCATCCCATTGCACCACACTCTATGCTCCCTGTATGCTCCAGTTCTGCCATCCCATTGCACCACACTCTATGCTCCCTGTATGCTCCAGTTCTGCCATCCCATTGCACCACACTCTATGCTCCATGTATGCTCCAGATCTGCCACCCCATTGCACCACACTCTATGCTCCCTGTATGCTCCAGTTCTGCCATCCCATTGCACCACACTCTATGCTCCCTGTATGCTCCAGTTCTGCCATCCCATTGCACCACACTCTATGCTCCGTTCAATGTAACAATGACCTGATGGAGGCTGTTCTTGTGTCTGCCATTCAAGTTGAGTTAAGAACCAACATCACTGCACTCAGGACATTCCCATATGTGCTCTGTCCCCTCGTTCAACAGCCAGCAAAGAGTCATACAACTAATCGTTCCCACCGCTATCTGATTTAAAGTTCTCCTGGTCTTCCCTCTCAGTTTTGAGATTCTTCCAGAACCCCTGCCGATCCCCTTTCCACATACGGGTTGTCAATCTGTTCCTCCGCCTTCTTCACTTTCACTTGGTCCCAAGCTCATGACCCCCCCCCCCCCCCCCCCCCCCCACCTCCACAGGTAATCTACCACCAAGAGATGCATCCCCTGGTAGCCTATCAGCCTGTTCGTCCCCACATGGCCAGAACAAAATGCCAGAATGCGAGAACAGCAAATTAAAAGAGGGGTGGCCAAATAAGAACACTACGCAGGAAGCCAAAGAAGATTGATAAACCAATACATAATTGGTGTCGTTAACCGCTACACGTTGCGGGATTTGCTGAGGAGGGGATCCGAGCACTTATGGACTGAATGGTTCGATGTGCAATGAGGATGATCTGTCGACTAACTAACTAACTAACAGAGCAAAATATCCATACAATTCTCACAATCTGTGACGTCTGAAGCGACAATAGCCATTCCACACAAATCATTCCTTTCTCCACCTTACTAAGCATACTCTTTGAATCCGTAATGAATACAATGTGTGTTGCAGTAGTCTCCTCTAACCAACGGAATGCCGCTGTTACTGCTTCTACATCCATTCTCATGTTGGAGGTTGTAGTCTCGTATGTCAGACTCTCATTTTTCGTCCTTTGCAATGAAACCCCAACCACTCCGTCTATTTCTCACCACTGACCCATCAGTGTAGATGGCTGTCACTTAGATGAGTGTTACTCTGGATCAGTTGTTGCACTTCAAACTCAGTGCTGCCCATTCTCTGCACTCATGACCCAGTGTTACTAATACATTGTGCCAGTCCATCATGTCTTCCAGTACTTCAACCCACTCTTTTTCACGACTGACGGTCTCTGGATCACACACCTGACGTATAGATATTTCTACCTGTGCCATCCAGGACCTGCCTCATCTTAGTCTATGACCCTTGACCATATCCATGGCTCTATGCAGGGGGTGATCCATAACTGCATCCACAATCAGGTACCATATGGCCTGAAGGACCCTATGCCTATCTGCCATTGTTGGTAGCGCCAGGATTTGCCTCATTCAATCCATTTCTGTTACAGTCATCATCATCATCATCAAGTGCCGTGCCGGCTGGCGTAGGCGTTCATGGCTCTCCATAGATCTCGGTCTTTGGTTTTCTCTCTGCCTCTCTTCCCCTCGATCTTTCCAGTTGTTACGATGTTCTCCAATGCATCTCTTCTCATCACGTGACCGAAGAAAGATGTTTGTCTCTGTCTTATTGTTGTATATAATGTTCTAGTTTCATTAGCCTGTTACAGTGCTGGACAACTATTGGTCATCATCTTCATCATTTCCCTTGCCAGCTGCTTTTGGTGCTCATGTCTTTCCCCAGATCTCAGTCCTTAGTGCTCTGAAACAACTCAATTGATGATATTCCTCTATGCCACCATCTCAGTCCATCCAGCATCATTTCTCTCAGTATGCCTCTTCTCCCATTGATCTTTTCAGTCATCATGATGTTCCATGAATGACACCCATATCATAACACAAGAACTATATACAAGGGGTGTTCATTTGAAATCCGTTCGTGCTGCACCGCGCATAACTGCGTACGCTGAACATGATCATGTCATAGTCATGTGATAAGTACTTACCAATGAATAAAAGAGCATGTGCTAATCGCCCCATGATGCATAGGTTCTGTTTCTGACCATTGAGAAAATAGCCGGGTTGATCCAAAATCCGTACAAAGAAGCTCAAACAGCAGTGATTCAGTTTCTTTCATTGGAAGGATGTCGACCAGTGGACATTCATCGAAGAATGCAGGCAGCGTACGGTAACAAATGTGTGTCGAAGACAACAGTGACAGACTGGGCACAAATGTTTTGGAAGGGACATCAGTTCACAACAGATCTTCGACGGCCAGGTCAAGCACATATTGTTGCAACAGAACAACCATCGCCAAAATTGATGCAGCAGTACAGATTAACCGTTGTCGAAACATACGTTCGCTACCGAAAGAATTTGATGTGTCAATTGGGACAATTCAAAAGGTCGTTCATAAGAAACTGCAATATTGGAAGGTGTGTTCACAGTGGGTACCATGGATGTTGACCGACCACCAAAAAGAGGAACGCATGGTATGGTGTTTGAACCACTCGCTGCATTACAGAGTGGAGGGTGTTGCATTTCTCTTCCGCATAGTGGCAGGCGATGAATCATGGTGTCACCACTTTGAGCCGAGCAGCAAAAGAGAGAGCATGCAATGGAAGAATGCTGGATCACCAAAAGCCAAAAAATTCAGGTTACAGGTTTCCACTGGTAAGGTTATGCTGAGCGCATTTTTTTAACCATGAAGGGCTATTGTTGGCCGACTTTAAAGAACCTGGTGTCAACATCAACTCTACCCACTACTTGCAAACACTAAACAAGCTGCAAAAAGCCATCAAGAATAAACAACCCGGCATGCTTTCTCGCGGTGTGATTTTGTTGCATGATAATGCTCGTCCACATCGCAAAGATTGTACAAGAAGCATTAGCAAGGAAGAAGTGAGAAATTCTGCAACATCCAGCCTATAGTCCTGATTTGTCACCATGTGATTTTCATTTGTTTGGACCTCTAAAAAAGCTCTCAAGGGGCAATGATTTCACACAGGCGCAGATGTAATGAACGCGGTAAACACTTGGTTCAGTGAGCGACCACAATCACTTTTTTTTTGCGGACGGCATTCACCGCCTACCTAAGTAATGGAATGCTTGCCTGAATGCCTACGGCGACGACTTCTGACCAACCCATGGTGCATAATTAATGATTTCACACAGACGCAGATGTAATGAACGCGGTAAACACTTGGTTCAGTGAGCGACCACAATCCTTTTTTTTGCGGACGGCATTCACCGCCTACCTAAGTAATGGAATGCTTGCCTGAATGCCTACGGCGATGACTTCTGACCAACCCATGGTGCATAATTCATTCAAAATGAATGCTTTGTTTAATTCTACCACACCTGTTAATGTTTCTTTCATGCTTTTGTAATAAAGCCATTGGAACGGGTTTCAAATGAACATCCCTAATAACATTTCAGTATTTTCTTTCTGACATTCAATGACACTGACTAATACATAACGTACTTTTCATTTTCTCTTCCAAAATAATTAATTCAAAAACAATTGACATGAAAATCAAGTGAGTTCAAAAAATAACAAAGTATGAAGTAATAAAACAAATGACAATATAATTAACAACAAGGTATGAAGTAATAATACAAATGACTATACAGTGAACTGCACCTATGTTTCATTATCATATTCTAAAATCAGAATATTATATTATCCTATTCACTTACATGAAATATCATTCTTCAGACAGAATGCACGTACAACATTATGGTAGGCAAGTTCTTCATTCTGCATAATTTCTGTAAAAAAAATTTAATATACAGTAACACTTATTTGAATTACATCTTCAATGAGCAACTAAAAACTGCAAATTTATTAGAGACACTACATGAGACAGTCAGATTTTGTGGGTATATAAATACTGGCTGCAAGATTTTGTGGGTATGTAACTGTTTGTTGGAAGATTTAGTGGGTATGTAATTACTGGTTAGAAGATCTTGTGGGTATGTAATTACTGGTTGGAAGATTATGTGGATATGCAATTACTGGTTGGAAGATTTTGTGGGTATGTAATTACTGGTTGGAAGATTTTGGGGGGATGTAACTGTTAGTTGCAAGATTTTGTGGGTATGTAATTGTTAGTTGCAAGATTTTGTGGGTATGTAATTATTAGTTGCAAGATTTTGTGGGTATGTAACTGTTAGTTGCATGATTTTGAGGGTATGTAATTACTGGTTGCATGATTTTATGGGTATGTTATTGTTGGTTGGAAGATTTTGTCGGTATGTTATTGTTGGTTGGAAGATTTTGTAGGTATGTTATTCTTGGCTGGAAGATATCTGTAGGTATGTTCTTGGTTGCAAGATATTTGTGGTCAGGTAATTGTTGGTTGGAAGATTTTGTAGGTATGTTATTGTTGGTTGGAAGATATTTGTGGGCAGGTAATTGTTGGTTGCCGGTCTCCGTAGCGAAGGGCTTACGGGCGCAATTCGTAATCCCGCTTACTCGCATTCGAAACACAGTTGCGCGCGATTTGGCAGCAGACCGCATGTGCTGGGTTTTAACAAATTGGCATGGGAGCTGGTCGTTCAGAAAGCAATGGCAAAATACTGAATGTAAACTTGCCAAGACATACCAACAGCAGTAAAATGCTGGCGTTGATAACGATGTCCAGTAAAGGATATGCACACACACACACACACACAAAATTCTTAGTTGGAAGATATTGGTGGGCAGGTTATTGTTGGTTGGAAGATTTTCTAGGTATGTTATTGTTGGTTGGAAGATATTTGTGGGCAGGTAATTGTTGGTTGAATTGCATCGCATTAGTTACTTACAGGGTATATGATCCGGTCGCTCAGAAAGCAATGGCAAACTACTGAGCGTCATCTTGCCAAGAACATCAACAGCAGCTGAAAAATGCTGGTGTTGACTGCAACATCCTGTAAGGGATATGCAACTTTTTTTTTTTAAATGTTGGTTGGAAGATATTTGTAGGTATGTTATTGCTGGTTGGAAGATATTTGTGGGCAGGAAATTGTTGATTGGAAGATTTTCTGGGCTGGTGTAATTGTTGGTTGGAAGATTTTCTGGGCTGGTGTAATTGTTGGTTGGAAGATTTTGTGGGCAGGTGTAATTGTTGGTTGGAAGATTTTCTGGGCAGATAATTGTTCGTTGGAAGAAGTTGTGGACAGGTGTAATTGTTGGTTAGAAGATTGTGTTGGTAGGTAATTGTTGCCAAAAGGAGGAGATGGAAAGATCTTATGATCTATGACTGAGAGCGGAAAAGAACGAGGAGCAACATTACTGTGACCAATTCATTAAACAATACACTAGTGGCACTCCAACTGCTGATAGGGCAAGGCCCCGTGAAAAAGTGGACAACAACAGTCTCTCTGTGGTGCATTTTGCATTTTCCCAGCTGGGAAAAAGAAAAACCTCTAGAGGACTGGATATTACCGAGCAATACCTCGAGGGGACATGGAGCAGAAAATGCTATTCACACTTTTTTAGCCCTTGATCATTTCAGAGGTAATGTATGGACTGGGAATGCTCACTGTCTCACAAAGCATGCTGGCATAGGTGAAGACTAGCATGCTTTGTGCAGAATAACATGCATTGATTCAGAGGTCGCAGGTTGTAAGCATCCGCTAGATCTTTTCTCCAGAACACTCTGGTGTGGTTGGAAATAAACAAGCAGACATTGGCTGATGCTGCATCATTAAGGGTTGATTTGATGCACGGTAAGGCAGATGTGGTGAAGGCCTTCTGGGAGAATGTGCTTAATGCAGAAGAACAGACTATCATGGTCTAGAGGGAATGCAGCAGCAAGGGCTGGTCAGAGGATCTGGTAGACTGTCTTCATTCAGCGGTAAAACAATATAATTAGATTGCAATGGGCACCATTTGTACTGGAACTCTTTGCTAGTTGTTGAAAATGACTGAGCGCTTATGGGAATGCCCTGAGTGCTTGATGTTGGTTCTTGACGCAACTAAACTCAGCAATGTGATTGGACCAGAAATATGGTTATGACGCGAACGTTGGGATCAAGAGGATAAAGGTTTATAACATCACGAGTCCACTGATTGCCCAAAAAACACAAAAGAACACTGGCTGGGGGTTGTGGTGGGGGAGAGGAAAAGGAGAGGCACCCAGGTGAGCAGTTTTGCAAGCAGATTATGACAAGCACATTCAGTTTCCATGTGCTCCATATTCTGACGGCTTTCCTGCATTATTAAATCTTCAAATCTACTTATAAGCTGTTCTTGTCTCTTCTTGTTCAACTATCCTTGGTCCTGTATCTTGAATGTGTTCAGCTTATATCTTTTGTGACTTTCAGGATTCATTCATTCATAACAGCCTCACCATTGAAGATTATACAATTTCATTATACTAATAAAGGACAGATAGGGAGCACAATGGCTAGCAGGATTCATTCATTCATAACAGCCTCACCATTGAAGACTATACAATTTCATTATACTAATAAAGGACAGATAGGGAGCACAATGGCTAGCAGGATTCATTCATTCATAACAGCCTCACCATTGAAGATTATACAATTTCATTATACTAATAAAGGACAGATAGGGAGCACAATGGCTAGCAGGATTCATTCATTCATAACAGCCTCACCATTGATGATTATACAATTTCATTATACTAATAAAGGACAGATAGGGAGCACAATGGCTAGCAGGATTCATTCATTCATAACAGCCTCACCATTGAAGATTATACAATTTCATTATACTAATAAAGGACAGATAGGGAGCACAATGGCTAGCAGGATTCATTCATTCATAACAGCCTCACCATTGAAGACTATACAATTTCATTATACTAATAAAGGACAGATAGGGAGCACAATGGCTAGCAGGATTCATTCATTCATAACAGCCTCACCATTGAAGACTATACAATTTCATTATACTAATAAAGGACAGATAGGGAGCACAATGGCTAGCAGGATTCATTCATTCATAACAGCCTCACCATTGAAGACTATACAATTTCATTATACTAATAAAGGACAGATAGGGAGCACAATGGCTAGCAGGATTCATTCATTCATAACAGCCTCACCATTGAAGACTATACAATTTCATTATACTAATAAAGGACAGATAGGGAGCACAATGGCTAGCAGGATTCATTCATTCATAACAGCCTCACCATTGAAGATTATACAATTTCATTATACTAATAAAGGACAGATAGGGAGCACAATGGCTAGCAGGATTCATTCATTCATAACAGCCTCACCATTGAAGATTATACAATTTCATTATACTAATAAAGGACAGATAGGGAGCACAATGGCTAGCAGGATTCATTCATTCATAACAGCCTCACCATTGAAGACTATACAATTTCATTATACTAATAAAGGACAGATAGGGAGCACAATGGCTAGCAGGATTCATTCATTCATAACAGCCTCACCATTGAAGACTATACAATTTCATTATACTAATAAAGGACAGATAGGGAGCACAATGGCTAGCAGGATTCATTCATTCATAACAGCCTCACCATTGAAGACTATACAATTTCATTATACTAATAAAGGACAGATAGGGAGCACAATGGCTAGCAGGATTCATTCATTCATAACAGCCTCACCATTGAAGACTATACAATTTCATTATACTAATAAAGGACAGATAGGGAGCACAATGGCTAGCAGGATTCATTCATTCATAACAGCCTCACCATTGAAGATTATACAATTTCATTATACTAATAAAGGACAGATAGGGAGCACAATGGCTAGCAGGATTCATTCATTCATAACAGCCTCACCATTGAAGATTATACAATTTCATTATACTAATAAAGGACAGATAGGAGCACAATGGCTAGCAGGATTCATTCATTCATAACAGCCTCACCATTGAAGATTATACAATTTCATTATATTAATAAAGGACAGATAGGGAGCACAATGGCTAGCAGGATTCATTCATTCATAACAGCTTCACCATTGAAGATTATACAATTTCATTATACTAATAAAGGACAGATAGGGAGCACAATGGCTAGCAGGATTCATTCATTCATAACAGCCTCACCATTGAAGATTATACAATTTCATTATACTAATAAAGGACAGATAGGGAGCACAATGGCTAGCAGGATTCATTCATTCATAACAGCCTCACCATTGAAGATTATACAATTTCATTATACTAATAAAGGACAGATAGGGAGCACAATGGCTAGCAGGATTCATTCATTCATAACAGCCTCACCATTGAAGATTATACAATTTCATTATACTAATAAAGGACAGATAGGGAGCACAATGGCTAGCAGGATTCATTCATTCATAACAGCCTCACCATTGAAGATTATACAATTTCATTATACTAATAAAGGACAGATAGGAGCACAATGGCTAGCAGGATTCATTCATTCATAACAGCCTCACCATTGAAGATTATACAATTTCATTATACTAATAAAGGACAGATAGGAGCACAATGGCTAGCAGGATTCATTCATTCATAACAGCCTCACCATTGAAGATTATACAATTTCATTATACTAATAAAGGACAGATAGGGAGCACAATGGCTAGCAGGATTCATTCATTCATAACAGCCTCACCATTGAAGATTATACAATTTCATTATACTAATAAAGGACAGATAGGGAGCACAATGGCTAGCAGGATTCATTCATTCATAACAGCCTCACCATTGAAGATTATACAATTTCATTATACTAATAAAGGACAGATAGGGAGCACAATGGCTAGCAGGATTCATTCATTCATAACAGCCTCACCATTGAAGATTATACAATTTCATTATACTAATAAAGGACAGATAGGGAGCACAATGGCTAGCAGGATTCATTCATTCATAACAGCCTCACCATTGAAGATTATACAATTTCATTATACTAATAAAGGACAGATAGGGAGCACAATGGCTAGCAGGATTCATTCATTCATAACAGCCTCACCATTGAAGATTATACAATTTCATTATACTAATAAAGGACAGATAGGGAGCACAATGGCTAGCAGGATTCATTCATTCATAACAGCCTCACCATTGAAGATTATACAATTTCATTATACTAATAAAGGACAGATAGGGAGCACAATGGCTAGCAGGATTCATTCATTCATAACAGCCTCACCATTGAAGATTATACAATTTCATTATACTAATAAAGGACAGATAGGAGCACAATGGCTAGCAGGATTCATTCATTCATAACAGCCTCACCATTGAAGATTATACAATTTCATTATACTAATAAAGGACAGATAGGGAGCACAATGGCTAGCAGGATTCATTCATTCATAACAGCCTCACCATTGAAGATTATACAATTTCATTATACTAATAAAGGACAGATAGGGAGCACAATGGCTAGCAGGATTCATTCATTCATAACAGCCTCACCATTGAAGATTATACAATTTCATTATACTAATAAAGGACAGATAGGGAGCACAATGGCTAGCAGGATTCATTCATTCATAACAGCCTCACCATTGAAGATTATACAATTTCATTATACTAATAAAGGACAGATAGGGAGCACAATGGCTAGCAGGATTCATTCATTCATAACAGCCTCACCATTGAAGATTATACAATTTCATTATACTAATAAAGGACAGATAGGGAGCACAATGGCTAGCAGGATTCATTCATTCATAACAGCCTCACCATTGAAGATTATACAATTTCATTATACTAATAAAGGACAGATAGGGAGCACAATGGCTAGCAGGATTCATTCATTCATAACAGCCTCACCATTGAAGATTATACAATTTCATTATACTAATAAAGGACAGATAGGGAGCACAATGGCTAGCAGGATTCATTCATTCATAACAGCCTCACCATTGAAGATTATACAATTTCATTATACTAATAAAGGACAGATAGGGAGCATCTTTAGCACAATGGCTAGCATGCTTTGAATTCGCATCAAAGCAGATTTTGATAAATTGATGTGCTTCCAGGTCGACCCAGCCAAAAATAGGCAGTAGGAAATGTCTTGGGAATTAACGGCAGCTGGCATCATTTTGACCATGTGCCACGTATCAACATTGTGCAAACAGCACAAGTGATAGCTAGGCGTCGACAGAGTTCAGATAGTGCAAGTTATAGTCACGTCTTAGCAGAGTTCAGACAGTACAAGCGTAGTCGACAGGAAATGTTCTGAGTTAGAGTTAATGAAATAAGAGTACAATCACCATGAAAACGTGATATAATGAAAGACACGGTAAATGGTGATTGTTGATTCAGTAGTTGAACAATGACTACCCAAAAACAAAAGTATGTGAGGTTTTGACCTCAGGGTATCACGTGACGGAAGTTGACATCACGAGGATGAAGCTTCTGGAAAGTCAGTTAGGCTAGGGGTTTCAATTGGAGCAGATGTGAGAATGGTTTTCTGCCCTAAAGAATCGTAAAACAGTTGGTGAAATGATTCAAGGAATGTGTTCAAAAATATTATATCAGTTTATTACGACAGAGCGAGTGATCAAGATGAATACAAGCCATATTCAGTAAGTAGTTGGCAGTCAAGTGTGACCCAGCGTGTACCAGACGTCAAGGTTTCTTTGTAAGTTGACATTTATTTTAATTGTGATAACCTTGTCGGAGGGTGAATAAAGGACGATACTTGAAACGATTAGGAAGACACCTGGTACGTAATAACTATAACTATGTCAAGCAGACAATATATATATATATAATATATATATATATATATATATATATATATATATATATATATATATATATATATATATATATATATATATATATATATATATATGGGGGGGGGGGCTGCGTGGTCTCGAGGTATGGTGTCCGCCTCGAGTGCTGGAGGTCCTGGGTTCATGCCCTGGTGATGACAGGGATTTTTTTTTGTGGACTTCTAGTAATAAAATTTCCCCTGGTCTCTGGGTAGTGAGATCGGACACCCGTGTGTATTGTTGCGCACGTAAAAAATCCCTTGGCAGTTGGAAATCGAAAAGAGTAGCCTAACGGCGCTGCCCGGGCAAAATTTCGAGTTAATAATCTACCCAAAGTATTTCAGGATCCTCGCCGGTGCCACGGAGTTCATGCACAGAGCTGAGTTTCTCCAAACTCAGGTTTCAGTTAAGAGGAGAACGGAGTACTAATGGGTTACACCCGTGTGCCGTGATGTTGATCCATTGACTAAACTAAAACTAAATATATATATAATAATTAGAACGGTCATATGCCCTCCCACAGATCGGAACATAAGACATTCATGAATGATGTCTGTTGTAATACATGTCTACAACAAAAAGGTGTTGAACTAAGGACGTCATTATCTGTGCTCATTCATCGTTCTGCTTCGATATTCATGATAAACTGTCATCGTTGTTTACACACACACTACAAACATCATGGCAGAGTCACCCCTCAATTGCCCTATAAAAATATGGAGCTAGAACCATATGCCAGATACACCCCTAAGTGTGTGAAAAAAAAGGTCCTTTAATGTTACTTGTTCAAATGACGGATGGATATATTGTTGCTTTAGTGACTCCTTCTGATTTTATTCACATCCAAAGTCACTGTTTTCAACATAAATGACACATCTACTTGAACTACCTACCTAGAGGATAGTAATATTTATCCTGGTGACTCAGCCTGCCATAAAATCCCTTGTGCCGTTTAAGTTTTCCCGGGATAATTTCAATTTTCGGTGGAGCTTCCCTTCTCTGGGCAAAATAATTGTTGAAGGCTTCTAAATACAACTGGCCATCTTCAGGCGGCATCCAGTTGTCACCGTCCAAGGTGTACACAGCTGGGAACATAATACGCAGCAGATCATTGCATACAATGACTTCATCAACTTCATGGTTAAGAACATAAAGCTCGTCTGAGAATGTTACAGTTATGGAAATCAAACATCACAATGTCATCATCCATTTCAAAACAAACAAAAAGTTAGCTACAGGACGTCACAGTCAACCCGAGCATTTTTTGACTGTCTGTTTGTGATTTCATGGCAAGTTTATATTTAGTAGTTTGTCATTGCTTTTTGAATGACCAGCACTCATACCATTGTATGAAAACCAACGCTAGGCGGCCTGCTTCCAAATTGTTTGCAGCTATGTTTCGAACATGGTATACAGGATTGCAAATTGCGTCTGTAAATCTTGGCCACGGAGCTGGCTCCATTTCACAGATACCACCCAAATGTGATATAATAATAGAAGGAAACACATGTAATATAATAATAGAAGGAAACAAATGTGATATAATAAAATAATAATAATAGAAGGAAAGAAATCTGATATAATAATTGAAGGAAACAAATGTGATATAATAGTAGAAGGAAACAAATGTGATATAATAATAGAAGGAAACACATGTGATATAATAATAGAGGGAAACAAATGTGATCTAATAATAGAGGGAAACAAATGTGATATAATAATAGAAGGGAACACATGTGATATAATAATAGAGGGAAACAAATGTGATATAATAATAGAAAGGAACACATGTGATATAATAATAGAGGGAAACAAATGTAATATAATAATAGAAAGGAACACATGTGATATAATAATAGAGGGAAACAAATGTGATATAATAATAGAAGGGAACACATGTGATATAATAATAGAGGGAAACAAATGTGATATAATAATAGAAAGGAACACATGTGATATAATAATAGAGGGAAACAAATGTAATATAATAATAGAGGGGAAAAAATGTGATATAATAATAGAAGGAAACAAATGTGATATAATAATAGAGGGAAACAAATGTGATATAATAATAGAAGGGAACACATGTGATATAATAATAGAAGGAAACAAATGTGATATAATAATAGAGGGAAACAAATGTGATATAATAATAGAGGGAAACAAATCTATATCTATAAAACAGAGTGTATGTTTGTGTGTGTGTGGGGATTTTTGTATTGGATGCGTTCGATAACGGTACATCCGATTGAGATGAAATTTTCTACACGTCTTCCTTTCATTCCTGTGCAACCGACTATAATAATTTCTTAATGTAAAATCTTCTACTTATTTAATAACATTTACTTTTCCATTCTCATTATATAATGTCTATATAGCAGGGGGACTTCACTCTAGAAAAGTTATTTCAAGGGGCATAACTTTTAATAACATTTCTATACACTTTATAGTCATATTGTTGGACTTACTTGCACTAATTGTTAAACTCTTTGTCTATAGTTATTTTCTGGCATATGAGTTATAATAAATAATGATATAATCTTTAAGGAATTTTCAAATTTTTCATAAAAATAATGCATAATGCATAACATTGTAACCCATCTTTTTCTACAGTTTTCATTGAATGGTGTGTGGAAGGACATTCTTTTAAGTTACTGTGCGCCAGGAGCTGGGCGAAACCACGCCGGGTTAGATAAAGCCGTATATGACAAGATACACGGCAAAAAACTTTCGCTACCAAGTCTAGGGATAGACATATCACTACAACATCTAGACAAAGAAAGGGACAGGCTGACCATCCACTGGCTACCTGTCACGATTGCTCCTCAAGGAGTTAAAAAACTGGTGCATAGTATTACAGGAGACGACAAGGCTGAGGTCTTTAGGATAAAGAATGGGGCTGGCAAGTGGGGAGCGCTCTGCAACCCAACAAAGGAAGTTCCCCACTACATACGGATCTA
This sequence comes from Cepaea nemoralis, assembly GCA_014155875.1. Classification (NCBI taxonomy): domain Eukaryota; kingdom Metazoa; phylum Mollusca; class Gastropoda; order Stylommatophora; family Helicidae; genus Cepaea; species Cepaea nemoralis. Next base: position 1,157,023 of record JACEFZ010022015.1, on the reverse strand, counting down.
CACTCCCGGTATAACGAACAATAACCACAGAGTGTTGATCACGATGCCGGGGAGAAAGACCGATTGCCCAGCTTGTGGCCAAAACAACCACTGGGCAAATAAATGCCCGAGTCGACGACATTCGACGACACCAATAGCAGCAACAATAAGGGTTCAAAGCCAAGAAGATTTCCCACCGCTCGAAAGAGAAACCTCTCCACAGGGAGAGATCGAACTGACACAAACCTTCAACAGTCAAATCAACACACAAGAAAATAACACACAAGAAATTAATACACAAGACATAAATCCAAGGAATGAAGACTCTGACGGTTTTCAAGTCGTCAGCAAACCAAAGAAGAGAACATGGGCTAACAGAAGACCGCAGTCAAAACACAGCGACGACACAGAAACAGATGATTTATCACTGCCAAAGAAAGAAAAAGTCAAAAACACTATAGGCAAGACAAAAGAAACTGAACAAGAACAACAAGAGGAGACACAAGTACAAGACGAAGACGACACATACAGCATACCAGACACTCTTTTCGTAGACACAGACACAAGTGATAAGAACGAGGAACAAGACGATCCTCCCACACAAACCCTTGACGCTACAGACCTGCTCGCCTAAATGTACTCAACAAGGATAATAATTTTGCGTGTGATTCTATACACTTACTATATCTCATTCATTTGATTTTACTTAAATTATAATGACTAGTGATTTAGTTATTATTACTTTAAACATTTGTGGTATACGTACAAAATTACAACATATTATCACACTAATAAACAAACACAAACCAGATTTTCTACTACTACAAGAAACAAATATATGTTCAAAAACATTCGCACAACATATCACCACACAGCTAGGCCTCAGACATTCATGCTTTAGTTTAGGCACACACAAAATTGGGTCAGGAACAGCTATTCTGCAGACATCAGACAGGTGGGACATAATTAAAACACACACGGATAACCATGGACGAATCTCCATAATACAGGTAGAAAACACTATACAAGCATACACCATAGTTAACATACATGCACCACCAAATTACAATCACCAACCAAACTTTTACCAAGAATTAGACACCTTACTTATACAAACATACAGAGGGCAAAATATTATCCTTGCAGGGGATTTCAATTTTGTACTCTCAGATTTGGATATCGTAGGGGCAGGCAAAGCAGGAATCAAGACACAATTAAGGAGAAATGACAGAAGTGGAATACATCAACTGGATATACTAAAGAATACCCTAGACACACACAATCTAATAGACGCTTTCCGATACAGACACCCTAATAACATTGCAACAACACACAAAAATAGGGCTTACAATAGATCAGCCAGATTAGATAGAGTATACTCACCTTCAACACACCAAATAATACACACAAAACATCTACAAGAGACATTACAATACACAGATCACAAAGCAGTACTAACACATATCACTACAGACACTACAAACACAAGGCCATCAAAAAGAACATCACATTGGAAGTTCAATAACTCCTTACTCCAACATACAGGTTATTTACAACATGTGACACAACTTATTCTAACATACACTAATAGTACACCCACGGACAACATAACACAAATTTGGGATTTACTAAAGAATACAATACGGTGTAGAACACAACAGTTAGCATCCATCATACATAAAGACAGACTACAACAAGAACATATCATACAGACAGCAATACAACTCACAAAACAGACTGACAGGAATGCACCACACCTAAACACACTAGAATCACAATTAGAACAACACCAGCAACACACACTCCGCGGTGCACTCCTTCGAACTAAACTTACTAACATATCAGAAGAAAGTCCCAATAGACAGCACCTTGCATTAGAGCAAAACATTCAACGCAACAGACAAATAGGAGCAATAACAGACATGCAAGGAAACACACAAACAGAGACAGTACATATACTAGAAACATTCCAACAGTACTACACTGACCTATATACAGCAGAACCCGCCAACACACAAACACAAAATAGATTCCTAAAATACACAAAAAAATTGTCAGACACAGATAAAGACACACTAGACACAGAGCTTACATTAGCCGACATAACACATGCACTCAATCAAATGCAAAAAGACAAAACACCAGGACCAGATGGACTCACAGTAGAATTCTACCAACACTTCTTTCCTATCCTAGGCAATTTCCTTCTAAAAGTCTACCAAGAAGCTTTTCATAAACAAGAACTCCCAAACACTTGCAACATGTCATATATAACACTCATACCTAAAGACAACACAGACAAAACACAGCTGAAAAACTATAGACCCATCTCCTTATTAAACACAGACTACAAAATTCTAGCAAAATCACTTGCAAACAAAATTAAAAACTTCATGCCATCACTCATCCACCCAGACCAACAGTGCAGTATTCAACACAGAAATATACACCAACATACACACTTCATTAGGGATTTCATTACATACACCCACCAGAAAGACTGTCAATCCTCTCTCTTATCTTTAGACCAGGAGAAGGCCTTTGACAGAATCTCACACTCATACTTACACAAAACACTAGCACACTGCAACATAGGACAGTACTATAGACAGTGGATAGAAATATTGTATAAAAATCCTGAAAGTAAGGTACTGGTGAATCATTCACTCACTGGCAGTTTCAAAATCAATAGATCTGTCAGACAAGGGTGTCCACTATCACCAGTCCTATATGTACTCACACTAGAACCACTCTTAGAAGCAATTAGACAGGACACTAACATTAAAGGTACATTTATACAAGGGTCTGGAGAGCGGAAATTAATTGCTTATGCAGATGACACCGTTTTCTTCCCTACAACCAACACTTCCATAACGAACATACTTCACACCTTCAGACAGTTTGGTGAAGGAAGTGGGGCCAAAATAAACATACAGAAGTCTAAAATAATGGGTCTGGGGAAGTGGAAGAATAAAGCAGATTTCCCCCCGGATCTAACAGTCACAGATAACATGAAGATTTATGGGATCACTTTTCCATCCAATCCCAGAAAAACACACACAGGAACATGGCAATCACTGACAAAACAAATTATAGACACACTACATAGGTTCAAATACAAGACATCAACAATTTTTATACGAAGCACTATTGTTAACACCTTCATCTTTCCTAAAATACTATATTTAGCCACAGTGTTAGACCCACCAAAACAAACAATCACAGACATAAACAAACACATCAGGAAATTCATCTTTAAAAACACAATCCACAGTATTAAGCACAGGACTTTAATACAAGAGAAGACTAGAGGGGGAATCTCATTACAGGACCTTAACACAAAAATACAAGCATTAAGAATCAACCACATAGGACGCATCATCAATCATCCAGATCAACACTCGCTAGCATTATACTATATTGCAATTAGATTACACAGAATTAAGAAAATAGACAAAACAACACCGCACTATTACGGCACACTACCGCACTTCTACAGAACATGTATGCAAGCAATTCAAGGTAATGAACACTTAATACAACAGACAACCAAGCAGATATACACATATTTAGTACAACAACAAGCCCCACCACTACACCTGAGAATCAAAAGAGGATACAAATATCACATGAAAGACTACAGTTGCACCTTCACTAACTTACACAACAAACATATCACATCAAAATCCAAAGAAATAACATACAGGCTAATTTATAATATGACCCCGACAACTGAGAGGGCCGCACAAACATTCAAGCAAATAGCCCCATGCAAATTATGTAGACAAAATATTCAGGAAACAGAGGATCATCTCTTCTATGAATGCCCAGCAATCACAGCCACTAAGATTGCACTGCAACAATTAATAGAAACACACACAAACAAGAAAACTGACGCTTATAAGGCCATTTTTTTAAATACAATACCCACATCTACAAAAGGCAAACACACTAAACTTCTTGTTGCACTGGCGGAGTATAGAAACGTAATATGGTCGAGTAGAAACTCGGCCACACACAATCACCAAACAATACAACCACACACACTAGCAAAGATTTTTCAACAAAAAATCGCCCAGCTATTCGCAGATTAATAAACAAGAGCCACTCCCATCAAATTTCACACTACATAACATACATGTTCAAAACACACTCTCACAGTATATTTCTATACTCCGCATGTGTACCACTAAGCCCAATCATTGAGGAACAAAGCGCCAAATAACTGAATAAATGTCTTTTCTTTGTTACTGAGTCCTGTAGCCTAATCTAGACAGAACAATGGGACGGTGGCCTTTGTGAGTCAGTGGTCTTGTCGACCGAAGTTTGACCTCGGTCTGAACAGCTCTCTCTCTCTCTCTCTCTCTCTCTCTCTCTCTCTCTCTCTCTCTCTCTCTCTCTCTCTCTCTCTCTCTCTCCCCCTCTCCCTCTATATCGCTCTCTCTCTTTCTCCCCCCCCCCCCACCCCAAACATGAATGACTATACGCTGTATTCGCAATGTAAAAGCCTGTTTTTGTACATAATGAATGGGATATTTATGTATACGCTGAATTCGCAATGGACAACTTAACAAATTCCAATCTGTTTTACGCGCGCTCTCTCTTTATCCCTCCCCCTCCTCTCCCCCTCCCCAACTCCCTCTCTCTCCCTCCCTCCGTGTTGACCGCGTTCCTGGTATCAACCCACCCCACCACAAGCAAATCCTGGGCACTTGCGATTAAGTCGAGGGCTGTCATTCAGCAATAATACTGAATCCACTTACAGGAAGTAAGCTTGCATGAGACTGCCTGCAGTGTAAAACGTGGGGCGGCTTTTGCCGTTTCGACCTTGACACCAACATTTCCTTTAATGTATATATCTTCGATGTGGAAGAGAACGCGTGCTGTGTGTGGAAGGTTTTATAAGCGTGTGAGAAAGATGGGTTTAGAATGAACGAGCGGAAGGAATCATCACCACACCATAGTCGTTGTTGTCTCCGTCATTATCATCACCATTATCACCACCATTACCATCACCACTATCATCATCATTATCATCACCATTATCATCACTATTACCATCAATCACGTTAGAATGGGATGACTGAAAGCGTACGTCATTATCATAACTGTATATGTATGTTTTTGTTTCATTAACACATATGACATAACACTAACAAACGGCAACGCTCTGTAATATACACAAACAAAGAAACACGCATTGCACCTTGTAAATATACATTGCTTTGTATAAAATAAACGTATTTAAATAAAAAAAAAAATAAAAAAAATAGATAGATAGACAGATAGTCGGGAACGGAAGCTTATTTGACTACTTATATGAATTAAATGACATGCTCCCCACCAGGGACTGGGTGAAGCCGGGCCGGGTCAGACAGACAGATAGACAGACAGACGTCGGGAACGGGAGAGCTTATATGACTACGTATATGAATTAAATTAGATGCTCCCCACCAGGGACTGGGTGAAGCCGGGCCGGGACAGACAGACAAACAGATAGTCGGGAACGGGAGAGCTTATATGACTACGTATATGAATTAAATTAGATGCTCCCCACCAGGGACTGGGTGAAGCCGGGCCCGGTCAGACAGTCAGATAGACAGACAGACAGATAGTCGGGAAAGGGAGAGCTTATATGACTACTTATATGAATTAAATGAGATGCTCCCCACCAGGGACTGGGTGAAGCCGGGCCGGGTCAGCCAGCCAGATAGACAAACAAGCAGACAGACAGACTGATAGATAGATAGATCCCCTCCAGGGCCTGGGCGAAGTCGGGCCGGGTCAGCTAGTCTATATACATAAAACAGAGTGTATGTTTGTTTGCGGGTATTGGATGCGTTCGATAACGGTACATCAGATTGAGATGAAATTTTCTACACGACTTCCTTTCATTCATTTGCAACCGACTATAATAATTTCTTAATGTAACATCTTCGACTTATTTAATAACATTTACTTTTCCATTTTCATTATATAATGTCTATATAGCAGGGGGACTTCACTCTAGAAAAGTTATTTCAAGGGGCATAACTTTTAATAACATTTCTATATACTTTATAGTCATATTGTTGGACTTACTTGCACTATTGTTAAACTCTTTGTCTATAGTTATTTTCAGGCATATGAGTTATAATAAATAATGATATAATCTTTAAGGCATTTTCAAAGTTTTCATAAAAATAATGCATAATGCATAACATTGTAACCCATCTTTTTCTACAGTTTTCATTGAATGGTGTGTGGAAGGACATTCTTTTAAGTTACTGTGCGCCAAGAGCTGGGAGAAACCACGCCGGTCAGACAGATAGACAGACAGACAGTCGGGAATGGGAGAGCTTATATGACTACTTATATGAATTAAATTAGATGCTCCCCACCAGGGACTGGGTGAAGCCGGGCCAGGACAGACAGACAGATAGACAGACAGACAGTCGGGAACGGGAGAGCTTATATGACTACGTATATGAATTAAATTAGATGCTCCCCACCAGGGACTGGGTGAAGCCGGGCCGGGACAGACAAACAGATAGTCGGGAACGGGAGAGCTTATATGACTACGTATATGAATTAAATTAGATGCTCCCCACCAGGGACTGGGTGAAGCCGGGCCCGGTCAGACAGACAGATAGACAGACAGTCGGGAACGGGAGAGCTTATATGACTACGTATATGAATTAAATTAGATGCTCCCCACCAGGGACTGGGTGAAGCCGGGCCGGGACAGCCAAACAGATAGTCGGGAACGGGAGAGCTTATATGACTACGTATATGAATTAAATTAGATGCTCCCCACCAGGGACTGGGTGAAGCCGGGCCCGGTCAGATAGACAGACAGACAGATAGTCGGGAACGGGAGAGCTTATGTGACTACTTATATGAATTAAATGAGATGCTCCCCACCAGGGACTGGGTGAAGCCGGGCCGGGTCAGCCAGCCAGACAGACAAACAAGCAGACAGACAGACTGATAGATAGATAGATCCCCTCCAGGGCCTGGGCGAAGCCGGGCCGGGTCAGCTAGTGTGATATAATAATAGAAGGAAACAAATATGATATAATAATAGAGGGAAACAAATATGATATAATAATAGAGGGAAACAAATGTGATATAATAATAGAGGGAAACAAATATGATATAATAATAGAAGGAAACAAATATGATATAATAATAGAGGGAAACAAATATGATATAATAATAGAAGGAAACAAATATGATATATTAATAGAGGGAAACAAATATGATATAATAACAGAGGGAAACAAATGTGATATAACATTAGAGGGAAACACATGTGATATAATAATAGAAGGAAACAAATGTGATATAATAATAGAAAGTAACACATGTGGTATAATAATAGAGGGAAACAAATGTGATATAATAATAGAGGGAAACAAATGTGATATAATAACAGAAGGAAACAAATGTGATATAATAATAGAAGGAAACAAATGTTATATACTAATAGAAAGTAACACATGTGATATAATAATAGAGGGAAACAAATGTGATATAATAATAGAATGGAACACATGTGATATAATAATAGAGGGAAACAAATGTGATATAATAATAGAAGGGAACAAATGTGATATAATAATAGAAGGAAACAAATGTGATATAATAATAGAAGGAAACAAATGTGATATAATAATAGAAGGGAACACATGTGATATAATAATAGAAGGAAACAAATGAGATATAATAATAGAAGGAAACAAATGTGATTTAATAATAGAAGGAAACAAGCGTAACTAAGTCAATCATCATCATCATCGTCCAGTGCCTTGCCGGCTGGCATGGACAATCATGCCTCTCCACAAATTGCGATCTCCGACAGCATGGAGCAATTCGCGTGCCATGACACAAGACTATCAATAATCTTCTCTCGCTGTGTTCCTCTATTTTTCTTTCCACAAACCTTTCCGGTTGTCACAATATGTTCCAGTTTTTGTCTTCTCATTATGTGGTTAAAATATGATGACTGCCGCTTTCTGATGTTTGTGATAAACTGTCTTTACGACTGGCTTCCCTTAAAAAATTGATTGTTCATTTTTGCTGTACAATTAATTGTCATCATTCTTCTATAAAACCACATCTCCAAGGCGTCCAAGGATTTTTTCGCCTGTTTGCTAATTGTTCAGAATTCAGTATGTTAAAACTGGTTTTATGTAACATGTAAGAACTCTTTTTCTAACTTTCAAGGACAGTGACTTATTGCACAAAACATTCTTCATTTGTTAAAATGCAGTTTTTGCTTGACTTTTTTCTGTTCCTTATCTCAGTGATGCATCTTCCATCTGATGTTATTGATGTGCCTAAATAACTGACTTTCTGCACTTGCCAAAAATAACGTCCTGTACTTTAATTGCACCTTTAAGCACAATCTGTTTCTTTGATATCACCATCAAGTAGAAGATGCATGATAGAGAACACAAGCAGAATAGGCCAAGCAAAGGCTGCATTTCAGAAAATGACTAGTATCTTATGCAATAAGCCTCCATCACTGAATGTCAGAAAAAGTACTAAAATGTTATAAAGAACCTGTCCTGCTGTAAAACAGTGAGTTATGACATGTGAACAAACATATTAAGAAGTGCTTGGAGGCTATAGAGATGTAGTGGTGTTTTGTTTGCACTCATTCACTGTGAACTCAAGCGTAGCCTTTACACACTATTTCTAATAGCACTGGACTGAATTTTGCATGTGGATTAGCTTCCCCTACTACCAGTGTCCCTCGCCATCAGGCAAACCCACTCCGACTTCAATGGTACTTGTAATTTACGTCCCAGAGTCAAGGATGAAAAGTCAACATTTTAGCCCAACTGTCCGGTCTAGGTGTTGAACCCCTTACCATGGCATCACCACACCGGATGTTTAAGAACCTTCATAGTTGCCCCTTTCTAACATACCTATTCAGTTATCGTTCACTATTCCTGGCTTCTCTTTCAGAATCCAGCAAAGAAGGCATTGGATAGAAGCTGAAGTTAAAGAGGAGATAATATTACAATTTAGCATGTCAGCATGGTCGAATGGGTAAGAATGCGTGTTCTTAAACATCTGTTGTGCTGATGCCGAGGTAAGCGGTTCAACCCCTACACCGGACAGCTAAAATGTTGACCTGTCATCCTTGACTTGGGGGCGTAAATTACAAGTATCTCTGAAGTTGGAATGGGTTTGCCTGATGGCGAGGGACACTGATAATAAGGAAAGCTAATCCACATGCAAAATTAAGTCCATCACAACTATAAATAGTATGTATGGACTATGCTTTAGTTCAAAGCGAGCGAGCGCAAAAAAAAATATTACAATTTAAAGTTATGTGCATGCCAGGATTTGATCTGTCACACCCCACCACCCAAGATGACAGTGCTTTGCTTAAGAAAATATGTAATTCCTATACTATGCCAGTTTATGTTTTAATTTTTAATTAAATGTTCTAATTTCATGGTTTTCTTTAGATCTGTTTGTGCTGTTCCTGATGAAGATTATTATGATTATAACATCGATTCGTTGTGTCATAGTATAACTTATTTTTATCTTTTTTAAAATTATATTTTTCTTTGTGCTTTACATTTGCCGGACTCGTACACTGCGTCTATGTTTATTATCTCTCACTTTTATGCAGGAGTTACACGTACCTGTACAATTCAAAACTAGTTTACAAGCAACACTCTCTAAATATAATTCCACAGAAAGCAGTAGTAGTGACATGAACTGCAACATAAATAACATACACTCATCATCAAGGTCCCCACCAAATGGCATTAGCTTTCATGTACTCCCACAGATTTTGATCCTTGGTGGTCTGGATCAATGTTATTGATGATATTCCTCCATGACACCATCTCAGGCCATCCAGCGTCATTCCTTTTGGTCTGCCCCTTGCCTCTTCAGCTGCTGATCTTTCCAGTCGTCACGATGTTTCCCAATGCCCCTCTTCTTTATTTCTTTCTGATTTAGTTGCAAACAATGTTCTAGTTTTATTAGCCTCTTCCAGGCAATCATTGTTAGTTACTCTGGCAGTCCAAGGTATTTGCAACATTTGTCTCAGAAATCATATCTTTGTTGCTTCCACGCTCTCCCAAATTTGTTCGTTCACAAAACATAAACTAGATCACGTTATTGGAATGAAATGAAATGATCAAGATCCCATGCTTACAATGACTTTCATGCATCATTTATGCATCTTGAAACAATTAGCGGGGACTTACTGTTTTCATCACTAAAGTGTTGTTGAGGGTCTGCTAGTGCTTCTAATGGCAATAGAGCTGAAAATAAATTGTACATTCACAGTTAATACTTAATTATGAAAGCTTTCTTTATGAAATAATGAATGTTTTATTACATATGTCTGAACAAATCTACCTTATCCAGTTACACAAATATAATAAGTAGAGATGGAAACATTTGGTAAATTCAATTTAGGCTAACAAAAATGTATAGGCATTTTTAGGATTACCAGAAGTGTTCCTTTAGAGACAAACATGGTATGACTCCAGCTGAATAGACTATGATCTGCAAGATTTGTTTAATGTTATTCTGTGCCTGATGAAAATGACAGGAATTTCATTAACAGGTTATGTGCCAAACAAAAGTAGGTTTGGGCCAAACAGAAAATAGATGGCGGTAAATGAGAAGTAAGGGTGTGTCACTGTTATGACTTAAAATTTGCTAATATAGTAGCAGACATGTTGTATTATATGTATTATATAGCAATGACACCATTTTGGGTATATATAAACCCATGGCAGATATTGGAAGTCGCTTAAGTCAATTAATCACCCCATGGCATTTAATCAGTTAAAATAACACATGCGCTAACATGTTGTCAAACTAACAGATGTAACATCCCACATCACATGCCTGGCAGCTGTGCTGGTACAGGGCTAGCATGCTTGCTTGTCTGCCCACTGATCATGGGTTCAAATTTGCACCGAGGCACATTTTTTAAAAATGGACCTGGGCTCCCTGGCAGACCCAGCCTACAATGAGTACCAGGGAATATCTTGGGAAGTTAAGGCAGCCAGCCATGTCACAGATCTAGTGCTGATGGTCTATACAAATATGGGATTACCACCATCTGCCCAAACTGTCTCAATACGTGTAAAAGGGTCCTTTGACTTGACTGAAGATACCAGTATTCTGCCGGCGCTGTAACAAAGGGGCTACAAGCACAATTCGTAATCCCACATACCGCATTCGAAACACGGCCGCAGGTGATTTGGCAGCAGACCGCCTTGCATTGATTTTTATACAATGGTATGAGTGCTGGTTGTTCAGACAGCAATGGGAAACTACTGAACGTAAACTTGCCAAGAAATCATAAACAGCCAAAAGATGCTGGGGATGACTGCGACATCCTGTAAAAGGATATGCAACTAACTTAACTTGTCTTCTATCCTCTGCAAATTGTGGAGATAATGAAGTATTCACACACTGGTAAAACAAGAATGTACATGCTGTACAGACATCACATATGTCTTCCACTGCCTCTCTTGCCTAGTATTTTCCCAACAATGGCTAATTTCTTTACTCCACCTTTCCTATGGCAAATACTGCACAAGGGACTTGAAGAGACAGTACTTCATATCTACTAAGTCACCAAATTATGTGATGCTGCGACCAGTTCCAATCCTGGTCACCATTCTTTTCCAGATAAATCCCTGACACCATTTTATGAACCTGGGTCAACCCTACAGCTGTTTGCAGTCAGAAAACATATCATGTATCAGCTACCGTCTACTCAACAAAGGATGACTGCAGTGGATCCACAGTACTTTCTGTCTCTCACTAAAATGGTACAGGCTAAAATCCTCTCTGCAATTCATATGCTCATATAATCCATATAATCATTTAAAATATGTCAGACTATGCATGTCTGTGTTCTGCTTTAGTCTCAGTTATGATCATGAACTCAGACTTCTACGCTAGTAAAACGTAAAAGTGTAGGTCAGCATGGCTGAATGGATAAGGACACATGTTCTTAAACATTCAGTGTGCTAATGCTGAGGTAAAGGGTTCAATCCCTACACCGGACAGTTGGACTACAATGTTGACCTATCGTCCTTGACTTGGGGACGTTAATTACAAGTACCTCTGAAAACAGAGTGGGTCTGTCTGATGGCGAAGGACTCTGGTAATAGGTAGAAAGCTAATCCACATGCACTACTGGAAGTGCCTGTCTCCCTGGTGTAGGGGTTAAGGATGTTGTTTGTAATCCCTTATATTCTCGCATGAAACACAGCTGCATGAGATTCGGCAGTGGATCACGTCGTTTTGGTTACTTACGGAGGTATGTGAGCTATTCATTCAGAAAGCAATGGCAAACTACTAAACGTAAGACTTGCGAAGACATCAACAGCAGCTGAAACATGCTGGTATTGACTGCAATGTCCTGTAAAGTATACGGGGGGGGGGGGGGGGGGGCATGGACTGTGAATGTGTCTGTCATATTTAAGTTCTAACGCCTGGATTTTCTGTGATCTTGAAAAATTCATGAAAGCTGAAAAATTTTATTGGGAAAGAGCAAAATGGAAGACAAATAGATAAACATCTGAATGGCTTGGCTAGATCTGGAGTGGGACACTCAGAGCTGCCCAAACTGCAGTAGTTGTGGGATATGGTCAAAAGATCACCTTCCCTTAGCTTCATCGGAGATCTAGGTCTATGCCCATGGTTTCCCCAGCTCTGGGTCTCACAATGTGTAATTTATTCACTATGGCAAACTACTGAACGTAAAACTTGCCAAGACATCAACATCAGCTGAAAAATGCTGGTGTTGACTGCAATGTCCTGTAAAGGATATGCGAAAAATAAAAACAAAAAACTACTGGAAGTAGTGTGTATCGACTATGCTTGCGTTAAAACCAGGCAAGCGCAAAATTTTAAAAAAAAAAATTTTTTTTTAAATGTAAACTTGAAGTAAACATCCTGTTTACACACCTTGAGATTGTTCTAGGCATATGGTGCATGCCTCATATTATATCAGACGATTCGGCACTCGATACATAATGTGGTCAATATCACGCCCGCCGCCTTTAATTCACGGGTCATTTCCTGGTATCAATTTTTGGCTAGCATAGCACCTCATATATATGTGTGTGCATGAGTGCAAGTGTGCGTGCGTGTGTATGTATGTGTTTGTGTCCATTTGCATGAGTGGGTGTGTCTATATAAAATGAAAAATGCAGAAGACAGAAACATTGGCAGATATAAATGTTAAGCTATTAACCTACTTCGCCTTTCTTGGACTGGTGAGTTCGGCCGTTGAAGCCGCTGTAACCGTGGAGGCAGGTTCCTCGGATAAGCCCTGTTGTCCTTCACCTGTGGAAACTGTTTGGGTATTTGTTTTAAGTGTTCTATTATATAGATCGGAAGCCTTGACAATGAACAATCAACAACTCCGGTAGTGCAAGTGCCATTTCTGCATAACAGTAACAAGCTACAGTGGCTAGCCAAGTGGCTAGAACGCCGAACTCTCCTTTGGGAGACCCGGGTTCGATCCCTTGGTAAGATGTGGAATTTTTTTCTGTCAGGGGAAAAAGAAAATCCTAACCTGCACAGTTCGCGGCGACTGCACTAGCCAAGCGCCTTAATTCCTCAAGTTCAAAGATCCTCTGCCATACACCGCAAGTTACTATATTGGCAGTAAATGTCATTTTTTTTACAGTAACAAACTACTGCAGTAAGTACAACAATGTCATTTCTGTATAACAGTAACCAACTACTGCAGTAAGTGCAACAGTATCATTTCTGCATTAACAGTAACCAACAACTCCAGTATGTGCAATAGTGTCATTTCTGCATAACAGTAACCAACTACTGCAGTAACTGCAAGTGTCATTTTTGCATAACAGTAACCAACTACTGCAGTAACTGCAAGTGTCATTTTTGCATAACAGTAACCAACTACTGCAGTAACTACAAGTGTCATTTCTACATAACAGTAACCAACTACTGCAGTAACTGCAAGTGTCATTTTTGCATAACAGTAACCAACTACTGCAGTAACTGCAAGTGTCATTTCTACATAACAGTAACCAACGATTCCAGTAAGTAAATGCCATAAGGCACACGGGGTATAAACTGCTGGACCCATGTTGTTATAGATCAGTCTGCACTCGGTGTGTGTTGTGATCAGTATCATACTTACCACCTTTACTTCCCAACGAAGGAACAAAGAAACTTTATTTTCAAAGGGTTAAGAAATTGGGCACCCAGGCCCATCTGACATAAACTGCTGGACCCATATTGTTATAGATCAGGCTGTACCCGGTGTGTGTTGTGATCTGTATCATACTTACCACCTTTACTTCCCAACGAAGGAACAAAGAAACTTTATTTTCAAAGGGTTAAGAAATTGGGCACCCAGGCCCATCTGACATAAACTGCTGGACCCATATTGTTATAGATCAGGCTGTACTCGGTGTGTGTTGTGATCTGTATCATACTTACCACCTTTACTTCCCAACGAAGGAACAAAGAAACTTTATTTTCAAAGGGTTAAGAAATTGGACACCCAGGCCCATCTGACATAAACTGCTGGACCCATATTGTTATAGATCAGGCTGTACTCGGTGTGTGTTGTGATCTGTATCATACTTACCACCTTTACTTCCCAACGAAGGAACAAAGAAACTTTATTTTCAAAGGGTTAAGAAATTGGGCACCCAGGCCCATCTGACATTCTGCCATGCTTATCTCTCTACTCTCATACATTATTTCATTCACGATTCTGGGATATAAACATATACCACATATATCGTTCATATCCCACATTATTTTATTCAAGGGTTTCTTGGTCCTATATGAATGCATGATGCAAACTATCAATATGAATGTAAGATGATATTTACCCGCACAAAACCTGGGAAGATTCATTCAGATTTTAAACTGTATGGACCTGCGACCCAGGTCAATTTTTTAAAAATCTGAATCTGCCCCAATGTGAATTTAGCCTATCTACCTGGATAGCAGGTGAGTGTCTAGCCATTATGCCACAGGATTCCAACAATGCAGTACTATTTCCTAACAAAAAATCCATACTTAACAATTACAAAACAAAATATTCAGATAACATACAATACTCACCATATTTTGGTTTATCACAGAATCCATGCCGAAAGGTGATGCCCTCACGTGCCTCCCAACAGTATTAGACGCTGAGTCAAAGTGATCCCGCACTGAGGCCGCAGACGCTCGTCTGCTATTAAGACGATCACGCAGATCAAACTGGGAAGCAGGTGGACCCTCAGCAGGATCTCTATTCTTTTGCAGTGGCTGAAGATACTTTGATATTTCACGCTTGCCAGCTTGGGTGATGCCAATTTTTATATTATATAGCGGATACTTTTGCTTATATCTGCCTGTGTCAGTGTCATGTTTGGAATTAAATGGTTCCTCTGCACCTCGTCTAACTACTGCTTGCAGCGGATTAGAATGTTTAACAGCACTCATTGGAGATACATGTCGATGTTCCATATTTCTGATTCTTCTCAATTCTCCACTCTAGTGAATACATAAAAGGTAATAAAACCCTGGGTAAAATGACCGCAAAAATGTCTAAATAAACATGTGCCTAAAGACGAACAAACAAACAAAAAGTCCAAAAGAAGGTGCCTACTGTGGATATTTGATGTCTTAGGATCATCATACAGGGTGTTTGTAAAATCTCACTACACTTTGTATTTAGAACAGATTTGAAGATTGAAGTACATGATGTCATCAAAAAATGAAGAGATGTGTACAGTCATGTCTTGAAGCACATGGTGGACATTTCCAACACCTGTTATAATGAATACTTCATTGGTACTTTCCAGCTTCCCCAAAACAGCGTTAGACCATAGCCGTGACTATTGTAACTAATTTAATTAATTTTATAGCACATTTTTTATGACATCATGTACTTCATTTTTCAATTTTGTTCTACATAGAACAATTAGTATAATGAGTCACATCACAAAGAATTTGCTACGAATTATTATGCGAACAGTGAGGAAGAAAATACAACCTGAAATAAGGGAAGAACAATGTGGGTTTATAGAAGGAAAGGGTACATACAGTAAATGCTGTGTAAATGCTGCGAACAGTTATTGAATATGCTATAGAAGTAAACAAGGATATTCATCTTTGCTTTATTGACTACACAAAGGCTTTTGATAGAGTTAGACATGTCAACATGGTGGATATGCTTGCAGATCTACAAATTGATGGGATAGACCAGTGTTTCCCAACGTGGGGCCCATGCCCCACAGGGGGGCAATTCGATTGTTAAGGGGGGCAATTAAAAAATGGAAGAAATTGGCTGGATATAACAAAACGGGGAGACTTGAGACTTAAAGTTAACTAAATTAGAACCTGACATAAGATCTCTTTGCAGCAAGCATCAAGCGCAAGGATCTCACTAAATTTAAATAATAAATAATTACTAATAATTAAAATAATATTTAAAAAATCTTTCATTACAATTATTTTGTACTTGAATTTCAGTTCTCCATTATATGTTTTGAAAATTTACTTGCTGTCTTTGCTCAATAATTTCCTAGTGATTTCTTCCTAAAACTTATCAATCAAGTTTCTTTAGTGAACATTTCAAATTTTGAATATTAAAAATAATGTATATGTTGGGGGTGGGGAGTGGGGGGGGGGGGGGGGGGGGGAGAGATAAGAATTTTAGAAAGGCTTAGGTGGGGCATAGCACAAAAAAGGTTGGGAAACACTGGGCTAGACATTAGACTTATAAAAAAACATATATTGGAAACAACAAGCTGCCATAAGGATTGATAATGAAGTGGGACGATATCAGCCTATTAAGAGAGGTGTTAGGCAGGGATGTGTAATGTCTCCAGATCTTTTTTCCCTATACAGTGAAAATATTTTGAGAAATGTAGAAGATATAAATGGAATCAGCATTGGAGGACGAAACATCAATAACATTAGATATGCAGATGATACAGTATTGATTGCAGACAATGTGCAGGATCTGCAAACAATTAGTAGATGTGGTTGTTGTACACAGTGAGCAACTGGGGTTAGAATTAAATTGTAAAAAGACACAGGTTATGGTAGTCACTAGGAAGAACAAAATACCACAATGTAATTTCAAGTAAATGGGACTATTCTTCAACAAGTGAATTGGTACAATTATCTCAGAACAGTTATAACATCTGATGGGAGATGCCTTGAAGAGATTAGAACAAGAAACGCCATGGTGAAAGATGAAAAACATTCTGACCAATAAAAAGATGTCAATTGAAATGAGAAAAAGAGTATTGAGGGGATACATAGAGCCTGTTCTTTGGTATTGATGTGAAACTTGGACAATGAGCAGTCAAGCTGAAAAACATCTGATGGCTGTAGAAATGTGGTTTCTGAGAAAAATGCAAAGAATACCATGGACAGAAAGAAAAACTAATGACCAAGTACTACAGGAGACAAATGACAATCGTAAATTGATTAGAGAAATTAGACGTAGACAGTCAAAATTGTTTGGACATGTTATGAGAAGAAATGGATTGGAGAACTTAGTGACAACTGGCAAGATCGAAGGGAACAGACTAAGAGGAAGACCGAGAGGAAAATACCTGGATGGCTTGGCCACATGGCATGGACGAGACAGAAACACTGAGCTGATCCACGACTCTGGTGATCGAGTGAAATGGCGATTCATGACCGTCCACGCTTTCCGGCATGGCACATGTTTGATTAATTGATACAAAGTGTAGTGAGACTTTACAAACACCCAGTATTTTGTAGACCTGATGGCATGGAGGGATAGGTAGCCATTCTTTCCATCCTGTAGCATCAAACCCTTACCCAACCACCCTCATGTCCTGGTCAGCATAGTCTTCATGTGGCTAGCTCACCCACTTACTGGCCTAGTACTCCTCAATTCATTCCCCTTTAGATGGAGATCTAATTTAAAGAGACCACATGGATCCGAGGCTGACCCAGCCTAATTTTCTTCCTCTCCTTCCGTTCGCTTGAAATGTGTCTCCATCTGCAATGTTGTCTTTAGTTTGAATTTCACTGTCTTTTTTCTAGCTCACTCAGTGGTCCATAGAGGTTATTTCTCATTGTTGTTTCTCTAGGCCAGAAAATATTTAAACACAAGTAACAGACAATTTTCTGGGAAGTGAAAGGTGTCAGGTGTGATATGAACCACATTTCTCATTTAGCGCTAACTGATCTAAAACACACGGGTTTAGCACCATATATTAAAGGGAGCCGAGGTAGAACAATAGCTAGACAGCTTGCCTGCTGGCTCGGAGATAATTAGTTCAAATTCCCATTTCAAAACTTATTTTCAAATAAAGTGATGCACAACTTATCTAGAAATGAAATGACATACTGACCAGCCTTGGAGGGAGAGGGCAAATGTAAACAGAGTGATATACAAAAAGACAAAATCAATAATCAAAGATAATTTCAAAGTAGTATCACTTCTTAAACAACAAGAGACAGTCACAAAAGAACCTTACAAACCACTGCCAAGACAAGATCAAGTGATCATCTTCAGACAAATAACTGACATTCTCATCATCTCATCTTGTTCCTCTTGTTCCTTGTATGTCGAGGTGAAGTATAAACAGCTGGAGAGTGCCCGTTCATGGGCTTCATGTATCGATATTCCCATGGACTCTGCCATTCCCGAATATAGATGCAATAAGGGAAACCAACTCATTGGACAAATGGCACCAATACTAAAGAACAAACATGTGTCAATGGTTATGAGGAAAGCACTCTACAACACAATCTTCCTACCAACTCTATGCTACCAATGCCAAACCTGGACAAGGACAGAAAAAGAGAAAAGAAAAATCACAACAGAAATAAGATTCCTGAGAAGAATACTCAATGTATCAAGAAGAGAGAAAATCAGAAATGAAGAAATCGGGACTAAAGTGGCACTAAATTTTATAAGAAGCAAGTCAAATGGTTTGGCCATGTAACTAGGTTACCAACTAACAGTATACCGCAACAAGCAATGATGTACAGACCAAATGGAAGCAAAAGACGAGGCCGACCACGTAAACGATGGACAGAGGGAGTAGGAGAGTCCATGGGAATCTCGATACATGAAGCCCATAAATGGGCAGTCTCCCGCTGTTTATACTTCACCTCAACACCGCAAAGTACAAGAGAAACAAGATGAGAAAATCTTAGCACTCTTGGGTTTTTCTGAGCACCAAGGTGTAAACTCTTCAAACTGAAAGTATTAAGTAGTAATGATCCTATGACATCAACATTTCGTGGGAAAACACTTCACTAGATCTTTTTTCCCTATACAGTGAAAATATTTTGAGAAATGTAGAAGATATAAATGGAATCAGCATTGGAGGACGAAACATCAATAACATTAGATATGCAGATGATACAGTATTGATTGCAGACAATGTGCAGGATCTGCAAACAATTAGTAGATGTGGTTGTTGTACACAGTGAGCAACTGGGGTTAGAATTAAATTGTAAAAAGACACAGGTTATGGTAGTCACTAGGAAGAACAAAATACCACAATGTAATATACAAGTAAATGGGACTATTCTTCAACAAGTGAATTGGTACAATTATCTCAGAACAGTTATAACATCTGATGGGAGATGCCTTGAAGAGATTAGAACAAGAAACGCCATGGTGAAAGATGAAAAACATTCTGACCAATAAAAAGATGTCAATTGAAATGAGAAAAAGAGTATTGAGGGGATACATAGAGCCTGTTCTTTGGTATTGATGTGAAACTTGGACAATGAGCAGTCAAGCTGAAAAACATCTGATGGCTGTAGAAATGTGGTTTCTGAGAAAAATGCAAAGAATACCATGGACAGACAGAAAAACTAATGACCAAGTACTACAGGAGACAAATGACAATCGTAAATTGATTAGAGAAATTAGACGTAGACAGTCAAAATTGTTTGGACATGTTATGAGAAGAAATGGATTGGAGAACTTAGTGACAACTGGCAAGATCGAAGGGAACAGACTAAGAGGAAGACCGAGAGGAAAATACCTGGATGGCTTGGCCACATGGCATGGACGAGACAGAAACACTGAGCTGATCCACGACTCTGGTGATCGAGTGAAATGGCGATTCATGACCGTCCACGCTTTCCGGCATGGCACATGTTTGATTAATTGATACAAAGTGTAGTGAGACTTTACAAACACCCAGTATTTTGTAGACCTGATGGCATGGAGGGATAGGTAGCCATTCCTTCCATCCTGTAGCATCAAACCCTTACCCAACCACCCTCATGTCCTGGTCAGCATAGTCTTCATGTGGCTAGCTCACCCACTTACTGGCCTAGTACTCCTCAATTCATTCCCCTTTAGATGGAGATCTATTTTAAAGAGACCACATGGATCCGAGGCTGACCCAGCCTAATTTTCTTCCTCTCCTTCCGTTCGCTTGAAATGTGTCTCCATCTGCAATGTTGTCTTTAGTTTGAATTTCACTGTCTTTTTTCTAGCTCACTCAGTGGTCCATAGAGGTTATTTCTCATTGTTGTTTCTCTAGGCCAGAAAATATTTAAACACAAGTAACAGACAATTTTCTGGGAAGTGAAAGGTGTCAGGTGTGATATGAACCACATTTCTCATTTAGCGCTAACTGATCTAAAACACACGGGTTTAGCACCATATATTAAAGGGAGCCGAGGTAGAACAATAGCTAGACAGCTTGCCTGCTGGCTCGGAGATAATTAGTTCAAATTCCCATTTCAAAACTTATTTTCAAATAAAGTTATGCACAACTTATCTAGAAATGAAATGACATACTGACCAGCCTTGGAGGGAGAGGGCAAATGTAAACAGAGTGATATACAAAAAGACAAAATCAATAATCAAAGATAATTTCAAAGTAGTATCACTTCTTAAACAACAAGAGACAGTCACAAAAGAACCTTACAAACCACTACCAAGACAAGATCAAGTGATCATCTTCAGACAAATAACTGACATTCTCATCATCTCATCTTGTTCCTCTTGTTCCTTGTATGTCGAGGTGAAGTATAAACAGCTGGAGAGTGCCCGTTCATGGGCTTCATGTATCGATATTCCCATGGACTCTGCCATTCCCGACTATAGATGCAATAAGGGAAACCAACTCATTGGACAAATGGCACCAATACTAAAGAACAAACATGTGTCAATGGTTATGAGGAAAGCACTCTACAACACAATCTTTCTACCAACTCTATGCTACCAATGCCAAACCTGGACAAGGACAGAAAAAGAGAAAAGAAAAATCACAACAGAAATAAGATTCCTGAGAAGAATACTCAATGTATCAAGAAGAGAGAAAATCAGAAATGAAGAAATCGGGACTAAAGTGGCACTAATTTTATAAGAAGCAAGTCAAATGGTTTGGCCATGTAACTAGGTTACCAACTAACAGTATACCGCAACAAGCAATGATGTACAGACCAAATGGAAGCAAAAGACGAGGCCGACCACGTAAACGATGGACAGAGGGAGTAGGAGAGTCCATGGGAATCTCGATACATGAAGCCCATAAATGGGCAGTCTCCCGCTGTTTATACTTCACCTCAACACCGCAAAGTACAAGAGAAACAAGATGAGAAAATCTTAGCACTCTTGGGTTTTTCTGAGCACCAAGGTGTAAACTCTTCAAACTGAAAGTATTAAGTAGTAATGATCCTATGACATCAACATTTCGTGGGAAAACACTTCACTAGATCTTTTTTCCCTATACAGTGAAAATATTTTGAGAAATGTAGAAGATATAAATGGAATCAGCATTGGAGGACGAAACATCAATAACATTAGATATGCAGATGATACAGTATTGATTGCAGACAATGTGCAGGATCTGCAAACAATTAGTAGATGTGGTTGTTGTACACAGTGAGCAACTGGGGTTAGAATTAAATTGTAAAAAGATACAGGTTATGGTAGTCACTAGGAAGAACAAAATACCACAATGTAATATACAAGTAAATGGGACTATTCTTCAACAAGTGAATTGGTACAATTATCTCAGAACAGTTATAACATCTGATGGGAGATGCCTTGAAGAGATTAGAACAAGAAACGCCATGGTGAAAGATGAAAAACATTCTGACCAATAAAAAGATGTCAATTGAAATGAGAAAAAGAGTATTGAGGGGATACATAGAGCCTGTTCTTTGGTATTGATGTGAAACTTGGACAATGAGCAGTCAAGCTGAAAAACATCTGATGGCTGTAGAAATGTGGTTTCTGAGAAAAATGCAAAGAATACCATGGACAGACAGAAAAACTAATGACCAAGTACTACAGGAGACAAATGACAATCGTAAATTGATTAGAGAAATTAGACGTAGACAGTCAAAATTGTTTGGACATGTTATGAGAAGAAATGGATTGGAGAACTTAGTGACAACTGGCAAGATCGAAGGGAACAGACTAAGAGGAAGACCGAGAGGAAAATACCTGGATGGCTTGGCCACATGGCATGGACGAGACAGAAACACTGAGCTGATCCACGACACTGGTGATCGAGTGAAATGGCGATTCATGACCGTCCACGCTTTCCGGCATGGCACATGTTTGATTAATTGATACAAAGTGTAGTGAGACTTTACAAACACCCAGTATTTTGTAGACCTGATGGCATGGAGGGATAGGTAGCCATTCCTTCCATCCTGTAGCATCAAACCCTTACCCAACCACCCTCATGTCCTGGTCAGCATAGTCTTCATGTGGCTAGCTCACCCACTTACTGGCCTAGTACTCCTCAATTCATTCCCCTTTAGATGGAGATCTATTTTAAAGAGACCACATGGATCCGAGGCTGACCCAGTCTAATTTTCTTCCTCTCCTTCCGTTCGCTTGAAATGTGTCTCCATCTGCAATGTTGTCTTTAGTTTGAATTTCACTGTCTTTTTTCTAGCTCACTCAGTGGTCCATAGAGGTTATTTCTCATTGTTGTTTCTCTAGGCCAGAAAATATTTAAACACAAGTAACAGACAATTTTCTGGGAAGTGAAAGGTGTCAGGTGTGATATGAACCACATTTCTCATTTAGCGCTAACTGATCTAAAACACACGGGTTTAGCACCATATATTAAAGGGAGCCGAGGTAGAACAATAGCTAGACAGCTTGCCTGCTGGCTCGGAGATAATTAGTTCAAATTCCCATTTCAAAACTTATTTTCAAATAAAGTGATGCACAACTTATCTAGAAATGAAATGACATACTGACCAGCCTTGGAGGGAGAGGGCAAATGTAAACAGAGTGATATACAAAAAGACAAAATCAATAATCAAAGATAATTTCAAAGTAGTATCACTTCTTAAACAACAAGAGACAGTCACAAAAGAACCTTACAAACCACTGCCAAGACAAGATCAAGTGATCATCTTCAGACAAATAACTGACATTCTCATCATCTCATCTTGTTCCTCTTGTTCCTTGTATGTCGAGGTGAAGTATAAACAGCTGGAGAGTGCCCGTTCATGGGCTTCATGTATCGATATTCCCATGGACTCTGCCATTCCCGAATATAGATGCAATAAGGGAAACCAACTCATTGTACAAATGGCACCAATACTAAAGAACAAACATGTGTCAATGGTTATGAGGAAAGCACTCTACAACACAATCTTTCTACCAACTCTATGCTACCAATGCCAAACCTGGACAAGGACAGAAAAAGAGAAAAGAAAAATCACAACAGAAATAAGATTCCTGAGAAGAATACTCAATGTATCAAGAAGAGAGAAAATCAGAAATGAAGAAATCGGGACTAAAGTGGCACTAATTTTATAAGAAGCAAGTCAAATGGTTTGGCCATGTAACTAGGTTACCAACTAACAGTATACCGCAACAAGCAATGATGTACAGACCAAATGGAAGCAAAAGACGAGGCCGACCACGTAAACGATGGACAGAGGGAGTAGGAGAGTCCATGGGAATCTCGATACATGAAGCCCATAAATGGGCAGTCTCCCGCTGTTTATACTTCACCTCAACACCGCAAAGTACAAGAGAAACAAGATGAGAAAATCTTAGCACTCTTGGGTTTTTCTGAGCACCAAGGTGTAAACTCTTCAAACTGAAAGTATTAAGTAGTAATGATCCTATGACATCAACATTTCGTGGGAAAACACTTCACTAGATCTTTTTTCCCTATACAGTGAAAATATTTTGAGAAATGTAGAAGATATAAATGGAATCAGCATTGGAGGACGAAACATCAATAACATTAGATATGCAGATGATACAGTATTGATTGCAGACAATGTGCAGGATCTGCAAACAATTAGTAGATGTGGTTGTTGTACACAGTGAGCAACTGGGGTTAGAATTAAATTGTAAAAAGACACAGGTTATGGTAGTCACTAGGAAGAACAAAATACCACAATGTAATATACAAGTAAATGGGACTATTCTTCAACAAGTGAATTGGTACAATTATCTCAGAACAGTTATAACATCTGATGGGAGATGCCTTGAAGAGATTAGAACAAGAAACGCCATGGTGAAAGATGAAAAACATTCTGACCAATAAAAAGATGTCAATTGAAATGAGAAAAAGAGTATTGAGGGGATACATAGAGCCTGTTCTTTGGTATTGATGTGAAACTTGGACAATGAGCAGTCAAGCTGAAAAACATCTGATGGCTGTAGAAATGTGGTTTCTGAGAAAAATGCAAAGAATACCATGGACAGACAGAAAAACTAATGACCAAGTACTACAGGAGACAAATGACAATCGTAAATTGATTAGAGAAATTAGACGTAGACAGTCAAAATTGTTTGGACATGTTATGAGAAGAAATGGATTGGAGAACTTAGTGACAACTGGCAAGATCGAAGGGAACAGACTAAGAGGAAGACCGAGAGGAAAATACCTGGATGGCTTGGCCACATGGCATGGACGAGACAGAAACACTGAGCTGATCCACGACTCTGGTGATCGAGTGAAATGGCGATTCATGACCGTTGTCATGGTCTTATATGACATGTGTAAGGAAGAATGTAAGCGCCGGTATGTAAGCGAGAGTCAGTGTAAGCATGACTCAGGTAAAGGGCAGTAAGAGACGCCACGGCTTGGCTAGCGGACGGTTAGGCAAGAATCCCGTGAACAGAGCCACGTGATGTGGGAAGGTCAACCAGGAGAGAGGCATTGTGTGTGAGGGCAGCGGATAGAGACGGACGTGTGGAGATCGAGAGAACGAGAGAACGATAGAACGATAGTGGTTGTGACGGATAAATGGAGATGAACGTTGTGTAGTGATATTCGAGGAATGTACTAACTGTGATATGTGCGGGATGATCTGAAGTTGTGATTGTGAATGATCATGCGGGCGACAGTGTAAAGATCGCCATTGTGAGCTAGCGCGTGGCTGTTAGTGGTGAACGATTGTTTGAGCGTGAAGTGCGACTATGTTGTCGGCCTGTAATATATATTGTAATAAATGATTGTTTAGGAGATAGCTCCTGCCAGTTTCCGATTGCATTCATGTGTTATTAGTAGATGTGTTGTAGATGTTGTAATTTGCCTGTCAAAGTCCAGCGAGCGAGACAGAGCTACTAAGTAGGACTCTGACAGGTATAATGGTGTCAGAAGTACACATGAACCACACGCTCATGTAGAACGCACAAAAGGAAACCACTTTTGTAAAGAAGAAGAAGACCTATTCCACAATATATTAGAAATTGTAAAGTAAAGATGTGTTAATAGAGTCAGAACGAAAATAACATCATTTCTTTCCACAGCAGGTTTCAATCCTACAAAGCGACCGACGTAACCAGACCAGGTCAGCGCTAACCATCACGAGAATCACGTTCCTGTACATCAAGCGTTCGAGTAGTCAGCAGAGAAAGATAAGTTGATTAATTTTGATTGCTAATTACCCAAATCTGCATTCTCTGATTTTCTTGTGTAAACATCATCATTGATAGAGTTAAATATCAAGTAACAGAAAATGTTCAGTAGTGACGCCAGTTCAGATGATGAACCAATTCGAGATGATTCAGATCACTTTGGCACAAAACATTACAAAAAGTTGCACGTTTTTTTTCCAACGTACACAGGCACAAGACGAAGAAAATTGTAAAAGACAACATAACCTAATACGGGAGTGGACACGGGAATTTTAGAAGAAAATGCAAGACTATAAAATTCCAAAAATTCGCTGGTATGTATGGTATAGAAGATACGTACCAATAGATGACAAACAAATACAGAAGATCATACCAGATACAGACAGTGAAGACTATGAATATTGGAAAGCAAGGATATTAAATTACTCTCTAACCTCTTTCGAGACTCTAAAAGTAGAAATACAAAATGTGAAACCAGCCACAGACAAGTCATTCACCCAGTATGTAAGGGAATTAGAAGCAGCTTTCACAAAACTAACATTGGTAATTAGACATTCAGACAACAATCAAGGATTCATAAATTTCTTGCTTATAGAAAAACTTAAAGCAACACTACCAGCCGAATGCGGAAAATATTTAGAAGAACATAACAAAGAGCCTATCAAAAACTTACTAGAAAAATGCCGCGAATACTACAACCAAAGTATAAACCCGGTTAAGAACACTCAACAGAAAAGTACTGTGAAAGCAACGACATCTGCAGCCACAGATTGTCAAAACAAACCACAGAAAACAAAACCAGTACTGTGCAAACATTGTAGTACTCCACATACAGAAAATGGAATATGCGATAAGAATCCCACTTATCAAGAATACCTAAATACTATTATAACACAAAAACTGGGGAAGGTAAATCAAAGGAAATATAGAACAAAATGTCATTTTTGCCTTGCTTATGGCCACAGACGTTTTGAATGTGAAGGTGTAAAAAGAATACAGATAGCAAAAGCAAATGCAGCCATAAACATTACAACAGACAGTTCAGCAAAGAACTTAGCAAAAGTAAACATCACAAAGACGAAGACAAGACCAAACACTGCAAAGTCAGAACAAACTGAGTTTTATCCATCAGACTTTGTACCATATTTCAATAATGTTGTTAACAGCACTCAGCCTCATTCCTTATGTAAAGAGGTCAATACTCAACAAGAAGGTGAGGAAATGAACAAAACCTCAAGACTGTCGTTAGGAAAACTAACATTCCATGAAGGTTACATCAATGACACAGTATGTACATGTGTACGCGACACAGGGTCCTGTCTTATCGGTCTTCGAAAGACCCTAGCTGATCCTAAAGACTACCTAGATGAGTACATCTATTGCAAAACTGTTTCAGGGACAGTAGAGAAATATCCCATGGCATGGGCCAATATAAAATCACCTTTCCTATCAGGCAGAGTAACTTGTGCTTTATTAGACAATCCATGTTGTGATTTATTAATTGGAAATGTATTAAATGTGACAGACTACACAGAGTCCAAAAATCACACGGAGGAAAAAATTAACACCACAACAAGTACTGACTTAACTACCCCACTCATCATACAACAACATGATGAACAGACCAAGGTACCACACCATACCAACTTGATTACCATCTCAAGACAAGAAGAAACAGAAACTGGTGTGTATCATCACAATGAAAAAGGTGCAGAAAACAAACAGTTCACAACAGTGAGGGAAGATCACAAATCATTATGTGACATACTATACTCCATGTACTCCCTGTTACCTACTCACATAACCAAGGGCATACAGTGGATGGTTATACTTGCACTACTCATTGTAAATATAAAACAAATGTCTTCACAGACAGTTTTATTTCCACATTATCATGACGCAACACAGATGATATTACTCATGACAAACCAGCAAACTTTGTTACTTATATCATTACTGTTGAAGCAAGGTTTGGTGTTACCACTGCTAAACACTATGTCAAATCAACACAGACACATACTTATGCTGAGCAATGTAAATCATCAGTCGGTGGAATTACTGACAAAAATCAGCAGTAAATTACCCTACATATTTTGGAAAATAGACACAAATTGCAGAAAAGCATACAAACATGCACGATTACTTTTCAAAACTATACATGGTGTATTATTATTGTTTGAACTATTGAATGTATACACACATGTACGAGTGCAGGTTTGGAGATAGCACTCAAAATGATCTCAACATGAAATTTGAAAATCCCCACCTTTCGGAAAATTTTAACCGTAACCCACTTTATATCTTTAGATCCAGTAACTCCAGAGTTGCCTTGTCTGCTGTACGACTCCAGCGCTATGATACTAGCACACTTCATTGTAAAGACCAGCATGAAAGGTCCTTCAACGTGAAAGTGTCACCAGCAAAACAGTAAGACTCAACATGTGATTTCAAGTATCAAATAGTAAGATATACCCAGATTGACTTTGTTTCAAACGAGTATCTACAGAATCTACCTTTTGGAAATCGACGAACAACGACGACAGCTTTACCAGTACAGACACTCATTTCTGGTGATCAGTTGAAAGAACCAGAGGCCAACCTACAAACTATGGCACAGACAGTGACAGACAGACGCACCATGGCCACATTCAAAATTAAGGCCACTGAACTTAATTCTTATTTTATACGTGTGAATTCCAGCAGTTTTACAGAACAGACTTACAAATTGGCCAAACTTGGTGAACAGTCTTAAGCACTATACAGAAGGAAAGACAATATCATGGTATACAGAAGACGTCAATAATCGTATGACAGAGAAGACATTCCAAAGATTCCAGCACTGAACCGAACATTGAACACTGTTACAGTAATTCCGTGTGCATAACTTCCACAGGACAAGAACGGTATCCTATATGTGCAGGAAGTCATCAATTATGTATATTTTATTGTATATGTATTAACTGGATGTAACATCCTATGTCTAATTTTATTATTATAATACTATGTATTGTTATAATGTGATATGTACATATGAGCGTAAGTATAGGGGCGAATAGTATAAGTTGTAATGCTGAGAATCAACGCCTGGCAATCCCAGTGCGCGAATGTTACCAAACTTGCTTTCGCGTATGCTGGATAGCCCGGCGAATGACGCTTAGCAATAGTGATATAGAATTAACATCAGAATATGGTAACCAGAAGGAATATACCAACAGGGTGATCCCAACCAAAGAGATTAATAACTACTCTCCATAACAGTAAACAAGGTGTGCTCACAAAGGGAAACAACTCACGGTCCGACATAAGATGAGGTAAGGGGGACTATGACATACATGAATTATATTCGAACCATGACCACAACATTGACATAGCGTGCTCATAAAGAATCGAGTAGTGTGCATTAACTATAGACGAGGGAAACCACGTCTGAATAGAGAGAAAATTGAAGAATGCTGTAAGAGGAAGTTGTAGCCTTATTCTAGACGTAAACCAATGGAGAATCCTTAAACCAGCATAGCCACAATAACTATGAGATGAGAATGCACAGATAATCGATTGAGAAATATGAACAGAATGTAATGTCACGGAGTGGTGGTTAAATAATATAACGAGGTGTGACAAGTAGACCCAGCCAGAACATTTGTCAGACCACGACAAAACCTTGAGAGAAACCTCAATACTGAAAAAGAGAGAACAATGTTTGAAGGTAATCTCGGAAAAGATCAGAGCAAAAGGGGACGCAACCGTATACTTATGATCATATAATCCCCTGACAAGGTTAGAAAGATGAAACAAGAGTAACAACAACAGAATGTGTCACATTTCTAGGAGTAAGTGCCACATTGGTTGTGCGGGGGGAGAATGTCATGGTCTTATATGACATGTGTAAGGAAGAATGTAAGCGCCGGTATGTAAGCGAGAGTCAGTGTAAGCATGACTCAGGTAAAGGGCAGTAAGAGACGCCACGGCTTGGCTAGCGGACGGTTAGGCAAGAATCCCGTGAACAGAGCCACGTGATGTGGGAAGGTCAACCAGGAGAGAGGCATTGTGTGTGAGGGCAGCGGATAGAGACGGACGTGTGGAGATCGAGAGAACGAGAGAACGATAGAACGATAGTGGTTGTGACGGATAAATGGAGATGAACGTTGTGTAGTGATATTCGAGGAATGTACTAACTGTGATATGTGCGGGATGATCTGAAGTTGTGATTGTGAATGATCATGCGGGCGACAGTGTAAAGATCGCCATTGTGAGCTAGCGCGTGGCTGTTAGTGGTGAACGATTGTTTGAGCGTGAAGTGCGACTATGTTGTCGGCCTGTAATATATATTGTAATAAATGATTGTTTAGGAGATAGCTCCTGCCAGTTTCCGATTGCATTCATGTGTTATTAGTAGATGTGTTGTAGATGTTGTAATTTGCCTGTCAAAGTCCAGCGAGCGAGACAGAGCTACTAAGTAGGACTCTGACAACCGTCCACGCTTTCCGGCATGGCACATGTTTGATTAATTGATACAAAGTGTAGTGAGACTTTACAAACACCCAGTATTTTGTAGACCTGATGGCATGGAGGGATAGGTAGCCATTCCTTCCATCCTGTAGCATCAAACCCTTACCCAACCACCCTCATGTCCTGGTCAGCATAGTCTTCATGTGGCTAGCTCACCCACTTACTGGCCTAGTACTCCTCAATTCATTCCCCTTTAGATGGAGATCTAATTTAAAGAGACCACATGGATCCGAGGCTGACCCAGCCTAATTTTCTTCCTCTCCTTCCGTTCGCTTGAAATGTGTCTCCATCTGCAATGTTGTCTTTAGTTTGAATTTCACTGTCTTTTTTCTAGCTCACTCAGTGGTCCATAGAGGTTATTTCTCATTGTTGTTTCTCTAGGCCAGAAAATATTTAAACACAAGTAACAGACAATTTTCTGGGAAGTGAAAGGTGTCAGGTGTGATATGAACCACATTTCTCATTTAGCGCTAACTGATCTAAAACACACGGGTTTAGCACCATATATTAAAGGGAGCCGAGGTAGAACAATAGCTAGACAGCTTGCCTGCTGGCTCGGAGATAATTAGTTCAAATTCCCATTTCAAAACTTATTTTCAAATAAAGTGATGCACAACTTATCTAGAAATGAAATGACATACTGACCAGCCTTGGAGGGAGAGGGCAAATGTAAACGGAGTGATATACAAAAAGACAAAATCAATAATCAAAGATAATTTCAAAGTAGTATCGCTTCTTAAACAACAAGAGACAGTCACAAAAGAACCTTACAAACCACTGCCAAGACAAGATCAAGTGATCATCTTCAGACAAATAACTGACATTCTCATCATCTCATCTTGTTCCTCTTGTTCCTTGTATGTCGAGGTGAAGTATAAACAGCTGGAGAGTGCCCGTTCATGGGCTTCATGTATCGATATTCCCATGGACTCTGCCATTCCCGAATATAGATGCAATAAGGGAAACCAACTCATTGTACAAATGGCACCAATACTAAAGAACAAACATGTGTCAATGGTTATGAGGAAAGCACTCTACAACACAATCTTTCTACCAACTCTATGCTACCAATGCCAAACCTGGACAAGGACAGAAAAAGAGAAAAGAAAAATCACAACAGAAATAAGATTCCTGAGAAGAATACTCAATGTATCAAGAAGAGAGAAAATCAGAAATGAAGAAATCGGGACTAAAGTGGCACTAATTTTATAAGAAGCAAGTCAAATGGTTTGGCCATGTAACTAGGTTACCAACTAACAGTATACCGCAACAAGCAATGATGTACAGACCAAATGGAAGCAAAAGACGAGGCCGACCACGTAAACGATGGACAGAGGGAGTAGGAGAGTCCATGGGAATCTCGATACATGAAGCCCATAAATGGGCAGTCTCCCGCTGTTTATACTTCACCTCAACACCGCAAAGTACAAGAGAAACAAGATGAGAAAATCTTAGCACTCTTGGGTTTTTCTGAGCACCAAGGTGTAAACTCTTCAAACTGAAAGTATTAAGTAGTAATGATCCTATGACATCAACATTTCGTGGGAAAACACTTCACTAGATCTTTTTTCCCTATACAGTGAAAATATTTTGAGAAATGTAGAAGATATAAATGGAATCAGCATTGGAGGACGAAACATCAATAACATTAGATATGCAGATGATACAGTATTGATTGCAGACAATGTGCAGGATCTGCAAACAATTAGTAGATGTGGTTGTTGTACACAGTGAGCAACTGGGGTTAGAATTAAATTGTAAAAAGACACAGGTTATGGTAGTCACTAGGAAGAACAAAATACCACAATGTAATATACAAGTAAATGGGACTATTCTTCAACAAGTGAATTGGTACAATTATCTCAGAACAGTTATAACATCTGATGGGAGATGCCTTGAAGAGATTAGAACAAGAAACGCCATGGTGAAAGATGAAAAACATTCTGACCAATAAAAAGATGTCAATTGAAATGAGAAAAAGAGTATTGAGGGGATACATAGAGCCTGTTCTTTGGTATTGATGTGAAACTTGGACAATGAGCAGTCAAGCTGAAAAACATCTGATGGCTGTAGAAATGTGGTTTCTGAGAAAAATGCAAAGAATACCATGGACAGACAGAAAAACTAATGACCAAGTACTACAGGAGACAAATGACAATCGTAAATTGATTAGAGAAATTAGACGTAGACAGTCAAAATTGTTTGGACATGTTATGAGAAGAAATGGATTGGAGAACTTAGTGACAACTGGCAAGATCGAAGGGAACAGACTAAGAGGAAGACCGAGAGGAAAATACCTGGATGGCTTGGCCACATGGCATGGACGAGACAGAAACACTGAGCTGATCCACGACTCTGGTGATCGAGTGAAATGGCGATTCATGACCGTTGTCATGGTCTTATATGACATGTGTAAGGAAGAATGTAAGCGCCGGTATGTAAGCGAGAGTCAGTGTAAGCATGACTCAGGTAAAGGGCAGTAAGAGACGCCACGGCTTGGCTAGCGGACGGTTAGGCAAGAATCCCGTGAACAGAGCCACGTGATGTGGGAAGGTCAACCAGGAGAGAGGCATTGTGTGTGAGGGCAGCGGATAGAGACGGACGTGTGGAGATCGAGAGAACGAGAGAACGATAGAACGATAGTGGTTGTGACGGATAAATGGAGATGAACGTTGTGTAGTGATATTCGAGGAATGTACTAACTGTGATATGTGCGGGATGATCTGAAGTTGTGATTGTGAATGATCATGCGGGCGACAGTGTAAAGATCGCCATTGTGAGCTAGCGCGTGGCTGTTAGTGGTGAACGATTGTTTGAGCGTGAAGTGCGACTATGTTGTCGGCCTGTAATATATATTGTAATAAATGATTGTTTAGGAGATAGCTCCTGCCAGTTTCCGATTGCATTCATGTGTTATTAGTAGATGTGTTGTAGATGTTGTAATTTGCCTGTCAAAGTCCAGCGAGCGAGACAGAGCTACTAAGTAGGACTCTGACAGGTATAATGGTGTCAGAAGTACACATGAACCACACGCTCATGTAGAACGCACAAAAGGAAACCACTTTTGTAAAGAAGAAGAAGACCTATTCCACAATATATTAGAAATTGTAAAGTAAAGATGTGTTAATAGAGTCAGAACGAAAATAACATCATTTCTTTCCACAGCAGGTTTCAATCCTACAAAGCGACCGACGTAACCAGACCAGGTCAGCGCTAACCATCACGAGAATCACGTTCCTGTACATCAAGCGTTCGAGTAGTCAGCAGAGAAAGATAAGTTGATTAATTTTGATTGCTAATTACCCAAATCTGCATTCTCTGATTTTCTTGTGTAAACATCATCATTGATAGAGTTAAATATCAAGTAACAGAAAATGTTCAGTAGTGACGCCAGTTCAGATGATGAACCAATTCGAGATGATTCAGATCACTTTGGCACAAAACATTACAAAAAGTTGCACGTTTTTTTCCAACGTACACAGGCACAAGACGAAGAAAATTGTAAAAGACAACATAACCTAATACGGGAGTGGACACAGGAATTTTAGAAGAAAATGCAAGACTATAAAATTCCAAAAATTCGCTGGTATGTATGGTATAGAAGATACGTACCAATAGATGACAAACAAATACAGAAGATCATACCAGATACAGACAGTGAAGACTATGAATATTGGAAAGCAAGGATATTAAATTACTCTCTAACCTCTTTCGAGACTCTAAAAGTAGAAATACAAAATGTGAAACCAGCCACAGACAAGTCATTCACCCAGTATGTAAGGGAATTAGAAGCAGCTTTCACAAAACTAACATTGGTAATTAGACATTCAGACAACAATCAAGGATTCATAAATTTCTTGCTTATAGAAAAACTTAAAGCAACACTACCAGCCGAATGCGGAAAATATTTAGAAGAACATAACAAAGAGCCTATCAAAAACTTACTAGAAAAATGCCGCGAATACTACAACCAAAGTATAAACCCGGTTAAGAACACTCAACAGAAAAGTACTGTGAAAGCAACGACATCTGCAGCCACAGATTGTCAAAACAAACCACAGAAAACAAAACCAGTACTGTGCAAACATTGTAGTACTCCACATACAGAAAATGGAATATGCGATAAGAATCCCACTTATCAAGAATACCTAAATACTATTATAACACAAAAACTGGGGAAGGTAAATCAAAGGAAATATAGAACAAAATGTCATTTTTGCCTTGCTTATGGCCACAGACGTTTTGAATGTGAAGGTGTAAAAAGAATACAGATAGCAAAAGCAAATGCAGCCATAAACATTACAACAGACAGTTCAGCAAAGAACTTAGCAAAAGTAAACATCACAAAGACGAAGACAAGACCAAACACTGCAAAGTCAGAACAAACTGAGTTTTATCCATCAGACTTTGTACCATATTTCAATAATGTTGTTAACAGCACTCAGCCTCATTCCTTATGTAAAGAGGTCAATACTCAACAAGAAGGTGAGGAAATGAACAAAACCTCAAGACTGTCGTTAGGAAAACTAACATTCCATGAAGGTTACATCAATGACACAGTATGTACATGTGTACGCGACACAGGGTCCTGTCTTATCGGTCTTCGAAAGACCCTAGCTGATCCTAAAGACTACCTAGATGAGTACATCTATTGCAAAACTGTTTCAGGGACAGTAGAGAAATATCCCATGGCATGGGCCAATATAAAATCACCTTTCCTATCAGGCAGAGTAACTTGTGCTTTATTAGACAATCCATGTTGTGATTTATTAATTGGAAATGTATTAAATGTGACAGACTACACAGAGTCCAAAAATCACACGGAGGAAAAAATTAACACCACAACAAGTACTGACTTAACTACCCCACTCATCATACAACAACATGATGAACAGACCAAGGTACCACACCATACCAACTTGATTACCATCTCAAGACAAGAAGAAACAGAAACTGGTGTGTATCATCACAATGAAAAAGGTGCAGAAAACAAACAGTTCACAACAGTGAGGGAAGATCACAAATCATTATGTGACATACTATACTCCATGTACTCCCTGTTACCTACTCACATAACCAAGGGCATACAGTGGATGGTTATACTTGCACTACTCATTGTAAATATAAAACAAATGTCTTCACAGACAGTTTTATTTCCACATTATCATGACGCAACACAGATGATATTACTCATGACAAACCAGCAAACTTTGTTACTTATATCATTACTGTTGAAGCAAGGTTTGGTGTTACCACTGCTAAACACTATGTCAAATCAACACAGACACATACTTATGCTGAGCAATGTAAATCATCAGTCGGTGGAATTACTGACAAAAATCAGCAGTAAATTACCCTACATATTTTGGAAAATAGACACAAATTGCAGAAAAGCATACAAACATGCACGATTACTTTTCAAAACTATACATGGTGTATTATTATTGTTTGAACTATTGAATGTATACACACATGTACGAGTGCAGGTTTGGAGATAGCACTCAAAATGATCTCAACATGAAATTTGAAAATCCCCACCTTTCGGAAAATTTTAACCGTAACCCACTTTATATCTTTAGATCCAGTAAC
Source organism: Cepaea nemoralis (assembly GCA_014155875.1). NCBI lineage: Eukaryota > Metazoa > Mollusca > Gastropoda > Stylommatophora > Helicidae > Cepaea > Cepaea nemoralis. Next base: position 1,121,112 of record JACEFZ010022015.1, on the reverse strand, counting down.
TCCAGAGTTGCCTTGTCTGCTGTACGACTCCAGCGCTATGATACTAGCACACTTCATTGTAAAGACCAGCATGAAAGGTCCTTCAACGTGAAAGTGTCACCAGCAAAACAGTAAGACTCAACATGTGATTTCAGGTATCAAATAGTAAGATATACCCAGATTGACTTTGTTTCAAACGAGTATCTACAGAATCTACCTTTTGGAAATCGACGAACAACGACGACAGCTTTACCAGTACAGACACTCATTTCTGGTGATCAGTTGAAAGAACCAGAGGCCAACCTACAAACTATGGCACAGACAGTGACAGACAGACGCACCATGGCCACATTCAAAATTAAGGCCACTGAACTTAATTCTTATTTTATACGTGTGAATTCCAGCAGTTTTACAGAACAGACTTACAAATTGGCCAAACTTGGTGAACAGTCTTAAGCACTATACAGAAGGAAAGACAATATCATGGTATACAGAAGACGTCAATAATCGTATGACAGAGAAGACATTCCAAAGATTCCAGCACTGAACCGAACATTGAACACTGTTACAGTAATTCCGTGTGCATAACTTCCACAGGACAAGAACGGTATCCTATATGTGCAGGAAGTCATCAATTATGTATATTTTATTGTATATGTATTAACTGGATGTAACATCCTATGTCTAATTTTATTATTATAATACTATGTATTGTTATAATGTGATATGTACATATGAGCGTAAGTATAGGGGCGAATAGTATAAGTTGTAATGCTGAGAATCAACGCCTGGCAATCCCAGTGCGCGAATGTTACCAAACTTGCTTTCGCGTATGCTGGATAGCCCGGCGAATGACGCTTAGCAATAGTGATATAGAATTAACATCAGAATATGGTAACCAGAAAGAATATACCAACAGGGTGATCCCAACCAAAGAGATTAATAACTACTCTCCATAACAGTAAACAAGGTGTGCTCACAAAGGGAAACAACTCACGGTCCGACATAAGATGAGGTAAGGGGGACTATGACATACATGAATTATATTCGAACCATGACCACAACATTGACATAGCGTGCTCATAAAGAATCGAGTAGTGTGCATTAACTATAGACGAGGGAAACCACGTCTGAATAGAGAGAAAATTGAAGAATGCTGTAAGAGGAAGTTGTAGCCTTATTCTAGACGTAAACCAATGGAGAATCCTTAAACCAGCATAGCCACAATAACTATGAGATGAGAATGCACAGATAATCGATTGAGAAATATGAACAGAATGTAATGTCACGGAGTGGTGGTTAAATAATATAACGAGGTGTGACAAGTAGACCCAGCCAGAACATTTGTCAGACCACGACAAAACCTTGAGAGAAACCTCAATACTGAAAAAGAGAGAACAATGTTTGAAGGTAATCTCGGAAAAGATCAGAGCAAAAGGGGACGCAACCGTATACTTATGATCATATAATCCCCTGACAAGGTTAGAAAGATGAAACAAGAGTAACAACAACAGAATGTGTCACATTTCTAGGAGTAAGTGCCACATTGGTTGTGCGGGGGGAGAATGTCATGGTCTTATATGACATGTGTAAGGAAGAATGTAAGCGCCGGTATGTAAGCGAGAGTCAGTGTAAGCATGACTCAGGTAAAGGGCAGTAAGAGACGCCACGGCTTGGCTAGCGGACGGTTAGGCAAGAATCCCGTGAACAGAGCCACGTGATGTGGGAAGGTCAACCAGGAGAGAGGCATTGTGTGTGAGGGCAGCGGATAGAGACGGACGTGTGGAGATCGAGAGAACGAGAGAACGATAGAACGATAGTGGTTGTGACGGATAAATGGAGATGAACGTTGTGTAGTGATATTCGAGGAATGTACTAACTGTGATATGTGCGGGATGATCTGAAGTTGTGATTGTGAATGATCATGCGGGCGACAGTGTAAAGATCGCCATTGTGAGCTAGCGCGTGGCTGTTAGTGGTGAACGATTGTTTGAGCGTGAAGTGCGACTATGTTGTCGGCCTGTAATATATATTGTAATAAATGATTGTTTAGGAGATAGCTCCTGCCAGTTTCCGATTGCATTCATGTGTTATTAGTAGATGTGTTGTAGATGTTGTAATTTGCCTGTCAAAGTCCAGCGAGCGAGACAGAGCTACTAAGTAGGACTCTGACAACCGTCCACGCTTTCCGGCATGGCACATGTTTGATTAATTGATACAAAGTGTAGTGAGACTTTACAAACACCCAGTATTTTGTAGACCTGATGGCATGGAGGGATAGGTAGCCATTCCTTCCATCCTGTAGCATCAAACCCTTACCCAACCACCCTCATGTCCTGGTCAGCATAGTCTTCATGTGGCTAGCTCACCCACTTACTGGCCTAGTACTCCTCAATTCATTCCCCTTTAGATGGAGATCTAATTTAAAGAGACCACATGGATCCGAGGCTGACCCAGCCTAATTTTCTTCCTCTCCTTCCGTTCGCTTGAAATGTGTCTCCATCTGCAATGTTGTCTTTAGTTTGAATTTCACTGTCTTTTTTCTAGCTCACTCAGTGGTCCATAGAGGTTATTTCTCATTGTTGTTTCTCTAGGCCAGAAAATATTTAAACACAAGTAACAGACAATTTTCTGGGAAGTGAAAGGTGTCAGGTGTGATATGAACCACATTTCTCATTTAGCGCTAACTGATCTAAAACACACGGGTTTAGCACCATATATTAAAGGGAGCCGAGGTAGAACAATAGCTAGACAGCTTGCCTGCTGGCTCGGAGATAATTAGTTCAAATTCCCATTTCAAAACTTATTTTCAAATAAAGTGATGCACAACTTATCTAGAAATGAAATGACATACTGACCAGCCTTGGAGGGAGAGGGCAAATGTAAACAGAGTGATATACAAAAAGACAAAATCAATAATCAAAGATAATTTCAAAGTAGTATCACTTCTTAAACAACAAGAGACAGTCACAAAAGAACCTTACAAACCACTGCCAAGACAAGATCAAGTGATCATCTTCAGACAAATAACTGACATTCTCATCATCTCATCTTGTTCCTCTTGTTCCTTGTATGTCGAGGTGAAGTATAAACAGCTGGAGAGTGCCCGTTCATGGGCTTCATGTATCGATATTCCCATGGACTCTGCCATTCCCGAATATAGATGCAATAAGGGAAACCAACTCATTGGACAAATGGCACCAATACTAAAGAACAAACATGTGTCAATGGTTATGAGGAAAGCACTCTACAACACAATCTTCCTACCAACTCTATGCTACCAATGCCAAACCTGGACAAGGACAGAAAAAGAGAAAAGAAAAATCACAACAGAAATAAGATTCCTGAGAAGAATACTCAATGTATCAAGAAGAGAGAAAATCAGAAATGAAGAAATCGGGACTAAAGTGGCACTAAATTTTATAAGAAGCAAGTCAAATGGTTTGGCCATGTAACTAGGTTACCAACTAACAGTATACCGCAACAAGCAATGATGTACAGACCAAATGGAAGCAAAAGACGAGGCCGACCACGTAAACGATGGACAGAGGGAGTAGGAGAGTCCATGGGAATCTCGATACATGAAGCCCATAAATGGGCAGTCTCCCGCTGTTTATACTTCACCTCAACACCGCAAAGTACAAGAGAAACAAGATGAGAAAATCTTAGCACTCTTGGGTTTTTCTGAGCACCAAGGTGTAAACTCTTCAAACTGAAAGTATTAAGTAGTAATGATCCTATGACATCAACATTTCGTGGGAAAACACTTCACTAGATCTTTTTTCCCTATACAGTGAAAATATTTTGAGAAATGTAGAAGATATAAATGGAATCAGCATTGGAGGACGAAACATCAATAACATTAGATATGCAGATGATACAGTATTGATTGCAGACAATGTGCAGGATCTGCAAACAATTAGTAGATGTGGTTGTTGTACACAGTGAGCAACTGGGGTTAGAATTAAATTGTAAAAAGACACAGGTTATGGTAGTCACTAGGAAGAACAAAATACCACAATGTAATATACAAGTAAATGGGACTATTCTTCAACAAGTGAATTGGTACAATTATCTCAGAACAGTTATAACATCTGATGGGAGATGCCTTGAAGAGATTAGAACAAGAAACGCCATGGTGAAAGATGAAAAACATTCTGACCAATAAAAAGATGTCAATTGAAATGAGAAAAAGAGTATTGAGGGGATACATAGAGCCTGTTCTTTGGTATTGATGTGAAACTTGGACAATGAGCAGTCAAGCTGAAAAACATCTGATGGCTGTAGAAATGTGGTTTCTGAGAAAAATGCAAAGAATACCATGGACAGACAGAAAAACTAATGACCAAGTACTACAGGAGACAAATGACAATCGTAAATTGATTAGAGAAATTAGACGTAGACAGTCAAAATTGTTTGGACATGTTATGAGAAGAAATGGATTGGAGAACTTAGTGACAACTGGCAAGATCGAAGGGAACAGACTAAGAGGAAGACCGAGAGGAAAATACCTGGATGGCTTGGCCACATGGCATGGACGAGACAGAAACACTGAGCTGATCCACGACTCTGGTGATCGAGTGAAATGGCGATTCATGACCGTCCACGCTTTCCGGCATGGCACATGTTTGATTAATTGATACAAAGTGTAGTGAGACTTTACAAACACCCAGTATTTTGTAGACCTGATGGCATGGAGGGATAGGTAGCCATTCCTTCCATCCTGTAGCATCAAACCCTTACCCAACCACCCTCATGTCCTGGTCAGCATAGTCTTCATGTGGCTAGCTCACCCACTTACTGGCCTAGTACTCCTCAATTCATTCCCCTTTAGATGGAGATCTATTTTAAAGAGACCACATGGATCCGAGGCTGACCCAGCCTAATTTTCTTCCTCTCCTTCCGTTCGCTTGAAATGTGTCTCCATCTGCAATGTTGTCTTTAGTTTGAATTTCACTGTCTTTTTTCTAGCTCACTCAGTGGTCCATAGAGGTTATTTCTCATTGTTGTTTCTCTAGGCCAGAAAATATTTAAACACAAGTAACAGACAATTTTCTGGGAAGTGAAAGGTGTCAGGTGTGATATGAACCACATTTCTCATTTAGCGCTAACTGATCTAAAACACACGGGTTTAGCACCATATATTAAAGGGAGCCGAGGTAGAACAATAGCTAGACAGCTTGCCTGCTGGCTCGGAGATAATTAGTTCAAATTCCCATTTCAAAACTTATTTTCAAATAAAGTGATGCACAACTTATCTAGAAATGAAATGACATACTGACCAGCCTTGGAGGGAGAGGGCAAATGTAAACAGAGTGATATACAAAAAGACAAAATCAATAATCAAAGATAATTTCAAAGTAGTATCACTTCTTAAACAACAAGAGACAGTCACAAAAGAACCTTACAAACCACTGCCAAGACAAGATCAAGTGATCATCTTCAGACAAATAACTGACATTCTCATCATCTCATCTTGTTCCTCTTGTTCCTTGTATGTCGAGGTGAAGTATAAACAGCTGGAGAGTGCCCGTTCATGGGCTTCATGTATCGATATTCCCATGGACTCTGCCATTCCCGAATATAGATGCAATAAGGGAAACCAACTCATTGGACAAATGGCACCAATACTAAAGAACAAACATGTGTCAATGGTTATGAGGAAAGCACTCTACAACACAATCTTCCTACCAACTCTATGCTACCAATGCCAAACCTGGACAAGGACAGAAAAAGAGAAAAGAAAAATCACAACAGAAATAAGATTCCTGAGAAGAATACTCAATGTATCAAGAAGAGAGAAAATCAGAAATGAAGAAATCGGGACTAAAGTGGCACTAAATTTTATAAGAAGCAAGTCAAATGGTTTGGCCATGTAACTAGGTTACCAACTAACAGTATACCGCAACAAGCAATGATGTACAGACCAAATGGAAGCAAAAGACGAGGCCGACCACGTAAACGATGGACAGAGGGAGTAGGAGAGTCCATGGGAATCTCGATACATGAAGCCCATAAATGGGCAGTCTCCCGCTGTTTATACTTCACCTCAACACCGCAAAGTACAAGAGAAACAAGATGAGAAAATCTTAGCACTCTTGGGTTTTTCTGAGCACCAAGGTGTAAACTCTTCAAACTGAAAGTATTAAGTAGTAATGATCCTATGACATCAACATTTCGTGGGAAAACACTTCACTAGATCTTTTTTCCCTATACAGTGAAAATATTTTGAGAAATGTAGAAGATATAAATGGAATCAGCATTGGAGGACGAAACATCAATAACATTAGATATGCAGATGATACAGTATTGATTGCAGACAATGTGCAGGATCTGCAAACAATTAGTAGATGTGGTTGTTGTACACAGTGAGCAACTGGGGTTAGAATTAAATTGTAAAAAGACACAGGTTATGGTAGTCACTAGGAAGAACAAAATACCACAATGTAATATACAAGTAAATGGGACTATTCTTCAACAAGTGAATTGGTACAATTATCTCAGAACAGTTATAACATCTGATGGGAGATGCCTTGAAGAGATTAGAACAAGAAACGCCATGGTGAAAGATGAAAAACATTCTGACCAATAAAAAGATGTCAATTGAAATGAGAAAAAGAGTATTGAGGGGATACATAGAGCCTGTTCTTTGGTATTGATGTGAAACTTGGACAATGAGCAGTCAAGCTGAAAAACATCTGATGGCTGTAGAAATGTGGTTTCTGAGAAAAATGCAAAGAATACCATGGACAGACAGAAAAACTAATGACCAAGTACTACAGGAGACAAATGACAATCGTAAATTGATTAGAGAAATTAGACGTAGACAGTCAAAATTGTTTGGACATGTTATGAGAAGAAATGGATTGGAGAACTTAGTGACAACTGGCAAGATCGAAGGGAACAGACTAAGAGGAAGACCGAGAGGAAAATACCTGGATGGCTTGGCCACATGGCATGGACGAGACAGAAACACTGAGCTGATCCACGACTCTGGTGATCGAGTGAAATGGCGATTCATGACCGTCCACGCTTTCCGGCATGGCACATGTTTGATTAATTGATACAAAGTGTAGTGAGACTTTACAAACACCCAGTATTTTGTAGACCTGATGGCATGGAGGGATAGGTAGCCATTCCTTCCATCCTGTAGCATCAAACCCTTACCCAACCACCCTCATGTCCTGGTCAGCATAGTCTTCATGTGGCTAGCTCACCCACTTACTGGCCTAGTACTCCTCAATTCATTCCCCTTTAGATGGAGATCTATTTTAAAGAGACCACATGGATCCGAGGCTGACCCAGCCTAATTTTCTTCCTCTCCTTCCGTTCGCTTGAAATGTGTCTCCATCTGCAATGTTGTCTTTAGTTTGAATTTCACTGTCTTTTTTCTAGCTCACTCAGTGGTCCATAGAGGTTATTTCTCATTGTTGTTTCTCTAGGCCAGAAAATATTTAAACACAAGTAACAGACAATTTTCTGGGAAGTGAAAGGTGTCAGGTGTGATATGAACCACATTTCTCATTTAGCGCTAACTGATCTAAAACACACGGGTTTAGCACCATATATTAAAGGGAGCCGAGGTAGAACAATAGCTAGACAGCTTGCCTGCTGGCTCGGAGATAATTAGTTCAAATTCCCATTTCAAAACTTATTTTCAAATAAAGTTATGCACAACTTATCTAGAAATGAAATGACATACTGACCAGCCTTGGAGGGAGAGGGCAAATGTAAACGGAGTGATATACAAAAAGACAAAATCAATAATCAAAGATAATTTCAAAGTAGTATCGCTTCTTAAACAACAAGAGACAGTCACAAAAGAACCTTACAAACCACTGCCAAGACAAGATCAAGTGATCATCTTCAGACAAATAACTGACATTCTCATCATCTCATCTTGTTCCTCTTGTTCCTTGTATGTCAAGGTGAAGTATAAACAGCTGGAGAGTGCCCGTTCATGGGCTTCATGTATCGATATTCCCATGGACTCTGCCATTCCCGAATATAGATGCAATAAGGGAAACCAACTCATTGGACAAATGGCACCAATACTAAAGAACAAAACATGTGTCAATGGTTATGAGGAAAGCACTCTACAACACAATCTTCCTACCAACTCTATGCTACCAATGCCAAACCTGGACAAGGACAGAAAAAGAGAAAAGAAAAATCACAACAGAAATAAGATTCCTGAGAAGAATACTCAATGTATCAAGAAGAGAGAAAATCAGAAATAAAGAAATCGGGACTAAAGTGGCGCTAAATTTTATAAGAAGGCAGCAAGTCAAATGGTTTGGCCATGTAACTAGGTTACCAACTAACAGTATACCGCAACAAGCAATGATGTACAGACCAAATGGAAGCAAAAGAAGAGGCCGATCACGTAAACGATGGACAGAGGGAGTAGGAGAGTCCATGGGAATCTTGATACATGAAGCCCATAAATGGGCAGTCTCCCGCTGTTTATACTTCACCTCAACACCGCAAAGTACAAGAGAAACAAGATGAGAAAATCTTAGCACTCTTGGGTTTTTCTGAGCACCAAGGTGTAAACTCTTCAAACTGAAAGTATTAAGTAGTAATGATCCTATGACATCAAAATTTCGTGGGAAAACACTTCACTACTTACCGGATGTCTGTGGCGGGGAGTCCATCCCTCTCTGCCCAATATCCTGTGTCTATTCCCTCTTCCCGCTAGAAGCTTTGTCTTCTTCTTCTTAGTTGTTTGGAGGCTCACCATCCTTTGGATGTGGGCTGTAGATTCATCACACACAGCATGGTATGTGACCTCACCTGTTTGTGACCTGCCAAGTAATGTGTACGAGTTACTCAAATGTATATATATATATATAAAATGCGATGTGTGTATGTACGTCCATTCTTTATGTGTTCGCGAACGGTCCATCCGATTGAGATGAAATTTTCTACACGTCTTCTTCTCATTCCAGTGCAACCAACTGTCATAGTTTGGTTATAGGCAATACTAACATACTTACTAAAATTTAATATTTAAATTTACATGACTTAACATAAGAAAAATTAAATAAAGGGACATAACTTTTAGTAGTATTGCTATATCTTAGGTTAAGTCCCCTGGCTAATAAAATATATATATATATCTAATGTATATCTATATAAATAGATAGATAGATAGATAGATAGATAGATAGATAGATAGATAGATAGATAGATAGATAGATAGATAGATAGATACATACATAGACAGACAGACAGACAGACACGGGAACTTATATGACCACTTATATGAATTAAATGAGATGCTCCCATCAGGGACTGGGCGAAGCCGGGCCGGGTCAGACAGACAGATAGACAGACAGATCCCCGCCAGGGACTGGGTGAAGCCGGGCCAGGTCAGACAGACAGACAGACAGACAGTTGGGAACGGGAACTTATATGACTACTTATATGAATTAAATGAGATGCTCCCATCAGGGGCTGGGCGAAGCCGGGCCGGGTCAGACAGACAGACAGACAGACAGATCCCTGCCAGGGACTGGGCGAAGCCGGGCCGGGTCAGACAGACAGACAGACAGACAGACAGTCGGGAACGGGAACTTATATGACTACTTATATGAATTAAATGAGATGCTCCCATCAGGGGCTGGGCGAAGCCGGGCCGGGTCAGACAGACAGACAGACAGACAGATAGATAGATAGATAGATAGATAGATAGATAGATAGATAGATAGATAGATAGATAGATAGATCCCCGCCAGGGGCTGGGCGAAGCCGGGCCGGGTCAGCTAGTATATATATATATATTACAAAAAATTAGATTAGATACAAAAATCTACATTTATTTATGTACAAAATTCTACATTTATTCAAATACAGTCAGGTCATTTTCTTCAGGAACATCGTCACAACTCTCCGGCTTGAATTTCTTGTGACTCAATTTCATCGATCCCAGTCTCTCATGTCCAGCAATAAAGCTTCCCTTAAATGAGCATTTCTTGTCCATGTAGCCTGCTCGTAGTGCATTGGTAACTTTATTTCACATGAGTGACATATTGATTTATGAACCACATCCGTTCATTATCAAGTGCGCACCAAGGATGTCTGTACTCCGACTGGCCATTCGGCAATAAGTCTCTCATTCTAGCTGACGATCTTAACTAGGGCTTATTTTAGGGGTAGGTCTTATATTAAATGCAACCTGAAAAATCGTGCAAGGCTTATAATAGGGGTAGATCTTATTTTTGGGGAAACAAGATACTTGTTGCTGACGTCACATGAGGCACAATAGAACCAACATTAAGAAGAAAACATGAAATTAAACAACATCAAAAAGGTAATCTACCTGACTTCTTCAGCGACATCTGGGATTGCCCTCATCAGGGACTGTACATCCTTACAGCCCAACTCTTTCAATGGCAATTTTTGGCACGTCAGCATTTCATAATCACCTAAAGAGGGAAATATATGAGGGATATTTTAGGAATAAATATTCAGTTCAGCACAAGGTAATAAAGAATTTAATTATTTAATTTGTCCCACTAATTCTGTCACGCATGTTCAAAACTAGATGTTTCAACCTCCAAGATGGTAAACCAATGGGGAGGACAATTTTGCCAATACTGTTCATTAAGGTGATTTAGATCCTTTTGGATAAACTTAAAGGTCCAAAGCTCAGAGGTGAGTGTAGGAAGTCACCACTGAAGGAATTCATGGACAACACTATGATTCTGGCACCACAGGAGACTCATTCTCATAGCATGCTCTCAACCCTCAACCAGCTGCTCTGACAATGCAGAAAAAAGCTTCAGTCCCAGAATGTCACGAAGCTTGTTGATCATGAAGCACAAGACAGTAGCAGGCATGTTCATGGTGCACCTGCATTGTTTGCAACAGTGCTGTACTTGGCAACACCATTTCTTATTAATCACAGAAGAGTTCCAATCAGTAAAAGCCAGGTTCATTTTTTTTTAAATGTGTTCGCTTGATTTGAACTCAAGCGTAGTCTACACATGTGCTACTACTTCTAGTGCACTTGACTGATTTTTGCATATGGATCAGCTTTTCCCATTACCAGTATCTCTCGCCATCAGGTGAACCCACTCCGACTTCTGAGACACTTGTAATTTATGTCCCCAAGTCAAGGACATGAAGTCAACATTTTAGTCAAACTGACTAGTGTAGTAATAGTAATAATAATATTAGTAATACTTGGATCACCTTATCCTTTATTTATAATAAGCAAGGGCTATAATTATGTATAAACAAAAGTTTGTGGTGAAATAACGTAATAATAATTTGGCTCAGTACATGCCAAGTGGCAACCCGCCAACACTAGCCAATCAATAGCGGAGAATAGGAAATCTCGCCCCAGCAACTTTTACTTGGCGACCCCGAGCCTTAATCCGGTCTTATTTCCTCGGCTGAAACCAGCGCATCATGACGAGACGAGACTGAGTCCACATTGGGATCATTCAAAATTCATTTAAACTTATTTCAAAAGTGGTCAACTTTAAACCATAATTTTCTTAACTCTGTTAGTGCCCCGACTGTCGTATAGAGGGGAGTCAGATTTCAGAACAAGGCGTTGTTGTGGCCGCACCGAATCTGAATTTCAGCAACTATCATCACCAGCAGCTTGTGTCAACAGAATCGGCTAATATCAATAGCACATGTCATCACTAGCTAAAAGCAACATTTAAGCTTCTTAATAGACATGAAATTGTCGATAAGAGGTGAGATACACCAACGTCAAAGAGACAGAGTGTAGTGCAGTCCATTCTTCAGGCATCTTCGAGAGAAATCAGAGGAAAAACTGTGGAGGAAGACTACAGGCAGTCGTCGCTGGAACTACACACCGAAGCTGAGTACAAAAACAGTGTCACACACTCAAATGACTAAATGACAATCCAGTGATTTAACAAACTTGTTAATATAAAGCGTATGCCTGCTAGATAGTTCTAGGACAATTCATCATTTTGTTCTCTCATAATCTTATAGATATCTTTCTTTCATTTCTCCCTGTGGGAGTAATCTTTTTATTTTAATAAAAAGTAATAGCTGTGTTATAGATTATTACTAAACATAACTATTAATGTTTATTGCATTTCTACAATACATAACTATAGCCCACTGATTAAGTGAGTGAGGATGAAAGTTGTTTATATATTTGTATCTCTCTTGTTTATCGAGAGAAAGAGATTAGGGGCTTCTTCTTTATCACAGGTTAGAGTAGCACAGATAATTAATCCTGCTGTCTTCTGCCTGTTGTACAGCTGCTAGCTTTACCTTCCGTTTTCCTGTGCCACTGCTAGGAAAGTAGACTCTTCTGGGACCAGTATTCGTACTTCCTAGTTCAAAATAAGGCAGACTTTTCTTTTTCTTCAGTGGGGAGACTTTCTCAAGGGTCAGTCTCATTGTCTTCCACTTTGCGCGTGGGGTTTCTCTCTACGGTCGAAAACCACGCTACAGGGTTACACCTGCTATTTTGGCATCAGCACACTGGATGTTTAAGAACAATCGTTTTGGCCATGCCAACCTACAGCCATGTTCATGATAACCAGTTTTTCCTTACCTTAACAGTAACCACTGTCCATAATGATCACTAATTACTTTCCACTTCAGTGAGTAAATTAAAAACATATTTTTTGGGGCTTTTTTTGTGTGTGTGTGCTAGCTCGCTTTAAACTCAAGTGTAATCCATACACACTATTTATAGTAGTGATGGACTGAATTTTGTGTGTGGATTAGCTTTCCCTATTAACAGTGCCCCTCGCCATCAGGTGAACTCACTTCGACTTCAGAGGTAATAAAAACAGATGAAACTAATGGCCATAGCTATTCAAACAAAAACACTTACTTTGAATACTTTTGGCAGGAACTCCATGTTTGGAGCTGAGCAAAATTGATCTAATTTCAATTTTGACTTTTTCCAAAGTTTCTGCAGCCATGATGTAACTCCAGTCTTATAAATATGACTTAACTCTGGGGAGGAAAATGAAGTGTTACATGTTAAATATTTACAAGACTACAAGAATACTACCTCAATGAACAGCATCAATAGTAGACAGCTGTTATATAATATCATCTGTAGAGAAGGCAACATAATAATAATAATAATAATAATAAACTTAATTCACAAACTATGTTGGGATATGAGAGATGGGGGTCCACTTGGGCATAGGTAGTAGAATAGATAGAACAGATGTCTGGGACTAACAGAACCTCCATAACAAGTTAATGATATATGGAGAAACTGAAGCATACCAGGTGAGTTGCTTGGTGAGGAATGTATCAATATGCTTGCGAGCTAGCAGAGGAATAGAGCAGATGTCCTGGTCCTTAAAATTGTTAGGAGACAAATCAAGAAGTTGCTGAGTGAGGGAAAGCTGCAGATGTTTGTGAGGAACTGATGAGAGATGTTGTCAGAAAAAATACCTCCTGCCTCTGCTGAGGACTGAACCCAGATCAGTGTCTTAGCAAGCAAGACGATAAGCGTGGGCGGTCATGTTTCACCATATCACTCAATCACCAGAGTCGTGGACCAGCTCCTGTTCTTGTCTCGACCATACTACATGGCCAAGCCATCCAGGTATTTACTTCTCTGCCTTCCCCTTGTTCTTTCACCATCAATCTTGCCAGTTGTCACCAAGTTCTCTAATTTATTTCTTCTCTTAACGTGACCAAAATGTTTTGGCTGTCTATGTCTAATTTCTCTAATCATTTTACAAATTTCATTTGATTCTTGTAAGACTTGGTCATTGTTTTTCTGTCCATGGTATTCTTTGCATTTTCCTCAGAAACCACATTTCCACAGCCATCAGATGTTTTTCAGCTTGTCAGCTCATTGTCCATGCTTCACATCCTTACAAATTACCACACACAAAAACATATTGAAAACTGCCTAAATGCACCTACACTTCTTCACAAACCTCTGACTGACACACGCAAATAAAATAATTCTGCCAGTCTGTTTTTTTTAAAATCTTAATGATGAATGAAGAAACACATTGCAAACTAGAACACACAAAGGACATTATAAAATGAAATACACAAAGGACATTGCAAACTAGAGCACACAAAGGACATTGCAAACTAGAACACACAAAGGACATTGCAAACTAGAACACACAAAGGACATTATAAAATGAAATACACTTAGGACATTGCAAACTAGAGCACACAAAGGACATTGCAAACTAGAAGGCATAAAGGACATTGCAAACTAGAAGGCACAAAGGACATTGTAAACTAGAACACACAAAGAACATTACAAACTAGAACACACAAAGGGCATTGTAAACTAGAACACACAAAGGGCATTGCAAACTAGAACACGCAAATGACATTGCAAACTAGAACATGCAAATGACATTGCAAACTAGAACATGCAAATGACATTGCAAACTAGAACATGGAAATGACATTGCAAACTAGAACATGCAAATGACATTGCAAACTAGAACATGCAAATGACATTGCAAACTATAACAAACAAGGAACATTGCAAACTAGAAGGCACAAATGATATTGCAAACTAGAACACATAAAGGACATTGTAAATTAGAAGGCACAAAGGACATTGTAAACTAGAACACACAAAGGACATTGTAAATTAGAAGGCACAAAGGACATTGTAAACTAGAACACATAAAGGACATTGTAAATTAGAAGGTTCAAAGGACATTGTTAACTAGGACACACAAAGGACATTGTAAATTAGAAGGCACAAAGGACATTGTAAACTAGAACACACAAAGGACATTGTAAATTAGAAGGCACAAAGGACTTTGTAAATTAGAAGGCAGAAAGGACATTGTAAACTAGAAGACACAGAGGACACTGTAAACTAGAACACACAAAGGACATTGTAAATTAGAAGGCACAAATGATATTGCAAACTAGAACACACAAAGGACATTGTAAATTAGAAGGCACAAATGATATTGCAAACTAGAACACATAAAGGACATTGTAAATTAGAAGGCACAAAGGACATTGTAAACTAGAACACACAAAGGACATTGTAAATTAGAAGGCACAAAGGACATTGTAAACTAGAACACATAAAGGACATTGTAAATTAGAAGGCACAAAGGACATTGTAAACTAGAAGGTTCAAAGGACATTGTTAACTAGGGCACACAAAGGACATTGTAAATTAGAAGGCACAAAGGACATTGTAAACTAGAACACACAAAGGACATTGTAAATTAGAAGGCACAAAGGACATTGTAAATTAGAAGGCAGAAAGGACATTGTAAACTAGAAGACACAAAGGACATTGTAAACTAGAACACACAAAGGACATTGTAAATTAGAAGGCACAAATGATATTGCAAACTAGAACACATAAAGGACATTGTAAATTAGAAGGCACAAAGGACATTGTAAACTAGAACACACAAAGGACATTGTAAATTAGAAGGCACAAAGGACATTGTAAACTAGAACACATAAAGGACATTGTACATTAGAAGGCACAAAGGACATTGTAAACTAGAACACACAAAGGACATTGTAAATTAGAAGGCACAAAGGACATTGTAAACTAGAACACACAAAGGACATTGTAAATTAGAAGGCACAAAGAACATTGTAAATTAGAAGGCACAAAGTACATTGTAAACTAGAAGGCACAAAGGACACTGTAAATTAGAAGGCACAAAGGACATTGTAAATTAGAAGGCACAAAGGACATTGTAAATTAGAAGGCACAAAGGACATTGTAAACTAGAAGGCACAAAGGACATTGTAAATTAGAAGGCACAAAGGATATTGTAAATTAGAAGGCACAAAGGATATTGTAAACTAGAAGGCACAAGGGACATTGCAAACTAGAAGGCACAAAGGACATTGCAAACTAGAACACACAAAGGACATTGTAAACTAGAACACACAAAGGACATTGTAAACTAGAACACACAAAGGACATTGTAAACTAGGACACACAAAGAACATTGTAAACTAGAACACACAAAGGAAATTGCAAACTAGAACACACAAAGGACATTGCAAACTAGAAGGCAGAAAGATGTTATTAATATTTCTGTCCTAGACAGTTGTTCTGTGAGAATAAACATATTATTTCATAGTTATGAACACATAACAGTGGGTGCAGCATGCTTGGTAAAGGTTAAGGAGTTACGCGGACAATGGCTTGAGTTTGGGCTGACAAGGGTTTGATGCTTGCACTCACCGCCTGCTATGGGAGGGAACAAACTGTAAAAATACAGCAGTATCATGAATCAAAGATAAATCGATTAAAGCAAATAATTTGGTTAAAAAAAACACACACAAAAACACACACACACACCCGCCCACACGACATGTTTGCAAATAGGTGGTATAATCATCAAGTGCCCTGCCAACTGGCATAGGTGTTCATGTCTCTCCACAGATCTCAGTCCTTGGTGTTTTGGATCACCTCCGATGATATTTCTACATGCCAGCATCTAAGTACATTCAGCATCATTTCTCTTGGTCTGCCTCTTTTCTCATTAATCTTTCCAATCATCATGTCTTCCCAATGCCTTTCATTTCATAACATGACCAAATAATTATATTTATCTCCATTTTATAGTTAGTATATAAAGTTCTACTTTCATTAGCCACTCTCAGGCAATCATTGTTAGTTACTCTGGCAGTTCAAAGTATTCACAATATTTGTTTCAGGAACCGCATCTCTGTTGCTTCCATGCTGTTCCTAATTTGTTCATTCGTATTTCCTGATTCACTGCCATTCATCAAACCAGGTTCTATATTACATTTATTCAGCCCAGACTTTGTGTTATGGAGAGATAACCCCATTTTACAAACTATTGTCTGTCAAGATGGCAAGGTGCCAGTAATAACATTTGTGTACTCTTTCTTACATCCAGTGGCAGTGACTTATTTCAAAAAAACAATTTTCATGTTTTCAAATGGAGCTTTTGCTTGACTTATTATGTTCTTAATCTCTGTCATGCATCTTTCATCTAATGTTATAACTAGTTAGTTAGTTGACAGATCATCCTCACTGCACATTGAACCATTCAGACCATAAGTGTTCAGATCCCCTCCTCAGCAAATCCTGCAGCGTGTAGCGGCTCACAACACTAGTTCTGTGTTGTTTATCAATTTTCTTTGGCTTCCCACGTAGTGTTCTTGTTTGGCCACACCTCTTTTAATTTGCTGTTCTCGCAGCCTGACCATGGTTGTAGATTCACAGTCATCACTTAGTTCTCGTGAACGACTTACTTCTCGTAGAGCATTCAGAATGTCAGCCTGGTCCATGGCTCGTTCGCCCTACACAGTAGCCTTACCTGCAAGCTTGTCAGCCTGCTCAATGCTTTGTACTCCCGCATGCCCGAAGGTAATTACATTTATTAACCTGGTTCAGCATTTCCCCTTTTATCGTTATACCACATTTTAGGAGATCAGCTTGGCCGAATAGATACGAGCACTCTTTCTTAAACATCCAGTGTGCTGAAACCGAGGTAAAAGGTACACCGGTCAGCTGGACTAAAATACTGACTTCTCATCCTAGACTTGGGGAAGTAAATAATGACTACCTCAGAAGTCAGAGTGGGTTCGCCTGATGAAGAGAGACACTGGTAATAATAGGGAAAGCTAATTCACATGCTAAAATATAAATCCAGTGCACTAGAAGTATCACTCATGCGTGGACTACGCTTGAGTTCAAAGCAAGTGAACACACACAAATTATCACATTCTGGTGTCATCTGTTTCTTTTATATAACCATTTTTGTCTTGAAATTGAAGAAAAGTCCTTTTTAGCACTCTCTATTACAATGTCCAAAAGATGAAGTATATAATGATCCTTTTTAATTTATTATATTATATTTTAGTAAGGTTCATGCAACATGAACTTGGCTTTAACCCTTTACTGGGCAAATCACCCGGGAACGTCCTTACCCCCGAACGGGCAAACCGTCTGAACGTGTCCGTGAATATTATGCATTGTAAAAACGCGATCTCTCGGCTTTCCGAGACTTCCGATCGTCTACTTTCGCTTTCACCGATAGCTTGACAACGTGGCTGCCATTTGCAAGTGTGTACTATGAATTTGATCAGATTTTTGTAATAGTTTTTCAAAATGGATTTCGACGATTCTTCAAGTGATAGCCGAGATTTCGCTTGGTTCAATTTAAGTGACATTGAAGGGCACGAAATTGACTATTAATCGGAGCTAGATATCAGTGATCAGCGATACTTTGCGTTAGCAGTCGTTAGACGGACTTTAAAGAAAGTGATTATGATTCTGAAAATGTGTTTGTAAATTGCCATATAGAAGACTGACAATCACAAACAATATGTTGTATTTTGTAAATATCTGTCGGCAACATTCACGTGAGTAACATATTCTGCATGCTTTTCCCGTCATCGTGTTGTTTATTTAACTAAAATCAGTTGACTAACACCTTATTTGTGATGTTTTTACTAACGTAACCCGAAATTTTACAGAACCTGAAGAAAACTTGCCCGTTCAGGGCTAATAAATGGACAAGCGTCTGCCCAGTAAAGGGTTAAAAATATATCTCTGCTTAGTTAGGTGCAGGTGTATTGACTTGAATGAGGATTTGTTGGAATCCAACCTGGACTGCAATTTTCAAATCTATCAATTTATACAGTCTCATATTTAAAACATTTTTGTTGTTGTCTGTGATGAAGTTGTAGCAAATGTGATTCACAATCCCACGTTTTAAATCTGCTGCAAAAGTTTTAGAAGCAGGCGGCCTTGTGTTGATTTTTAACATTGGTTTGAGCATAAATCATCTGGAAAGCAAAGGCAAACTACTGAATGTAAAAATATGTCTAGACATTCACAAAAGGATAAAAAATGCTGGGGTTAATTGTGACGTCCTATACTAAAGTAAAGGACAGGCAACAAACTGTTGTTGAAAATTTTACTTTGCAATACCTAGTAATCACCATCAATATACTTTCACTTTTGTGAGGATGACTTTTCTGGGCATCTCAGAGTGTTGTAGGGTTGTTTCTGGTAGCCAGCAATCAATCAACATATATTTTAGTAGTGGTGTTTTAGTGCCGGTCTCCCTGGCGTATGAGTTAAGGATGTTGTTCGTAAATTCGTATACTCTCATACGAAACACAGCTGCATGAGAATCACCATGAGGATCGCGTCGCGTTGGTTACTATTTGGGTATGTGAGCTGGTCGTTCAGAAAGCAATGGCAAACTACTGAACGTAAAACTTTCCAAGACATCAACAGCATCTGAAAAATCTTGGTGTTGACTGCAATGTCCTGCAAAGGATAGGGGGGGGGGGGGGGGGGAGGTGATTTAGTGTTAGCTCAAAGGCTCACAACTGAGCAGTGCAACAGTCATGATAAATTCATAAATAAAATGATATTGAGTTGAGTGCAGTGTTATCATTTTGACGATTTTTGCACCAAATTTAGTGCTTTTTTTCATGTCATTTAGTGCCAAAATTTTGCATTTAGCATGGCCATGTGAATTTGGTGTTTCACAATTGTTTTGTGTGCTTTGGGGGGGGGGGGGGGGGGGGGGTAAAAATTACTTTAAAAATCATTTTGGGAACACTAAAAAGCCGAATTTGAACTGAAGCGAGGGAGTAAAACAGTCTTAGTACATTATAGCGCAATATTCAAGTACATTAACTCCCTTTAATATGATTTAATTGAAGTGAGTGACTGCAACGCGCAAGCAATATGCAATGCGTTAAAATATTGTTTAAATAAGAATGGACTTGAGTTGCAAAGACTGGTTGCACACGGCACTGACAATGCATCTCTCATGACAGGTGTAAATAATGGAGTATATACAAAATTAAAATCCGAAGTTCCTCATCTGGTACTAGTTAGGTGTGTATGTCATTCCCTTCAGCTGGCAGTGTCACAGGCTGCAGCTGCTTGTCTGCCCAGGAACATAGAGTTCATGATTAGAGAAACATATAACTGGTTTTCTCACTCAAGTCTTCGCCAAGCAAAGTACAGGAAGCTTTTTGCTTCAATAAATGATGGACAACATCCACTGAATTACACCAGACATGATGGATGTCCATTTAATCTGCCATTGTCAGAATAATGCAGCAGTGGGTCAAGCTCAGAACTCATTTTGATATAGCAAGACTCAATGAGCGCTGTTATACAGCAGAACTTCTACATTCTATGTTTAGCAACATGAAAAACTATGTGTATCTCATATTTCTCAAGCATATTGTCGGAGAAGTTCAAAGTGTGAATAAGAAATTCGAAGCAGATATACAGGATCCAACAAAACTACTCAGCGATCTTGTCCAACTCATTGATTCTATCAGTTCAAAGATTGCTATTCCTGGGAAAAAAATAACAGAAAGTGATGCTATTCAAGATTATTTAGATCCTAATCCCATTCTAGGTTATGAGTTTGAGAAAGAAATTCGTGAAAGGTGCATTCAGTTTTTAATAGAACTGTTGACACAAAATCTTAAAGATTTAGCTTTAACTGTGCTCATTTTACCTCATTCTAATGCGGACGTGGAGCGTATTTTCAGTCAGATGGGAGTTATAAAATCAAAATTGCGGAACAGGCTGAGCATCAAGAGTTTGACAGCTGTTTTGACTATTAGATATGGAATGAAAAGATATGGTAAATGCTGTCATGATTATAAACTACCAAAGGATATTCTACGAAAAATTGGATCACATGAGGCATATACACATTTCTTTCAATCATCATCATCATCACAGGAGCAAACACAACAGGAAATAGCTACAGAAACTGAAGAGGAGTTGTATGACTGGGATTTGGCACATCTGGAATAAACTTCATTCTAATATTCAGTGATAATAATAAATTATAAAGTGCAACTTTATAACATTTTGAATGAATACCGCCAGTGCTTAGTTTAGTGCTTTCCCAAAATATATTATTGCAATTTAGCGCTTTTTTGGCTCGAGAGTAGTTCTGATTGGGATTTGCCATTTGGCGGATCTGGAATAAACTTCATTGTAGTATGAAGTGATAATAATAAATTATAATGTGCTACCATGGTACATTTGTAATAAAAACCGTTGGTGCTTTTTATTTATTTTTTTTTTTTTTTGGGTGCTTTCCAAAAAATTTTGGTGCTTTTTAGGGTCTATTTTGGTGCTTTTTCATCAAAAGGAAAAGGAGATGGCAACACTGGTTGAAGTTGAGTGTTGAGTCATAGAGTACTAGTGTAAATGAGAAATTAAAAGGAAAAAAAAATAAACAGAAACTAAAATCACTGTCAACCTCTGAAGTGAACGCCACATATTTTCATTTCTTCATTGTGTTTGTTTAGTTTAATGTTTAATTAATAAATCAGAAACTGAAACAAGATTGATGATTAACCGACGGAGTACCCGTTCGAGTCTCCAAAGAAACGTTAATAATGCTGTATTTGCAAACAACTCTCACACATAAGTGCGCAAAGCTAAATGAAGCAATCCAGCAAATCAGTATTCTATTTACAAAATTTACAGACAAACTGAACTCTTACAGTTTCGATTTCGAAGATGAAGATCCATTGTATTGTCAAAATTCCAGTTGAATACTGTCGGAAAAGTCAGGCCGTTGGTATCTTCGAAATAGGAGAGTGGACAAGTCAGTCTGTTCGTATCTTCGACATAGGAGAGCGGTTTCATAGTGCCAATGTCCCCAGTAGTAGAGATGCTGAAACTCGCTCAGATATAAACTTATGAAAAATGGAATTAGTGAAACTGCGGTAAAATTTCACTGCGTAAATCAACAAAACTGAATTGGAATTGATCAGCTTTACAAGAATACAATCATAAGTTATTAGTGATGGCCGATATCATGGTAATAGCGTGGTAATATGGAAGTTATCAGTTATCAGTTGGGGTATCTTCATTGCACTCCGGACATGTCCATAGGTGCTCAGATCCCCCCCCCCCCCCAGCATATGCATCAGCGTCCGATGGCTAATAGTGCCAGTTCTGTGTTAGTTGACGAGGCGCTTTGTTTTCCCGATGTACCTCTCGTGTCTGGCTGTGCCGATTCTTACTCCCAGGTCTTTCTTCCTGGACAGCGATGTGGAATCATTGACGTCAAAGTCCTCTGTTCTCGCCATATCTTTGAGGACGTTAATAACATCGGCACGATCCATGGGCTGGCCATCTACAGGGGATGCAGAGCCAGCCAGTTTATCAGCTCGTTCATTTCCCTCGACTCCTGCATGTCCCGGGACGAAGATGAAGGTGACTTTACGGACAACAGACTTCCGCAGCGACTCAGTCCACTGTCTACGTACAGATCCAGCTTCGACCTTCTGAATTATGCTCATTGAATCACTTAGTACACACACGTTGGTATAATGCTGTGATTCCAGCCATATGAAAGCCTGTGTAACTGCCATCACCTCCATCGTCATGCTGCTCGTGGTCATAGAGTGGGCACCACTGGATTCTTGAACGGTTCGGCCCGCTGAACGGGCTGTAAATGCCCACGCACTTCTCTGCTGCTTTACAACAGATCCATCTGTATAGATGAGCACTTCGGGGCTATCTGAGTGTTCATAGATGAGCGCGTTAACCTCTGCATTGACAGCGGCAGGGTTCTGCTCTTTGCACCGTCTGTCAAGTGTGATAATGCAGGAGAAAGTGCACTTAAAAGCTGGAGGCACCGGCACCCATTTCTTGCCGGGGTTTATACTGGTAAGACTGCAGACCTGTCTGACGACATCTTCCGCCCGACCCATCCATGACTTGCCCCTCTTTAGCCTGTCACCCTTTTCTCTGAATATAGCGTCATGCAGAGGGTGCTGCTCATCAGCACTTATTTTTAAGTATGTACGAGCTCTCCAGATCTTGATCCTGTGTTCCATTGTCGGGAAGTCCAGGAGGTATCTCATTGCTACACAGCTGGTGTCTCTCGTGCAGCCCAAAATGATTCGCATGGCTTCGTTTTGTACCTTTTCAAGTCTTCCAATCTGTGTAGGGCTGACAGTGAGGATGGCCAGGGCATACTCGATGCGTGAAATCACAAGTCCTTGGAACAGAAGTATTAGCAGTCTTTGCTCGATATTGGCAGTCGCCATGACTCTCATTGCTGACAAACCTTTTCGAGCTTTCGTTATGACATAATCGACATGATCTCTGAAGGACAGGCTACGATCAAGCCTCACGACAAGATATGTCATTGACTGGGTTCTACTCAAAATGCTCCCATCCATTCTTACTGTCGGCAGGTCTGTTTTCACAATATGGTTGTTTAGGGAGAACCATGTAACCGATGCCTTTACAGGGTTGACAAGGGCGTCGGCATCAGCACACCTTGCGGAAATACGATCTAGTTCGCCCTGCATATCATTGGCAACCGCCTGTCTATCTCGACCCTGTCGATACACGAGGATGTCGTCAACGAATGACAGAGTCCTACCCCTTCCGTCCAACTGTTGTTCAGTGATCGGCACCGTATACACGTGAATAGTACTGGTGACAGTGGTAAACCCTGCGGCAATCCTGGACATCGTTATCGGCCCAGAAGACCAACTCCCGCATCTTAGCACCACCTTCCTTTGGAAGTATGGAAAGCTAAAGCTAATCCACACGCAAAAATCAAACCCGTGCACTAGAAGTAATAGCATGCGATGGACTACGCTTGAGTTCAAAATGAGCGAGCGCAAATTTTTTTTTTTTTTTAAATCGAATGTTTTGTGATCTTGACAAAATGTTCATGCCTGGCGGCTCCCCGCTACCAACCTCTCCCAGTTTCCTCACCTGAACAAGGAAGCAGATTGTCAGACAAGCATGCGTGACAGAATGGACGTTGCGGTTAGAGTTACAACTTGCGTCTGCACATCAACACTTTAATAATGATACAACATAAATTATAAGGAAACTTCGACATGGGATGTATGGAAAAGTACTGGTTGTGGAATCTGTACAAGTAAATCGATGATCGAAGTAAACATAATGGTCATTTTAATTAAGTAAATTTAAGTTATCGTGCTAAAGAGATGATCACAAGCCACGGGTAGTGTTCCATTGCCACCAGGCCAAATAATACATTCAAAGGATGCAGAAATGAATACGTAAGTTAAGAAAGAAAGGTTGTGACCGGGGCAAAGAAGCTTGGCAGGAGATTAATTAACATTTATAACATCCGACAGGACACGCGATAAAGACGTGGAAAGGGGGGGGGGGGGAAGAGGCAAACACGAAAAAAGGATTGGGAGTAATCAGACTCAGCATCTCGTAGAGATGATGAAGGTATTTTTGTCAATTACCACTTCATGTTACTAGTTTGTATTGTTCTTCCGGTATCCGTTCCCTATGCTCAGCAGTCTTAACAAAGAAATTAGTTACATTATAGTCGTCATCGTCTTCTAATTCTACAATCAGGTGTCGTGGGGAGGGTCAGCGCACGATGGATGGCACTGGATTGTGTCATTCCGTGTGGCTGCAATTTCTTTAAAGTCATCAATCCATTTTCTTCTCTGCCGTCCTCTTGCTCTCATAGAAGATCTTCATTGAAGTAGCACCAATGCTGGTAGTTGATGGTGTTGCATTCTAACGAGATGGCCGAACAATTTAATCGTCTGCCTTCCAATATATGCGGTACAAGGTGTTGATCCATCTGTCTGTCTGACAACATCATTTCTTATTCGGTTTCAGATAGTTAAGTTGTCTGCTCTCTTTAAACATCTTATCTCGCAGGTGTTGATTTTGTGTAAGTCTGATTTGGATAATGTCCAAGTTTGAGATAGTTTGTCTACGTGAATCCAGTCTCAACAGAAGGTTGCCATGGGTACCTCAAAATTTCTCTTTCGGCCTCATTTGTCAGGCCCAGGTTTGATTGAGCTCTCATGTCACCGAAGATAAGCCATTTGCTATTTTTGTTCAGGGTCTGATGAAAATGTTGGTACATCCAACGATCAGGTTTGACAGCTTATATTTTGTAGAGTTGGACTTGTAGTCTACATTCCGATTCCGATTTGTAGATGTAACAAAAAAAAAAAGAAACTTTCCACCCCATTCAACCGCCTCAGTGGCGTTGGTTATAGTTGTGGTGGTTCATGGTGCGGAATAAGTGTGTTAAGTTTCTCTGCGCCAGTGTTAGCTGACTTATCGGTTTGCCAAGTTTGTGACGTCAGCTGGGGTATTCTTTGGCCGGCAAGATTTTTCTTAGAGTCCGCCTTCTCTGGTGGTGTCTGTTGTCAGTGATGGCTCCTGGGGCGTTTTTCTTGGCTTGTTGTAGTCCTTATAAGGACTGTTTATTTGGTCTTTTTGCCCCCTTTTTTTTGTGTATTGCCTTTAGGAGCTTTTCGATGTTTGCATTTTCTTCCTTGCGTTTTTGTTCTCTCTCGATTTTGAGTTTCTGCTGTCTTCCAATTTTTTCTTCTGTGGTCAGCCATGGGATGTCTTTCTGCCTTCTATATAGAACTATTTGTCGCGTTCGTCATAGTATATATCTGGGTATTTCACAGGTGTCTGGCAGTGCCTTGGTTTCTTGTTCTCTTTTTCTTCCCACCGCCTTCTGAATTCCTGGCGCCTGAATTCCTCTTTTGCACTCTCCTCGAGAAGCTCCTCCGAGGTAAGTGGTGGTAGGTTCAGTGTATCGTCATGGTACTCTTCTATGTTTTTTTCAGAAGTCTGGCGGGATATTGGTTTTCCCTTGCATTTCTCGGGCGTCGTGGCTGGGCTGCTGGCTTTGGCTTGCGGTTCAGGCTCGGTCTCTTGTTGGTTTGCATCTTGCGGTTTCTCTGTGATTTCTTGTATGGTTTCTGTTGGTTTGTTTTGGAAAAGTTCCATTTCGGCCTTTTGCAGTTCTCTCTCCGCCTTGATGTCTCGTAGGATCTCTTCATTTTTCTTTGTCGTCTCTATCAATTGCTCTACCTCTTTTTTGATGTTTTGCTGGATCTCTTTTATTTCAGCAAGCAGCTTTTCACTGTCGTTTTTCGGTGTTGGTGTTTGGAGTAGCTTGATTTGCTTCATTAGCTCATCTATCTGGTCTTGCAGTTGAGCTTTCTCCGCTTGCGAGATGCACGTGGCTGACTCGCACCTCCGTCTAGCGTCTTTAAATGGTGTCTTTGTAGTGATGGCGATCTTTAGCACGTCTCTTTGTCTTTGGGGGCACGGACAGCCCAGGTATCTTGCGCCATGCTTGCCCAGGCAGTTGGCGCACTTCCTCTTGTTGTTGGGTGCTCTGAAGTTGGTGTCATGCTTGCCCACCGGACACTCCCTGAAGGCATGGTGATCGATGCAGTAACGGCAGATTTCAGTCTTGCTGCGGCGCATTGCTCGAATGTGGCCGGCCCTCTGGCATCTTGAGCATTGGTTAATTCTTGATATAAACCATTCAGGCTGTTGAGTTATATTGTTGATCGACACCTGGTCTGGAATCTCGTTGCCCTCAGTCGTCACCACCGCCAGCGTAGTAGGTATCTTTGAATATGTCAGGATCCGCTGCGCCTTCAAGATTCTGATGTGGATGTTTTCTTCCTGTAGCTGCTTCAGGATTTCGTCGTCTGACAGCTCCACATGAACACGTTTGACAACCCATCTGGCTGTTTTGGAGTCGGTGCTACCGGCTCTGGTGTCTTTCTCCTCCTTCTTCTCAGCTGTCTTGGCTCTTGTCTGTGGTGGGCTGACATCGTTCTTTCTCGTGGTAGCTTCAGTTGATGTGACTGTAGTTACAGGTTCTTGGTTGCAGCTTGCATTCAGGTTCTCCACATTCGTCTTCTGTCCGGTCTTGGCGGCTCCCACGCTACACATCTTGTGGGACTGCTGTTTCTTGTTGTTCTTGCGTGCCATTTTTCTCCCCCTGTATCGGGCTTCTTGACTTGTTCAGGTGACTTGTCTTGATAGCGCTCGCAAAATACGAATGAGGGCAAATCCCGCGATGACTAGAGTGTAAACTACAGTGTAATGTGCAGAATTTATGGTGGTTCGTTGCGCTTTGCGTGGTGTTAGAATGGAATTGTGTGGCTAATTGTTGCCTGTCCTCTGAATCCATGTGTTTTCGTACTTTCTCTTTATAAGTGTTAATTTCTTTCAGTGAGAGCTGTGACAAAATTGTTCTTTCTGTGTGCCTTCTTTCGCCAGTTTGATGGTTGCTCACTTCCTGCAACACCAATGTCCTGCTTTGTTGACAGACAGCTAATTTACATGTTTCATGGGTGTTCCTGCTGGAAGATACAGTCCAAACTCGGTTTTCTTCGATAATCCGTCCGAAGACAATAAGCGAAATCCGAAACCGACGAAAACCAAGGTAATTATTCCCATATGAATCAATGTAAATACAATTAATTCGTTCTAGACACTCCAAAATATATACCAAAAACACATTTTATAGAGAATAAATATAGTGTTTAATACTATTGTTTGGCCCCAAACTTGTCCAAACTCGCTCCTTCGCCGTGCCTAGTAACACTGTTTATGCTAGTGCGCATCTTGAATTTTTCAAACCATCCTCTGTTGACCTTAAAATTACTATGTGCACTAGCACTCGTCCCAAGCATTTTGTTAATGAGATAGTCTGGCCTTTTCACATATAATTGTCTCCGAAACATAATCGCCATCGTCAGCACATTAATGCCTTTTGCTAAATTAGCCGCCTGTATTGCTTCCTTTGTCTCCACAATGAAACTTATCGTGGATAGCGACTTCCCGTACATGCGGTCGATTTCAGTAATCTTAATACCGCTCTCGTATTGTATTATTAGCAAGTGATGCTCACACAACGAAAAACAACGCCAAACTGAGCAGAAGAACGCGTGGATCCCTTTGTTTTCGCAAAATTAGCAACGAAGTCATGTGGGCACGCCAACGAAATTCGAGGCAACCGACGAAAACCGAGACAAATGTTTCGAGGCAAAATATCGACGAAAACCGAAGGCAACGAAAACCGAGGTTTGACTGTATTCTACTTCTTTTTTTGTAAATAACTACCATTGGATCAAAAGTCCTCAGAAGTCGTTATATCCTTTGGTATTTTTTAGCTTCCTTCCCCCCCCCCCCCCCCCCCTCTCTCTCTCTCTCTCTCTCTCTCTCTCTCTATACGTCTTTTTGGTCTTCCGCTATTTCCTTGGCCATGCGTGTTATAAGCCGGCTCCCTGGCTGAGGGGTTAGCAGCTTTCTCCGTTAATCGCGAATACTTTCGTGGTTGATGTGAGCACACGAGACTTAGAAGTGGTTCGAGTCGCGCCAGTGACTTATGAGAGTATGAAGCCGGTCGCTCAGAAAGTCGTGGCGTGCTGATGAGCGTAATCTAGCCTAGGAATCAACATACACCTGAAAGATGCTGGTGTTGACCGCAATATCCTGAAACAGGATGGAAACGCGAAAAAAAAATGTTGTAAAATTACCCTACTCCTCTCCAAGCGCAGAAACCAATGGAATGTGAAAGACCGGTCCTGGAACTTATCATCTAATGAGAGGCGTATTAAGATGTGACCAGGTCTGACGTCACACAGCATATAACGGCCGGCTTGGATTAGGCTTAGGTTGGTCATGTTGGTCGCTGCCCAGAGGGAGTTAAAAACAACAAATAAAATTGTCAGGGACCAAGAGTGTGACTAAAGCTCACTCTCATTACGGTCGCAAAGGGCAGATCGCCTTGTGCGAGAAGCATGCGTTCCACCGCGAAAGGTCTCTCCTAAATACAGCACTTGGAGTCGAGACCGTGGTCGAGGTTAGATTGGCTCAGACTCATAGTAGGCGAATGGCAATATTGAGATTGCCGCCACATAGTATATTATAGTTTTAATCACTAGTGTTGACTTGACCAGAGATTGCTTACCGACCAGATCTCTGGGATCGACCCAACCTCATAAAAATGGGTACCAGGGAATTGACTGGGAAGGAAATATGACGAGGAAGGAAACTGGCCATCTCATCTCATATATCATGGCCTAAAATACGTAAAGATCTAACATTCCACACCAAAATCGGCAGTATCTGCTATGAGAACACCCCCACCTTTGCCACAGATGACAGAAGTAAGGAAACAACCTTATGTGGAAAAATACTAGGCAGAAGAGCACAGACAAGTACATGTGGAAAACTTTAACAACAGTGTAACAAATAATTATGAGTAAACGGATCATCTTCACTGCACGCCGAACTATTAATCCATGCGTTATTCTTGACAGGCACAATGGAGTCCAATATTTCTGACCTGTGCGTATGCTATGATTATCAGTTGGGGAACCCTTTATGTCACAAATAAACACTAATGTAATCTATTGTGCAAGGAGTCTCAGTGGCGAAGTGATCAAGCCGCCTTCCTCGCGCTCCGAATGTTGTGGGTTCGATTCCAGGCTACGTCATTCGGTTCACGAGTGCATTTTTCTCGGAGACTCCTGGGGGTCGTCGCTCGAGCTACGGAGTTCGTGCTTTGTGCGACGCTTTCAGCAGGCCATCCTGCCATAAAAAGAACGAGCCATATAGTATAAAACCCGGGGCAAAGAAGTCGACTTCTGTTTAAAAAAGACATGTATTGTTTGGTGCTCATAAAATTCTGATCGGAAACTATAGATTTCAATTTTTATGTTGTTTACCGCGTCCTCTATTTCTTTCTTCTCATTTCTAAGTGAGCCAAAGAATACGTGTTAATTTGTGAACTATATTGTGACTAGACGAAGGCTGTGTAAAGACAGACATGATCCCCAACACCACTCAGCATGGAAACGAATATGGTACTATGACTGCTGACAACACGACAATCATCTTCATCACGTGCCCTGCAAGTTGCCTTAAGCGTTTTTGTCTTACCAAACATCTCGGTTTTCGGTGTTCTGGATAAACTCTTGATATTCCCCCATGCCACCGTCAGTCCATCCAGCACCATTTATCTTTGTTTGCCTCTGATCTTTCCAGTTGTCACTATGTTCTCTAGTGCCTCTCTTCCCATCACCTGTCCAACGAAAGCTGTCTTTTTCTTATTATTGTATATAATGTTCTAGTTTCATTAGCCTCTGGCAGTCCAAGGAATTTTCAACATTCGTCTCATGAATAGCATTTCTGTTGATTCCAAGTTCTTTCTTCCTTATTTGTTCATTTATGTTCCAAGATTTGCTTTACAGCAAAACAGGTTAGACATAGCATTTCAGCCTCTTTCTTATTTTTAATATTTCAATATTCAAAATAACATTACATGAATAATAAAGGAACATTTGTAAATTCTAATTTCTGCATTAAAAACAAAACTAAACATTTTAAGTGGGAAAGCTTTTATTGTACAAATATATAGCAGCACTTGAAAGACATTTGGTTAACTAAATCACATATATAATATAGTCCGGTGCAAATAACAACATTGGGGATGTGAAATGTTAAATCTTCACATAATCTAGGTTATGACATAAGGCCAAGTGGCCAATTCCTTTCCTGAATACTCTCCCTCCCCAGACAATTGCTTGAACATTCTTAACATTATCTGGTACCCCCAGTCAGATATGACCGAGCTACTGTTATCAGTACTATATGCTTTCTGTTAGCGGCAATGTTGGGTGGAGCTCAATAAAACGGACATCCCACATTGTGCTAATGGCTTTGGTAGGAGGAGCGCAAGTGGGAGGGTACAAGCCTTACCATAGTGCTAGGAAACGCAACCTAAGACTAAATGTCTTGGCAGAGCAGACCAGGTCCTAAGCCTTGGTTGGCAGCTGGTCAAGGATCAAAGCTTCGACAGGCGGACTGAGTATTGCTTTGCTGATCCAGCAGCTTCTGCAGCTTGCCTTGTTCCAGATGCATTTTGGTGACCTTTCCTCTGGAATAAACTAGGCAGACCAAGAAAGCGATTATGCTGCGTGGGCAACACATGGTCTCTAAATTCAGCACAGGCTTTGCGCTAAGGAGAGGTGTAACTTCATTTAACAAACTATCTTCTGTCAAGACGGCAATGTGCCAGTCTGGTATCAACTAACCCATTTTGATGAGGCTGTAAGAGAACACAAATCAGATCAAGACATTTGTATACAAGTGCATTTTTTTTCTCTGTCTGCATTTGGATTTGTCCACACTGATCTTTCCAGTTGTCACAATATTCTCCAAAGCTATTTTACTCTTTCTTATTGTTGTTAGTGTCGTTAGCCTCTTTCAGCCAATCGTTAGTTAGCAGTCCAAGGAATTCACATTTGTCTCAGGAACAACATTTCTGTTGCTTCAAAGTTCTTCCTTTTTTGTTCACTTTGGTTCCAAGATTTGCCATACAGCAAAACGGGTTTGATATAGAATTTCAGCATCTTTCTTATTTGTATTTAATATTTCAATATTCAAAATAACATTACATGAACAATAAAGGAACATTTGTAAATTCTAATTTCTGCATTAAAAACAAACATTTTAAGTGGGAAAATTTTTTATTGTAAACATATATAGCAACACATGATAGACATTTGGTTAACCAAATTATATATAGTCCTATGTAAATAACATTGGGGTGTGAATTGTTAAGTCTTCACTTATTCTAGGTTATGACATGATAAGGCCAAGTGGCTAGTTCTTTCCTGAACACTATCCCTCCCCAAACAATCCCCTGAAAATTCTTAATATTGTATTGTCTAGTACCCCAAGTCAGATGTGACTAAGCTACTGTATAACAATACTATCTGCTTTCTGTTAGCGCCTATGTTGAGTGGGCTCACCAAGCCCACCCAAATTGTGCCAATGACAGAGGAGGAGTGCAAGTGGGAGGGTACAAGCTTTACCCCCTTTTTTTTTGTTCGCATATCCTTTACAGGACATGCTGTCAACATCAGCATCTTTCAGTTGGTTGTTGATTTCTTGGCAAGATTACGCTCAGTAGTTTGCCATTGATTTCTGGGCGACCAGCTCACATATCCCGTAAGTTACCGATGCGGAGAGAACCACTACCAATTCTCGCGCATGTCACGTTACTTACGAGAGTATACAAAGATTATGGAGAAAGTCGTGTAACCCATAGACCGGTAGGCTTTATCCTAGTGCTAGGAAAAACAACCTAAAGACTAAATGTCATGGCAGGGCATACCTG
The DNA here is from genome assembly GCA_014155875.1 of Cepaea nemoralis. Classification (NCBI taxonomy): domain Eukaryota; kingdom Metazoa; phylum Mollusca; class Gastropoda; order Stylommatophora; family Helicidae; genus Cepaea; species Cepaea nemoralis. The sequence goes on along the minus strand of JACEFZ010022015.1, from coordinate 1,089,187 downwards.
CCCCTAAGCCTTGGTTGGCAACTGGTCTAGGATCAAAGCTCTAACAGGCGGGCAGTTACAGCATTGCTTTACTGATCTTGCAGCTTCTGCAGCTTGTCTTGTTCCAGATGTATTTTCGTTGTTACCTTTCCTCCGGAGTAAACTAGGCAGGCTAAGAAAGGGATTATGCTGTGTGGACAACACATGGTCTCTAAATTCAGCCCAGGTTTTGTGCTAAGGAGAGGTGTAACTCCATTTTACAAAGTATCGTCTGCCAAGACGGCAATGTGCTAGTCTGGTATCAACTAACTTATTTTTATGAGGCTGTAAGAGTGAACACAAATCAGATCAGGACATTTGTGAATAGCTGGGGAATGGTGTAGCAAAGACGCAAGTTAACTTCCAGGACACAGACTGACTGGGTAGATAGACGATCAGAGCTTAAAGTGGAGTCGGGACAAGTGGACAATCTCTTGTTGTAGTCACAAAGTAAATAGATTCCCTGTATATGTCTTAGTATATCGAGCATCACTTGAAATGGGTCTCGTTTCACCCCATATTTGACTTATCACTTAAAGTGGCTCAAATGTCACACCAGATTTGACTAAACACCAATTTAAACTTCTCAAATATCAACCCAGGTTTGACTAAACACCACTTGAAGTGGCTAAAATATCACCCCATATTTGACTAAACACCGCTTCAAGTGGCTCAAATATCACCCCAGATTTGATTAAACACCTCTTGGCTCAAGCTGTGCTCCAGTAGTTAAGACACCACAAGCCCAGAATAAGTAACATATGTGGCTCTGATTCCAATGTAGTATTTCAGCAAGTTACTTCTAGTATCTCTGTGGGCTGACATGTGGTGGAGTTTTCAACTATATGTTGATCTGAAGCAACAAGCTTCCAATTAATTTTACCAATCACAACCAGAAACTTACCCTAAAAAATGAGCATGTCAACAGATGGTTTTAGAACAGCACACTAAAAGTTAAACCTGTTGTCAGTGTATGTGCCATAATATATGAGAGTTAAACTTGCTTTTTGTGTATCTTCCATGATATATACATATCAGACAAGTCATATCTGTCATCAGTGTATTTTAAAGCAACTATGAGTGTATCTGCCATCACGTATCACAAGATTTAAACCTGTTGTTAGTGTATCATTCATGATATATCAAGGGGAGTTAAACTTGCTTCCAGTGTATCATCAAAAATATATTATGAAAGAGTTAAATCTGCTGCCAGTGTATCATCAACAATATATTATGAAAGAATTAAACCTGCTGTCAGTGTATCATCCATGATATATCAAGGAGAGTTGAACCTGCCATCAGTGTATCATCAATAATATATTATGAAAGAGTTAAAACTACTGTCAAGTGTATCATCTACGATATATCACAAAGAGTTAAACCTACTGTCAGTGTATCATCCACGATCTATTATGACAGAGTTAAACCTGCTGCTCGTGTATCTGCCATGGTATATCTCAGAAGGATGAACATTCAAAATTCAAACATCAAAATATAAAATAAGGTATGTTCACTACTGGAGAAACAATAAAAATGTTATTTGACTGATTGATTGATTTAGGAATCGACATCACAGCATTCGGGGCATTCCCATAAGTGCTCCATCCTCATCCTCAGCAGCCAGCGAAGATTCCAACACTAATAGTTCCAGTAGCTAAAAATGTTATTTGCACATCCTTTACATGGCACCACAATCAACCACAGCATTTTTTTTTGGCTATTTCTGAATTTCTAGGCAATTTAATGTTCACTATGACATTGCTTTCTGAATGACTGACATTCATACCATTGTGAAAATCAACGCATGGTGGTCTGCTTCCTAATTGCTTGCGGCAGATTTCAAACCCACGTATGCGGAATTGTGAAAATGTGTTCATTGGCCCTAAGCTACTGACACTGGATATGTGATTTCACAAACATTTAAATCTTAAACTAGTCGGTGTCAAGGTAGGCCAATATTTCACCATTAAAGAATTTAAAAAAACATTGTGAATGAGACTTGTAACATGTCTCCATTTGTTCTATTAAGTTTCCAAATGCTAAACAGTTAAGGAGACCACGTCTCGGAAATTAAAATCTGCAAGACATTGTGAATGGTTAAGATGATAATGTCTCGGAATCAAAATCTGCAAGACACTGAATGATTAAGGGGATCATATCTCGGAAATGAAAATCTGCAAGACATTGGCGAACGATTCAGGGGGATCATATTTCAGAAATTAAAATCTGCAAGACATTATGAGCAGTTTAGGAATTTGTAGCAACGGTGCAAGTTATCTTTTAGGATGTTCACAATGTGATTGGATGGGTTAAAGAGCAGAAGTGAAAGTGGAGCCAGGACACATAGGACAAACTCTTGCTGATGACACCAAGATAACAGGCTTATTTTATATTTCTCTCAGTATATCATGCACTGCTTAAAGTGGCTAAATTACCACCCATTTTTATCTCAGTAAATCATGCATTGCTTAAAGTGGCTCAAATATCACCCCTCTCAGTATATCATGCACTGCTTAAAGTGGATCAAATATCACCTGTTTATATCTCTCAATATACAACAATAAGACAGAGACAAACATCTTTCTTCGGTCACGTGATGAGAAGAGAGGCATTGGAGAACATCGAGATCTGTGGAGAGCCATGAACGCCTACGCCAGCCGGCACGGCACTTGATAATGATGATGATATCTCTCAAGATATCATGCATTTCTTATCATGCACTCATACAAAAACTTCACAAGACAAATCAGAAGTGTCAAAGAAGACAGGAAACTGTAATGAATACTTGTAATAGAATAGAGCTTTACCAGTTTAAGTAAAAGATGGAGACAGGTTCAAGATAGAAAACTACCAGGCAAATTCAGACCATCATTACATGTAATAAATGATAGTAATGGCAATTTTTTAAACATAAAGTAAAGATATACTAGAAAGATGAAGAGCACTGAAGAGAAATATATGAGAACAGTCATAGACAAATTCATCAACATTTTTACAGGGATTTTACTCAGTAATTTTGACGTTTCTCCAGGTTTTGCAGGAATTATGCCCCATAGACACACATAAATACACACAAGGTATTCGATTTCTCCCCATAGACACACATAAATACACACAAGGCATTCAATTTCTCACACAAAAACACAGGGCGGCAATAGCACAGTATGGCAATGAATTAATGTGCTTTAGTGAATTTTTCTAAATTATAATTTGTTACTTATAAGATCAGTATAGCTGAATAACTAAAAAAAATTTGGTTGGTTAATTAGTCGACAGATCATCCTCATTGAACATCAAACCATTCAGTCCATAAGTGCTCAGATCCCCTTCCCATTGAATCCTGCAGCGTGTAGTGGCTAACACCACGTTCTGTGTTGGTTTATTAATCCTCTTTGGCTTCCTACATAGTGTTCTTGTTTGGCCACACCACTTTCAACTTGCTGTTCCCGCAGTCTGACCATGGTTGTAGATTCAGTCATCACTTGGTTCGTGCAAACAACTTACTTCTCGTAGACCATTCAGTATATCATACTGGTCCATGGCTCGGCCGCCCTCCAAGGTAGCCTTACCTGCAAGCCAGTTCATTTCCTTGTATACCCACATGCCCTGGCATGAAAATTAAACTAATCTTTGTCAACCATGACCACTCCAGAAACAACAACCAATGACTTCGGACCTACACAATCTCCTCAGGCAAAAGAGAGGTCAATGAATTGTAAAACCCTTCCTCACTTCAATCCAATTCATTGCGCAAGTCATTCTTCATCCAACTTCATATATCACCTTCAAGCCCTGTGGCGATGGGCGAGCAGCGAAGCGGCAGGCGTGGGTACGCTGGCAGCCGTAGTTGCAGACCTGCACACAAGTGGCTCAGGCCATATGGTCGTCTTCTACTGACCGGAGCAGCAGTGGGATTCGGCAGCCCCCTGAGCGATTGAGCAGCCCTCTATAGGAAAGCACTGCTCATCTCTATAGCATGAGGAAGGGGCTAGAAAAGGTGCCCTAAACATTGTCTGCTCCATCATTACCTAACCAGCTAGCCGCGGTTGGTGGCTACCCTATACTGCAGTCGACATACAAAGTAAAAACCAGGTAAAGCTAAAAGAGCTAACCATATTTATCAGAGTCCTAGTTTGGACAACAAAAGACCATGCTGAGTTAGACTAGGCATGACAGCGCTAAAGACAGTCAATAGGTAGTTGACAATGGCACAAGTATGCAAGAGCTAAGGCGGGTCACAACCGATGACAGACACCTAACCCCGAGGTCAAGGACAGTTAAAGTCCTACGCAGGACAAACAAGACATGGGCCGTACAAACAGAGTTCAGACGAGAGACCCGTGACAAGGTAACACATGACAGTAAAGACTGGACAGAGGTCAGGACAGAATGTGTGTGACTATTGACGGGTACATATGTGTTTTAGAAATTGGAGAGAGATTGCAAAGCGAGATGAATTAATGTGACTGTGTGCACAGTCGGATAACTAATAATGTTATTGGATAACTTTGGATAACTAATAGTTTGAGAGGCGACCACGACAGGTTACAAGAAAGGAGAGTGCTATGACTATATGAAACAGCGACGGCCTTAATGTAGGTATACCGACAGGGTGAGACCAAGTATTGATGGTCTGCAGAGCATGTGTAAATAGAGTATTAAATGTAAATATACATGGCATGGATCATGTTTCGAGCAAATTGTGATAGTTTCTGTGTTTGATCAAATCTTGAGCACACTGTCATAGATTCTGTACTCATGTTGAGAGAGTAATAAATTTGCCCGAAAGGGATGACTATTTTGCCCGTCTCCGTGTGGAGTGACTCTTAGAAATAGAAATTACCTGCAAGAGATAGGCGTGCAAGTGTATCACGATTATTAGGTCTCTGACAGGTAAAAAGCGGGGCATTCGTCCGATCCGAACTTACAGGACCATAAGTGACATTAAAAAAGTTAAACAAACCAGCGGGACAGGTAAAAGTGAGCAGTTTGTCTCGCTTTAACTGACAGACTCTAATCAACATAATCTGGACACTTGCCACACCTAAAGCAACAACAAAAGACAACGTAGTTGGGCGCACGTCCCGATAAAAAAGACAAATAATGTAAAGCCTAAAGCCAAGACAACATGAAACTTGACAGTTTTGTAAACAGGCAAAGAACGAAAATTATTTTTTCCCCAGCAGATCTGCTTCACAAAACAAGTGATGCAGAGCCAAGAACCAGAAAAGAAAACTGCACCTGATAGAACGACGATGTCATTGTAAATCAAGTGCTGGGGGAAAACGCAGATTAGGCTAAGTGATTTGATTGTTATTTACCCAAGTCTGCACCTTTTTTATGTGTGTTCATATTGATATTAAATATATTATTTGTGTATTATTTGAAATGTATATGCTGAAGTAATAAACAAGCAATAATTATGAGCGAGTGATTGTAACCAAAAGAAAGATATACATGTTTACTAGTATAACATTCACCGACTTAGTAATAAAAGGTGAAAACTTATAAGTGATAACTTATAACTTGGGCCCATTTACTATAAACTGCAAGTTAATTAAAATGGCACCACTAAATGAATTTATTGAAATGGTATTAAAGTGTGGATTCTCAAGAGAACAATTAGTAGAATGGAACGAAAAGAAATTAAGAGAACATAACGAAAGAGAAGAAAGAACATAAAGAGAGTTAAGAAAGCCTGAAATAGACAGCAAAAATAAACAGCTTGAAATAGACAGCAAAAATAAACAGGCCGAGATAGACAGCAAAAATAAACAGGTAGAATTGGAGCTAAAGCAAGCAGAAATAAATGCCCAGATTGAAAAGAATGAACTAGAAGCACAAATTAAATTAAAACAGAGTTAGAAAACCAAAGTAACATAGCAGCAAAAAAGAAAGTAAAGAGCATATCAAAAATTTAAAAGATAGGGTATCATTAAAAACTTCTGTGCGGGTGACAGTATATCTGCATGGACCCAAAAATTTGAAACACTGATGAGTCACTATGAAATCCAAAGGGAAGATTAGTGTTTATTTATTTATATATATATATATATATATATATATATATATATATATATATATATATATATATATATATATATATATATATATATATATAGATATATATATACACACACCACAAGACCGAATAAAAGACTGAATATGTTAAAATAGAATTATGCAACATTTTCTACTTGCCAGTCAGGGTTACAGAATACAATTTTCAAAATTAAATCCTTAACTTACCCAGACATTCATGGACTACGTATCAGAAGTACAAGATACATTTAATAAATGGACTACAGCTGCTAAAGTGAATAACAACTTTGAATTACTAAAAGACTTGATGCTTCGAGATAAATTAAATTACTAGTGTCACTACCGACACCCTTAAATTAAATTATTTACGTCATTACCGACACCCTTTGCTAGATTTTTACAAGAAAACGAATGTAATTCCATCCAAGAGCTGGAAAGAAAAGGCTCTGCCTATTTCACAGCAAACAGAGATATTATGCAGGCAAGAGTACAGACAAATGGTGAACTGTCTGAGCCCTTTCCTGTCACCAATGGAGTGAAGCAAGGATGTGTCCTGGCACCAACACTGTTCAGCCTCATGTTTTCAGCTATGTTGACGAATGCCTTTGAGAACAATGACATTGGAATAGACAACTACCGCATGGATGGAAAGTTGTTCGATCTCAGAAGGCTGAAAGCTAAAACCAAAACTAACAGCGACACCGTCAGAGCTCCTGTTTGCTGAAGATTGCTCTATATGCCAACTCAGAGGCAGACATGCAACACAATGTTTCAGCTTTCTCATATGCCTGTGCCAACTTTGGGCTCAATATCAGCTTGGAGAAGACTAGTTATGTACCAGTCAGCTCTAGGGAATAATCACACCATGCCAAATATCAAAGTGATAGGTCATAGACTAAGTGCTGTGGATAAATTCACCCACCTTGGCAGCACTGTGTCACAAACTACCACAATTGACGATGTAGTGAATGTAAGAATCTACAAGGCCAGCACAGCTTTTGGCAGACTGTACAAGAATGTATGGGACAGAAACGGAATAAGCCTGCAAACAAAGCTTAAAGTCTACAAAGCAGTTATATTATCCACACTGCTATAAGCTTGTGAAACCTGAACTGTATCAGTGACACGCTAGGAAATTAAATCACTTTCACACAGTAGGAAGCTATTGAAGATTAAATGGCAAGACAATATTCCAGACACTGAAGTCCTAGAAAGAGCGTCCATGCCCAGTATCCACTCTCTACTAATGAAGAATTAGATTCGCTGGGCTGGTCACTTAACTCGCATGCCAGGATGACAGGCTCCCTAAACAAATGTTTTACGGCGAGCTGCGTTGTGGTAAACGCTCCTATGGTGGCCAAAGGAAACGCTTTAAAGACACTGATAATCTCACTGAAAGCTTTTGGAATTCATCATGACACCTGGGAGACTGCTGCCAAAGACCAAAATTCATGGCATACATCATTACGCAAAGGTGCAGTCACTTGTGAAGCAACCTAGACTGCAAGAGCTGTGAAGAAAAGGCTGGACAGAAAAACTGCTGCAGAAGATCCTCCTCCTGAAACTTCAAGCATTCTTTGCCCACATTGTCAAAGAACATTTCGAGCCAAAATAGGCCTTATCAGCCATCTTAGAACCCATGGCTCCATACTTTCAACCCCACTGGATGAAATGAATGGTCATCATCATTCTTGATGGACAAACACAACACAACACTGAACCGACTAAGACATGTAAATTCATTTATTGTATCATTATTTTTGACAATATTTTATATTTACTATTCAAAAACAGCAAAGGTAACACTTGAGTTATGTATGCTTTCAAAAGAGAAAACGTGTAAAAGTAAATAGTAATAATGCCGATACAATAATTTTACTACCCCATGGTAACTATATTTATTACAGTAAAACGAGTGTTGACGATGAAGATGAAGATGAAGAATGTGACCGCAATCACAGCATTTATCATTTTTGCCGTTTTCATGGACATGACAGAAAATGGTCAAAATGTAGGGACCTGCCAGGTTGCGGAAAATGTCTCGTTAAATTTCAAAGGTACATACTTGATTTGTTTTATTTTTATAAATGAAAACTTATGTCATAACTGCACAGTGCTATATATAATACAGATACAGAGGAAACATATTACAACAGCAATGAGCGGAACGTGCCAACATATGGTCAGTTTCAAACATAGAGGCTCCCCCGATGTGTCTCCACATTGCCGCGGTGGGGGAGCTTGAGTGTCCCACCAACCCCAAGCGCTGTGACAATGGATATAAACTATATATTGGACAGCTCTTGGGATAGGGACCAGACTAAGAGAGACACAACCTGCTGCTCTGCAGGTAGACACAGGACAGCAGTCAGAATTTAAACTCAGGCGCACGAAGCCACAAACTTTGTCCAGACACTTACACAAAGGCCTCCATCTGAGAGATGTAGCTGAACATCTCTAAGCTACTATCCTTGGATGAGCCGGGCCGATACTCACCTACCGAAAAACGGAGGTGAGATACTGAGCACGCTACATGCCCAGTTCAAATACCTGTCCGAAGCTCTCGGCTGGGGGATATGAGGGATCCCTGGATGAGAGGGCCTGTCCGTTTCTTGCTCACTGCTGTACGGAGGTAAGGTGCTGAGCCGGCAGCACATGTAGCCTACCTCGTGAGTGAGTACTAAAAGGCAGAAAAGTGCCAGTCGAATGAAATGGTTACGAAACCTGTCTGTATCACTCATAGAGAGTGTAGACAAAAGTGGAAAAACGTCTCAATAACACGAAATGGAACGCACGGCTAGCGAATCCATTGCGTGGTCCGAAGTCAAAAGCAAAAGCTTACCGAGTGGATATCGCCCACAGTCTGACCGTTCCTGGTGTGTGCTTGATTGACTAACGGCAAGCGAGATGCCCAACACATGGAAGTGAGGAACTAAAGCAGCCATGAGCAGGACGTGGCAACTCCTCGGGTGAGCCCAGTCCCAGAGCAATATGTGCCGGCTCTGCAATTATGAAAGACTCCTTGGATAGTGACTGAATGCCCATGGTCTGCCCATGGCTTCCCTTGAGGGTTGACTATAATGTCGTAACCGTTTTATCTTGACCAGCTGAGATGTGGGCGACATCACAACAATAAGTCTAACGTGACTCGAAGCCCGAGGAAGGCTAACCTCAAAAAATGCCCGCCGAAGCCGGAAGTGCCGTCCTACGGGTGGCAAAATAAAAATTGGCACTACGCATTTACGTCCGAGTGAAATGTCTCGTCCGAATGTCCGTCGTGCCTGGAACAGCTCTGACAGGCACACAGACAAGCACATGTCCGAACCGAAAACTCGAGTGAATACTGTCTGCAGACCGGTCTGGTTTGTGTGGGAACGGCATGTGGTGAACGAAATGCCCAATATATTGAAGTGAGGATTTAAAGCAGCCATGAGCAGGATGTGACGATTCCCTCGGTGAGCCCAGCACCAGGGCGCTATGTGTCGGCCCTGCAACTATGGAAGCCACCTTGGATGGCGGAAAATGCTATGGACTGTCCCTGCCTTCACTAGAGGGATGACCGAAGTCTTCGACTGTTCCAACTTGACCAGCTGGGATGTGTACGGTACCACAAAAGTGAGTCTCCCAGGAATGCTAACCTGGTCAAAAATGCACGCAAAAGCCGGATGTGTTGACCTAAGGGTTTCCACCCAAGGGTGCCTAACGCACACCGCAATCACATCTGAAAAAACATTCCGGATGAACGCAAAGAAGAAGAAGAAACAGAGAGGAAGTTTACATCCTACAGAGGAACAGCACCTTGTGGAATGTGTTCAGCACAGAGATGTCCCGTAAGGACATCAGCAAAAATAAAATAAATCACAAACAGTTCAGGACAACCCTGGCATCACTTCCAGGGATTTTTACAAACATTCAAATAATAAGCATCAACAGTGAAACGGAATGTCTAAGAGCTTGTGAGCGGCTCATGCAGTCGGAAAAACAAACTACACAGAATTGATAGATTCTGGCAATCAATTAAACCTCATCAATGTAAGATGTCTTGAGAAAAGCGAGTATAGTCATGATGATGGGACCGCTGCGAGCACAGGTCAGTTCATTCATGCAGGATGACGCTTTGAGCACAGACAATCAAGCCATAATAGTGCTGCAGTCTGAAGTAGGAACGAACGTAAGAACGACAAGGAGCAGCAACATTGCCCAGAATGCTTCGTTTCAAGAAATACACCATCAAGTCAGCTGCTCAACGTAAGAGCTGGCGAGCGGTTCATGCAGTTTCCTGACAGTGCATCCTCAAGAGCTAGCAGAAGACTAACAATACTTTCATCTCGTTTGCTACTTGAATGCAGACGGGGGGATAGTTTCAGGACATTTGAAGAGGTGTCCAACATCACTAACAACCCCCACCAAGGACCTACGCAGCCAGTATGAGAAGATCAGAATATGTTACAAGATGCCTATAACGATAACAATTAATGATCTACTGTCGCTCTATATTGCCAGATTGGATTTGCCAGCAGCCATTGAGGAGGCAGCAACCAACATGCCAGACAGGCAGAAGAGTTGAATTTGGTGCCAAGCTGGTCTATCACGGAGAAAGCCTCTGCAGACCTGAATATGGCTTCCCAAGCTTCAGAAGTCATGAAAACTGCCAAAGATATTGCAATGGTTTGCGGTCTGGCAGAAGATGCCATTTTTCACTGCTATGTGCAGATGCATCCATCTGCTAAACAACTGTTCCCAGAGGAAAGCAGTTTCTTCACATCAATTAAAAATTTACCAAAGAAGTAGATATGAGCAAGCCGAGAAAACATGAAACTGGCCATTGGAATCTGAAATTTGGCTTGTTTAATAACATTTGATTATATCTGTCATTTTTTACCCCATTGTTATCAGATTGGGTTTTGCACCCGCCCCAATCATATTGCAGTTAAATTAGGTTCATTTTCATACCAACTCCAAGCATTAACTTCGTTTGAAGCATGAAACTTAATAAAAATTATAAATTGTTTTTAAAAAAAAGTGTTTTGCAAATACGAGCTCCAAAGGATGGGATGACAAAGAATCAGACAAAACTGGCAAAAATCAGGCAAAATTGTGGATGGGCATATGAAGGGGCTGTTGGACAGAGTATGAGTTAAACTCAGAATTCAACAGCCTTCAGAAAGCAAAGGATGAAAAAGACAGCCAGATTTTCTCGGGCCACAATGCTGCTAGAGAAATGTTGTCTAAGAAGGTGTATGTTACAAACAACAAACTCTACTAAAGGCTTTTTCATTAATTTTCAGTACAGTAGTCAAGCTTAGGCCATAATCAAGCAAAATGTTGCCAACCTAGGAGACATCATTTTCAAAACATTTGCCCATTTTGACATCTTTTACACATTATCATTCTGACAACTTCATATTCACAACATTGTAATCATTTAGAGAACGTAACCAAAAAGCCATGCACAATTTAGTGCCCGACATTTTTTGCTGGATTTCGTCAGGTACACACTGCAGAATTATATATCACATGAACTGAATAGGCGAATCATAATTTGGCTGAAATATGTAACATGCATGTAGTCACTGATACTGTTTGAATGTGAAACATGTGCTTCCCCATGATAATAGATTTTTGCAATATAACTCAAGCATACAAATACCTGGGTACAATCTTTAACTGCTCCAACATAAGGGAAGAAATACAAGCTAGAATCAACTCTGGAAATAAGATATACTATGCACTACAATATCTGCTAAAATCAAATGCACTATCTCGTAACACCAAGATCACAATATACAAAACACTGATTAGACCAGTTGTGCTGTATGGCTCTGAAACCTGGAGTACAAGGAGACGAAGCCTTGTTACAAACCTTTGAGAACAGTCTTAAGACGCATCTTTGGCCCATTAGGGATACACAAAGTGGAGAGTGGAAAAGAAGAAGCAACAAAGACATTTATGATCTATTTAAGTCCCCGCTAATCACTGGTATCATGAAGGCTAATAGACTGCAATGGCTGGGGCATATAGAAAGAATGGAAGATAAAAAGGAAACAAAACTCGCTTACACTCAGGAAATAAATGACCGTAGACCCAGAGGTAGACCCAAGACGGTGGAGATTTAATATACATACAGACCTACAAGCACTTGGAATCAGCAACTGGCAAGAGAAGGTCAACCAGAGAGACGAATGGAGACAGCTTGTATCTGCAGCAAAGAAGCCCAATGGCTCAGAATGCTGAAGAAGAAGAAGAACACAAAGATTGCTATACAAACAAAATTAAATAGAATGGTATATTTTAGAACCATGGTTACATACAGGTTTAGCTGTCACAGGATTATCATTCTGAGCCGGTGATGGGCCCTAACTATAACTTCTCCTTGAAATTGAACAGGGTAGGTGGTGAAACTCAATCACCAGAGTCCATTGTCAACAGGTAATATGTAGGTAATTACACCATGCCAAGAATATAATGTCAGATGTGCATGAATGTATATGCTGTATTCGCAAATGTAAAACGACACTTTTGTACATAATAAACGATTTAAAAAAAAGAAAAAAAAAAAGAGTCGTGGACCATGCCACGTGGCCAAGCCATCCAGGTGATGTCCAGTTCCACTTCTGATTTCAAGAGAATTTACGTAAGTCGACTAAACTAAACTAAAACTTTGTTTAGCGTTTATAAATTGCCTGTTAATTCAGCAATGTTCCAGTGTTGCAATGACTTTATCTGAATGTGTAATCCTATGCTAACATTTTGTAATTATTAACATAGGTCACATTATACGATTGTTTTGTCATTATGTATGACATTCTAATAATAATATTCATACTAGAAAATTACTTGAAAATTAATTAATTGAAAAATATTTTAAAGTGATCCACAATTGCATATGTTAAAATAACAACGCAATGTAAGGTAAATATGCTTGTTAGCTATCAGATATGTGACAATCTCTGCAATTTGTTGACCCCTTTTTCAATCTTCTCTACTAACATTTGATCAATAAACTGGAGAACGTGAAAAAATAAATAAAAAAGCTGGTGAAATCGAATCGAATCAGTGCTCAGTACTCTCTACAGCAACATGTAATGGCGCTGAATATGCATTGTTCCGATGAAAGGTATTATTCTGAAGCATACGTTCGAAGAGAAGCTCAGAGATATTGCCATAGCAACCGGACATACAAAAAAAACAACGGTGGATACTTCAGAAACATCTTAATGCATGGCCCTCCAGGCACAGGGAAATCAATGTTTGCCAAGAATTTAGCCAAACTCTCAGTCATGCACTACGCCATACTGACCGGCGCCAAATTGGCACCCATGGGAAAGGAAGCTGCTACTGCAGTGTACAAAGTGTTCGACTGGGCACACACCAGTCGTAAGAGGGTAGTGCTGTATATTGACGAAGCAGACACTTTCCTCAGGGAAAGGAACACAGAAGTTCATGCTGGTTCTCGCAAGCAACCTCCCAGAACAGTTTGACTGGGCCATCAACAACCAATTGGACGAGATGGTGGAGTCGGATCCCAAGCTACGAAGAGCGGGAGTGACTAGTGAGGCACTACTTCCAGAAATTCATTCTCTAGCCAGTAGCCACAAAGTCTGGTCTACTCTGTGCAGCGGAATTTGATATGGTAAGAAATGCACAGAAATTGCAGAAAAAAACAGAGGGGCTGTCAGGCAGGGAGATTTCCATGCTTGGGGTGCCGGGCAAGCTTATGCATCAGAAGATGGTGTGTTCGCAGAAGATATTAACGACGTCAAAAATGCTGTACAATAACACAAGCAGAAAGTTGACCCAGTCTCCCCTCACGGCCTCAATGTCCAACAGTTTCATATTACTTCTGACGCCCCCCCCCCCCCCCCCCCCTTATCCCCATTTGTATTGTCCACTAAAATATTATCCTTTACAGAATGTTGTAGTCGCCCCATCATTATTTGTGCTGTTTGTGATTTATTGACAAATTTGCATTCAGTGGTCTTTCACCGCTTTCTGAGCGACCGGCACTCATACTATTTTATGAAAACAAACACAGGGCAGTTTGCATCCAAATTGCTCGCAGCTTCGTTTCGAGCACTGGATGCGTATTTGCGAACTGAGTCCATGACACCTTTGCCAAATAGCTGGTTATAGTGCTCTACTAATCAATCATGACACCTTCGCCACATAGCTGGCTATAGTGCTCTACTAATCAATCATGACACCTTCGCCACACAGCTGGCTATAGTGCTCTATTAATCAGTCATGACACCTTCACCACATAGCTGGCTATAGTGCTCTACTAATCAATCATGACACCTTCGCCACATAGCTGGCTATAGTGCTCTACTAATCAACCATGACACCTTCGCCACATAGCTGGCTATAGTGCTCTACTAATCAATCATGACACCTTCACCACATAGCTGACTATCGTGCTCTACTAATCAATCATGACACCTTCGCCACATAGCTGGCTATAGTGCTCTACTAATCAATCATGACACCTTCGCCACATAGCTGGCTATAGTGCTCTACTAATCAATCATGACAACTTCGCCACATAGCTGGCTATAGTGCTCTACTAATCAATCATGACAACTTCGCCACATAGCTGGCTATAGTGCTCTACTAATCAATCATGACACCTTCGCCACATAGCTGGCTATAGTGCTCTACTAATCAATCATGACAACTTCGCCACATAGCTGGCTATAGTGCTCTACTAATCAATCATGACACCATGCTCTATTAATCAATCATGACACCTTCGCCACATAGCTGGCTATAGTGCTCTACTAATCAATCATGACACCTTCGCCACATAGCTGGCTATAGTGCTCTACTAATCAATCATGACAACTTCGCCACATAGCTGGCTATAGTGCTCTACTAATCAATCATGACACCATGCTCTATTAATCAATCATGACACCTTCGCCACATAGCTGGCTATAGTGCTCTATTAACCATGACACCTTTGCCACATAGCTGTTTATAGTGCTCTACTAATCAATCCCTATTTGCACCTATCGTTCACCATCAAGTTCAGAACAGGAAAGTTGACAAGATTTGCAGTGGCAGAGCTAGGGGACACAGCTGTTCTCGTTGCAGCTATGCGTCAGAATCAGTCAAGAGTTTGTCTTTCTTACCTCTCACAGTAAGTGCTTAGTGTGTATAGACAACAGGCATATCTTGCTTTAAGGCGTTCACTTTAGATTGCTTCTCAACCATGGCTTCTTTCAATTATTTTGTTTTATATTTTGCCTCACAAGCAGAGAAAATATTCATAATGTTTGAAACTAGTGTCTTGCAAGATTACATAATAGGTTATAGTGCAAATATGTTTTTAGGTTGGTGACTGAAAAATAGATTTAATTGTTTAACGGCAATATTTGTTACAGAGTGGTGGCCTGAAACCTAACAGTGTATTGGCGAGACATACCTTAATGTTTCCGGTTCCTAACATGGAGGATAGGCATTTGAACCGTTAAGCCTCCAAAGTGTTTATGCTTCTGGCTACAGTTTGCAGTCACATTTTCCTCATGTTGGACTGGCCAGCTCACTAGACCCAGAAACCTGCCAGCACCTGGCAGCAGTGATGCTGGGGGGAAACGACACAAAGGGGAGATGACCATTAGAATATATGTGGAGCTCTTCAAAGCTAAGGCCCAGGAAAACATGCAAGTTACAACAGCAGACGCAAACATGTGCCAAGATTTGACGTCTCCACATGGAGACTTCATGCTAAATGTTTCTCATCTTCGTAAGAACATGATCCCTGAACTCGCTGAATCACCTGGTCTGAACACCACAAGTAGGTCAGATGTAGATGGTGCTTCTTTAAAAGATGAAGACAATGACTATTTCGTCAAGCCCAAGTCATGCTGGTCGTTCTGTTTGTTTCGTAAGAAGAAATCAAAGTCCAAGAAAGACAGACAGAAAACAGAAAACAGTCGGCACAGTGGACAACATATCAGTTTCTAGGGTGAACCTCAGCCTTTCACAGACTGCAACTGAAAACAAATGCAGTTGAAAAGCCACTGAAAAAGAAATGTGAAACATGACGCCATGGAATCTGCTCTCAATAAAAGTTCTGGTAAAGGAGATGAAAAATCCAGCAATGGAAAGTTGATTTTCTCAAAATCAGACATCCTGGAGAGATCTTCTACTGAATAACAATGGGTTATACAATAACAGCTCGATGATTCCATGTGTCTGCCAAAGTTGCACATCAAATTTGGCGGAGATGAGACCGTAGGCGCGAAACAAGGATATGGTTGTGGTGAGATGATCAGATCTGATCAACTATGTTCTTCATTGGAGCTGAGAGATTTTAGAAGGCATAATGCTAAACATTTTCACAACTTGCTCTATGAGCCGTACGTTCAAACCAACATAAAATCCCCAAAAGCCAAATAAGTCAAGATACTTGGAATTCAAGAAGTGCAGATTATAACCACCAGCTAGATTTGGCCTGGATTAAAACCAATAATAACCTGGCCATGCCACTGATGCAATCTGGCAATGTCACGTGTCCAGACTTGACGTCTGCAGACAAAGACTGAACATAAAGCTTCTGAACTTTGTGCAAAAAATAACTGATCAACTTCAGACCAAGATCTTCAAATACTTTGAACAAAAGCTGGGGGTTCTAGTTCTGGATGTTGCCGCTCAAGTTGCTGTATGTGTATCTGTATGCCTCGCTCACACATGACATCTCTCCAATAAGCTATCAGTGGTGGGGGTTTACTCACAAAAATAGAAGACGTTTGCAATAGTGGACACTGCCAAGATTGAAAGTCATGATCTAGTATTTGGCTATGGAAATATCTTTCATGCATGTAACCAGTCCTGTGAGGACCACTTGAAATATAACCAGTCCATGGGTCACTAGTGAAGTTCTGGAAATCATGAGAGAGCGAGATATAGCACACAAAAATAAAGACTTCAACTAGCGCACCCTAAGAAATAAAGTTAAATATGAAATCCATAGGATAAAGAAAGATCATTTCAAAAATAACTATTCCTTGCGAGAACCACATGAAATATAACCAATCCTTGCAAGGATCACATGAAATATAACCTGTCCTTGCAAGGACCACATGAAATACCCAGTTCTGTGAGGACCACATCAAATATAACCAATCCTGGAGAGGACTACTCAAGAAATACCCAGTCCTCAAGTTCAAGATAATCCCTGTGAGGACCTCATGAAGAAATACACTGGTAGGCTGCTGAATATGGTAGGTCAGACTCAGGACCGGTTCACAACAGGACCAAGACAATGCAATAATGAAAATACCAGCCAGCACAAGCACTACAAGACCCAAGCGTTCCCGACGAGTACACCGGGAACAATATAACCAGTCCAATCTAGGACTCACTCAAAAGAGCACAAATAGGAACAGAATAAAAAAACCACAGAATCTGAACAGCAGTGCTCATACCATGGCGAAAGTAACAGCACATAAACAGTAACAATAGGGAATGTGGGAATTACCGTCCTCGGTAGTATAGTGGTAAGTATCCCCGCCTGTCACGCGGGAGACCCCTCGATTCCCCGCTGAGGAGAAAATTTTTCATCTTTGGGTCATCGTACTTTTTTCCTCGTCGTCATCGTCATTCGCACTGCGAGCGCTAACAAGTCAAATCGCATTATCCTGTCAAGAAGCCTGATACGCGGGAAAATGTCACGTGGAAAGTCCAACAACAAGAAACACGCTGTTGCCAAGATGTGCAGCGTGGGAGCTGACAAGAAGAAGAAGAACGTTGAGAGCCCACCTGCTAGCTGCATCAAAGAGCCTGATACTACAGCCATCACTGAAGCTACTATGAGGGAGAAGATTGACAGCCCAACACAGTCAAGAACCAAGACAGCAGAGAAGGAGGAGAAAGACACCAGAGTCGGAAACACCGACTCGAAAACAGTCCGATGGGTTGTCAAGCGGATTCCAGTGGAGCTGACAGATGAAGAAATCCTGAAGCAGCTAGGTGAAGAGAATCTTCACATCCGATACTTGAAGGCGGAGCGGCTTCTCGCCTACTCCAAGATACCTACAACCTTGGCAGTAGTGACGTCGGAGGGCAGCGAAATGCCGATCACAGTATCATTCAGCAAGAAAACTCAACAGCCAGAGAGATTTATCCCAAGAGTCAATCAATGTTCAAGATGCCAGAGGGCCGGTCACAGCAGAGCAACATGTCACAGTAAGACGGAAATCTGTCGATACTGCGCCGATCACCACGCCTTCAAGGAGTGTCCGCTGGCCATGCTGGACACAGACTTCCGAGCTAACAACAGAAGAAAGTGCGCCAACTGCCAGGGCAAGCATGGAGCAAGATACTTGGGCTGTCCGTACCTGCAGAGACACAGAGACGTCTTAAAGATCGCCATTATCACAAAGACTCCATTCAAGGAAGCAATGCAGAGGGGCGAGACATCCACGGGTATAGCACAAGCTGAAAGAGATCAACTTCAAAAACAGATAGACGAGTTGAAGAGACACGTCAAGGCACTGCTAACGCCGACCCCGAACAACGACAACGAAAAACTACTGGCGGAAATGAAGGAGATACAGCAAAACATCAAGCAAGAAGTAGAACATATGGCACTGATTAAGAAGGAGAATGAAGAGATCCTACAAACCATTAAATCAGAGCGAGAACTACAGAAAGCTGAATTGGAAATACTCTGAAACAAAACCACAGAATCATTAAGCCAATATCCTACCAGACATCAGAAGAAAATCGAGATGAGCACCCTGACGTCGGCATAGAGGACGTCCCGATGCCAGAAGTAGAAATGGCGGTTCCCGAGAAACAGAGGCACTACGAACTCACGTGCGAGGAATACAGAAAGCGCATGGAAGAAAAAAAAAAGGAAACAAGAAACCAATACCCTGCTTTAAAGACAATATGTCTTCCACATATGGAACCCGGTGATGAATACCCATGGCGGTACTACATTGAAGACGGAGAAATCATCCTATGGCTGAGCTCGGAGGAAGCAATCAAAAGACAACTCAAACACGGGAAGTGGAATGAAAGAAAGTGCAAGGAGGCACATCACATCGAAAAGCTTCTACAGTTACTTCACAATTGAGAAGAAAAAATACCAAATAAAAAGTCCTTATAAAGACTGCAGCCAGTCAAACCAGGAGCCTGCACCAACAAAGAAAACAAGAGGAAACATGCACAAAGATCAGCCACGGACCGATCCCCCAGCTGGAGTGGGATTACGAAAAGTCCTTATAAGGACTGCAGCCAGACGAGCCAGGAGCCTACACAAACAAAGAAAGCCACAAGCACGGACGAGCACAAAGGATAGCCGCCGACGTCACAGACACAAACGATACATAACCAGTCCGAGATAGGACTCACAAGACAAGAATTTGGGTGAAAATACCCACAAAAACCACGGACCTCAACAATAACCACAGCTGATGAAGCAGGTTAGACGAGGCCGAATTTGGAATTTTTGTTTTTGAAAATTGGAATTGTAATGTGGGAATTCCAATGCCTCCTAGTGCGAACACTTTTGGAGAGAAGTGTGTTTTGTAGTTGTGCTGTGCAGAAGTGAACAAGACGGAGTGCGCAATAATGCGACACCAATCCTTGTGAGGACCACATGAAATATAACCAATCCTTGCGAGGACCACATGAAATATAACCAATCCTTGTGAGGACCACATCAAATATAACCAGTCCTGCAGAGGACTACTCAAGAAATACCCAGTCCTTGAGTTCAAGATAGTCCCTGTGAGGACCTCATGAGGAAATCAACAACTGGGAGGCTGCTGAATATGGTAGGTCCGACTCAGGACCAGTCCACAACAGTACCAAGAAAATGCAATTATGAAAATACCAGCCAGCATGATCACAAGACCCTAGCGCTCCCGGATCTAATATCTTGTGTCACCAGTGACATGGAGCGAGGGTATCTGAAGCAGTTCTGGGAGCAACTCATCTCTTTAGTTGACAACTCTGTGGAGATTTTTATCTCACAGCTCAACTAAGAACTATTACAGGTTGTTTGATCTCATCCTTTGTGGTCCAATAGAGAAAGACGATTCCAGTTAAAATACTACAAAAAACAAATTGACGACTGATTGTAACTTGGCACAGAATAATGATTAATGTTGACAATTACTACTACTACATAGCCTACTAATAACTGTTATAAATAGTTACAATTTAACACAAAGATTTCTGTCAAGAAACCAGAGATATCAAATGGGCTTTAGAGGCTCACAGTAAAGCGCAGGAATCTGTCAAAAACAAAGTCTAGCCTACTAATTCTGTTGCTGCCGCTGATGATCAGTCTTTGAAAACAGAATATTTTGTTTTTCAGAAAGCAAATAAAGTGCATGCCTACTCATTAGACAGAAACAAGTTCTTCCATTTCATGCTGCGCTATTCTTGCAGGTCTGTTGTGAACTGCTATGCTTTGAACAATTGTATTTTGATTACTAAAAAAAAATAATACCCTTGGACAGATAATAATAATGGACATGACTGTTTGCGAATTTCCATTGCCACAAAACAGTAGATGTTGGATCTTGCTCTGCCATTATGAGTGGCTGCTGTTACACATTTAAGGATTACAGTGTGTGCAGAAAGCGATGCGATGCCAAAGATTGCGACTGATCTAAAGTCATTGACTTCAAGGGGGAAATCAATTGTGCTAGTTAATATGTTTAAGGACAATATAATTTTGTATGATACTGAGTCAGTTAACAAAACAATATATTGCTTCAGCACAACAGAATCTGGGATATCATGTCTGTTGGCAATCTGAGTATCTTAGTTTGCTTTATCCACAACGACCAGCTGTATGAGTTATCAAATGAAGGTTCTCTGTGGAATGTGACAACATGCGTTAATCCTACAAATGTGTGTCATGCTGGTGTAACAGATGGATGTGTTCAGCCGAAGCATCACCAGCTTTGGGATGGCAGTTATGATCTTATCGGTGCTGTCATTCGTGCTGACACACTTGTGATATTTGCAGATTTAATTTATTGTAAAACTCCAGTCATCACATTGAAGCATCCAATACACGGTGTCTTGAACATTCATTTCGTAAATTTAAATACAGAAACATAAATGTTACCCCGTTTGTTCCTTCAACAATGCTGTTTACAGAAGTATAAGTGGTTTCATACGTATAAATGTGTGTGGACATGATTGTATCAGACATAAATGTACTCAATATGTGGGGGCATGATTGTGTCAGGCACATAAATGTTCACTTAGTATGTGGGCATGATTGTGTCAGGCACATAAATGTTCACTTAGTATATGGGCATGATTGTATCAAGTATGTGGGCATGATTGTGTCAAGTATGTGGGCATGATTGTGTCAAGTATGTGGGCATGATTGTGTCGGGCATATAAATGTTCACTTAGTATATGGGCATGATTGTGTCAAGTATGTGGGCATGATTTGTCAAGTATGTGGGCATGATTGTGTCGGGCACATAAATGTTCACTTAGTATATGGGCATGATTGTGTCAAGTATGTGGGCATGATTGTGTCAAGTATGTGGGCATGATTGTGTCAAGTATGTGGGCATGATTGTGTCAAGTATGTGGGCATGATTGTGCCAAGTATGTGGGCATGATTGTATCAAGTATGTGGGCATGATTGTGTCAAGTATGTGGGCATGATTGTGTCAGGCACATAAATGTTCACTAGTATGTGGGCATGATTGTATCAAAGACATACATGTACACTTAATATGTGTGGGCATGATTGTGTCACGGAATCTACCAAAAATATTCCAGGATCCTCGCCAGTGCTACAGAGTTCGTGCACTGAACTGAGATCTCCGGACTCAGGCTTGAGTTAGGAGTAGAACGAAGCACTTATGGTTTACAACCGTGTGCCAAAATGACCCATCGACTAAACTAAACAAAACAAAGATTGCTATATATTAAAAATGTAAAGAATGGTATATTTTAGAACCAAGGTTACATGCAGGTTTAGCTGCCTAAACAACCTAATCAATTATAAATATCCTTGCGAGGGCCACAAGAAATATAACCAATCCTAGCCTGGTCTTGCCAGGGGCTGAAATGATCAAATAAACTTCACAACTCCTCACAGTCCACTAACAATGGCAGTGGGCCTTCGTGGACCACTGTGTGCCGAAAGGCACACTGTGGGACTAAAGGGCCCACAATAAAAATGGGTGAGGAGGGAGGGACCCGAAGAAGCACCAGGGGTTGGAAGGATACTAACATCTGCAGATGATATTCTTGCATGTTGTAGGCAGGGGAGAGTAGGGTACAAACAGCCCAGGAGCTACAGGCGACAGTAGACAAAGTGATTGATTGGTGCACTGAAATGAGTGGCGTCATCCATTCGGATAATGCGGCTCTCTGGACAACAGGATTGTGAGTGCTAATGTCCCAAGTCTCACGATAGATGGTAGAAACGTCAACAGAAAGAACAAACTGAAATATCTGGGAATCACATTTGACAGGAGCCTGTCCTTCAACGACCAAGTGGAGACGGTTGTGACAAGATCTCAAAAGGGATTTAATGCACTTAAAACTATGGCTGCAATGGACACAGCAGAGAATGCTTTTCACACTATACCAGCACTTGATCCTCTCACTGATTGATTATGGACTACGACTGCTCACTGTCAGAGAGTCAGCTGGTGAAGTTAGAGCGCATACAGAATGAAGCTATGCGGGTCATTCTGGGATGCACCAGAGACACCCTAGTAGTGTGTATGCGTTACATCCTTGGTTTGCCGACTGTTGCAGGCAGGCTCAAGGTGATGCAGGCGAAGGCATGCCTCAGAGTAGCTGCAGACAGATTGCTTGAGGCGCTGGACGCAGTTAAGGGTCAGCGACTGATAATAGGGAAATCATGGATGGCTCAGGTGGAGGATACAATCAGACATATGTGCATCTTGGAGAACATTAGGCGAGGAGAGGAGTGGGTCTGAGTGCCAGCGGTCCAGTCAAACTTGTGCAGAGTTATCACATTGAGCTGGGAGTGCAGGGAGTGGCCAGCAGGGGCCACGTAAGTGGAAAGTTAGTCGACAGATCATCCTTGTTGCACATCGAACCATTCAGTCCATAAGTGCTTGGATCCCCTCCTCAGCAAATCCCGCAGCGTGTAGCGGCTAACGACACCAGTTCTGTGTTGGTTTATCAATCTTCTTTGGCTTCCTGCGTAGTATTCTTGTTTGGCCACCCCTCTTTTAATTTGCTGCTCCCGCAGTCTGGCCATTGTTGTAGATTCACAGTCATCACTTGGTTCTCGCAAAAGTCTCACTTCTCGTAGAGCATTCAGAATGTCAGCCTGGTCCATGGCGCGTCCGCCCTCCACAGTAGCCTCACCTGCGAGCTTGTCAGCCCGCTCATTTCCTTGTACTCCCGCATGACCTGGCACGAAGATGAAACTAATCTTTGCCAGCCGAGACCGCTTCAGAGGCAGCAACCATTCTCTTCGGATCGACCCCTCCTCTATCCTCTTGATCATGTTCATTGAGTCGCTAAGGAAACAAGCCCCAGTGAATGTCTGTGTCTCGAGCCATGTTATTGCTTTACTTACTGCCATGACTTCCATGGTCAGGCTACTTGTGGTTTCAGTGAAAGCACCAGAGTCCTCCTTCACAATTCTCCCTCCGGCCCGAGCTGTAAAGGCCCATGAGCTTCTCACATGTCGGACGACCGACCCATCTGTGTAGATGACCGCGTCACCGTCTAGCGAATTCTCGAAAATCAACGCTTGTACTTCAGCCTCCACAGCAGCCGGATTTTCTTGTCTGCATTTTCTATCTAGTTGGATGCGAACTGAAAAGGATGTGCAGAAGTCTGTTGGCACTTGCACCCACTCCTCGCCAGGTTCTAAGTCCTCAAGTGAACACACCTGTTGAAGAATGTCTTCGGCTTGACCCATCCACGACCGTCCTCTTTTTAACCTGCTGCCCTTCACCTTCCTAATTTCACTATGCAGTGGATGTGTGTTTGCGTTAATTCTGAGGTAGGCGCGTGCCCTGCAAACTTGTATTCTCTCTTCAATGGTTGGAAAATCAAGAAGGTAGCGCATCGCCCTGCATGCTGTATCTCTTGTACATCCAAGAATAATGCGCATAGCTTCATTCTGTATCCTTTCCATCCTTTCTATCTGCTTATGGCTGAGAGTCAGGATTGCCATTGCATACTCCAAAACAGACATGACCAGCCCCTCGTACAGAAGACAGATGGCGCTGCTCAGTTTGCTGCCGCCATCACCCGCATCGCTGCCAAACCCCGCTTGGCCTTTGTTATCATCTGGTCTATGTGCACATTATAAGCAAGGCTTCGATCAAACCGTATCCCCAGGTAATTCATTGCCTGCGTTCTTTCCACTGTCTCTGAACACAGCATTACAGTTGGTGTTGGATTGTTGACAATATGATTATTCAACGAGAACCAAGTCACTGTTGCCTTTGTTGGGTTGACCATTGCCCCAGCTTCATCACACCAAGTACTTATGCGATTGAGTTCGCTTTGTAGTTCCACAGCAACCTCCTCTCTATCTTTACCCTGACGATACACTAAAACATCATCGGCATACGACAATGTCCTGCCAGGTCCAGTGATCTGCTCACTGGTGATTCTCACTGTGTAGGCGTTGAACAGTACCGGAGATAATGGTGATCCCTGTGGTAGGCCAGGATATATTGTTGTTGGTTCCGAAGTCCAACGGAAGTGGAAATCCAGAAACTAATTCAGGATAATGCTCACTCAGGTGATGTGATTATCTACACAGATGGTTTGGTGTCGAGAGGTAGGAGAAGTGCCTGGGGGTTCATAGCAAAAGATAATGGCCGACGCTTGGTGCAGGAGAGCCTGGCATATGATACCACATCTAGCTTAAGAATAGAGGTGGAGGTAGTCACTGCAGCTTTCCGCTGGATTGAGAATATGATACACATACACATCGTGATTGTAACTGACTCAGAAAGCATGCTGAGGAGGTGAGGACAGGCGTGCAGAGTGGCTTGCATCGCTTCAGAGATCACGGGTGGCAAGCATCGCCTGTATATTTTCTCCGGAGCATGCCGGTATGCTGGGGAATGAAAAGGTGGACAGATTGGCTGGCTCCGCAAAACTTGGAGTATTGATGCATGACAAAGCAGATGTGGTTGCGGCCTTATGGGAGCAAGTGTACACCTCGGAGGAGCAAATGGATCACCATGGTCTGGCTAGAATGAGGCAGCGAGGAGTGACGAGGGGATCTGGCAGACGCTCGACTCTCGGAGGAAAGGTGAGATGGACTTATAATCAAATTGCTACTGGTACTATTGGTGTTGGAACTCTGCTGGCTGCTGAGGATGGGGACGGAGCGCCTATGGAAATGCCCTGAATGCTGTGATGTCAGTTCCTAGATCAGTCAATCAATCAACTGAGGTAAAAGGGGTGGTAGCCACCGGCCGAATGATGACAGCCCAGGTTTACGTTCAGCAAATAGAGGCTACTATTCTGCAGGTGGGCAATGAGAACCCAAGAGCCAGAAGCACCCAGTGATGATTTAGGACAAATAATGTTCCTTTACAGTGAAGGAAGCCAACACGTTGCACGAAGAAGTGTGTCAATATAGACCCGTAAGAAGTCGCCGAATTGAGGTTGCATGCCTCACGATCATGACCTGTGAAAACAAAACTTTCAGGTCAATTCATGACATTAAAAGCTTTCAAGATCAAGAAGTCTACATTTGGACAAGAAGTCTACTTTTGGACAAGAATTCGGCTGGATTCAGCGGCCTTTTTGAGGAACTGCCACCCTCATCCATGGACGATTTAGCTGCTAGATACTGTGAAAACTTACAACTATCAGCGGCAATAAATGAGGGCAGCCAGAGACATTGCATGTAACCTAGGACAAGGGCGGGTAAATGTTCCTAAAGCAGCTGCTGCAGTGTACTTGGCGTCGCAAGCATCAGACGAGAAAAAGACACTTGAAGAAATTGACATTGTAGCAGGCAAGAAAAAGACAACCAATCACACGGCTTACAGAACTTTATTCTGTCGAGATATTGCCTTTATTTACTAAGAATAATTTTAATTTTCCTTTGCTTGGAGCAACTACGGTAGTATTTATAAGCAGATATTTGTTCACTGAACAGCATTAGGAAAATCACATGAACTGTAGAGAGATATCAGCTGGATGGACCTTTTGATTATGGCGATTTTTATATGACGTTCTATATGAATAAACCATAACATGTTATCTTCAACAATGAAAAAAGTACGACATGAAATATAACCAGTCCTGTGAGGACCACATCAACATCAAATATAACCAGTCCTGGAGAGGACTACTCAAGAAATAACCAGTCCTTGAGTGCAAGATAGTCCCTGTGAGTACCTCATGAGGAAATCAACTGGGAGGCTGCTGAATAATGGTAGGTCCGACTCAGGACCAGTTCACAACAGGACTATGAAAACGCAATAATGAAAATACTAGCCAGCACAAGCACTACAAGACCCAAGCGTTCCTGGATCCAATGTCATCTTGTGTCACCAGTTAACAGAGCGAGGGTACCTCCAGCAGTGCTGGAGGCAACTCATCTCTTTAGTTTATATTTCTGTGGAGATTTTTTTAATCTCAGAGGTCAACCAAGATCCAGGTTGTTCGATGGCGTTGGCAGATACACTTCATGCAGAAAGGATAAAAGGAAAAATCCCAAGGGATAGCAAAGTACACAGTGCAATAGAAAACCAAAGAGACGGGATACGTCACAAAATGGGAACTTGACAACCGGAGCATACGCTGCGACTTCCAGTGAACGGATCGGTTGTGTTTCTAAGTTCGAGAAGGATTAAGGCGGCTTCTGAAGAGATAGGATGGCAGTGGAATTAGTCAAGGATATGGATAGCCTATAACATATCTGGGAAAACGCCATGGAGTTTCTAAAGACGGGAAAACGCTAGACGATAAATTCGGTTGAAAACGACAGAGAGGACAACGAATTGGCAGAACACAAGGTAGAATGAAGGTTCGTGGGAAAAGGCAGTGCTGAATACTCAGGTTAGTGTAAGATATAAATTAGGCCCTTCTCGGTGGCACGAGAAACTAGTTTAGCTGCTAACTAGTATATGTGACTGCTTTTGCAGAGTCCAGATTAAAAATGGATATTAACTGTTTACGAGCGTCGACATTGTACATTTTCCCGTTCGCCAATCATGTTCTTTACAAGTTGATTTTCACCGTTTCGTTTACGAGCCAAGTGCCTCATTGTTAGTTAAGATAATTGGAGTAACATGGCTTTATACGGGAGAGGAGACGACTAACATTTTGGCATTCAATCGCATCCTTTTTGGTGCCCCCCCCCCCTTTTTTTTTCTTTTTTCGTTACACTACTGCCCCTCAACAACCATGACTACCCTACACTGTCTGAAGCGCACAGCGCAAAGAGAAATTTGCAAGTAATTATACTAAATAGATAACCAGCGCCATGACCGGAAGAGACAGTGATAAAATCAACACACCACGACGACGAAGAAGTCTGTCAGATTCTTCTCCATGACTCATTGACTTGGATATTTCAAGCTCGGGGAAGGAATCTCCTAAATATTTACAGAAATGATAAGACAGCTTACGCAAGAAACAATTATACTCAACCGGTTTTTATATGACAATAAAAATGGCAGCGGAAATTAAAATCATGAGTATTAACATTCGAGGTATAAGATCCAAACTCAATCATCTCATATTACATAAATACAAACCTGTTTTTATTTTTTTTTTGCACTCGCACACATTGAACTCAATCGTAGTCCATACACACTATTTATAGTAGTGATAGACTGAATTTTGCGTGTGGATTAGCTTTCCCTATTAAGTGTCCCTTATCAGGCAAACCCACTCTGACTTCAGAGGTACATGTAATTAATGTCCCCAAGTCAAGGACGATAGGTCAACATTTTAGTCCAATTGTCCGGTGTAGAGGCTGAACACACGCTGTTCCATTCGGTCATGCATTTGCTGCCTTCTCTGACCACACTTCTGATTTTTCTTGTGAAGTTTTTGTCACTGTTATAT
This sequence comes from Cepaea nemoralis, assembly GCA_014155875.1. Taxonomy (NCBI): domain Eukaryota; kingdom Metazoa; phylum Mollusca; class Gastropoda; order Stylommatophora; family Helicidae; genus Cepaea; species Cepaea nemoralis. Next base: position 1,061,095 of record JACEFZ010022015.1, on the reverse strand, counting down.
ACTGGTGGTGTATCAATTTAACTGTATTGGTCATGCTTCTTTTTTCCCAGTTTTATCTTAAAATCTGCCACAAGTAGTTCATGTGGCAATCTGCTCCTAGCATTGTCTGTGAATGTTGTACATCTCCATTGTTGTATCAAGATGTAATCAGTTTACTACCTGTAATTATCAGTCAGCAATGGCGACCTACCTTCTTTACAGATGCCAAGACAATCATGTTTCGTTATTTAATAGAAACAGAATATCTAGAGAGCAAGTCCTAAAAGAAAGCTAATGAGTGCATGATAAGCAGTGCTCTATTCTGAGATATATAAATGGGTGATATTTGAGCTACTTTAAGCAGTGTATAATATACTGACAGATATAAAGGAGTAGTAATTTAGCCATTTTAAGCAGTGCATGATATACTGAGATATATAAAGAGGTGGTATTTGAGCCACTTTAAGCAGTGTGTGATATACTGAGATGGGTAGTATTTGAGCCACTGTAAGCCATGCATGATATACTGAGAGATATAAAGGGGTGGTATTTGAGCCACTTTAAGCAGTGCATGATATATTGAGAGGGGTGATATTTGAGCCACTGTAAGTCGTGCATGATATAATGAGAGATATAAAGGGGTGGTATATGAGCCACTTTAAGCAGTGCATGATATACTGAGAGGTATAAAGGGGTGGTATTTGAGCCACTAAGCAGTGCATGATATGCTGAGAGATATAAAGGGGTAGTATTTGAGCCACTTTAAGCAGTGCATGATATGCTGAGAAATATAAAGGGGTAGTATTTGAGCTACTTTAAGCAGTGCATGATATACTGAGAGGGGTGATATTTGAGCCACTTTAAGTAGTCCATAATGTGACCAAACATGATTTTATAATACTATTAAAAACAGAATTGGGAAGTCCATTGAGATTTTAAACACTGTTTAGCATGGCTTTTACTCTGTCGTTATACAATTTTGTATTTTGCATAATAATTGTCCCCAAGTCATCTAGGTTCAAATTGGCAACTAGGCTGATTTCATGTTAGTCTGAAGTACAATGCACAATGTTATTACATATATCTCACTGTGATCTAATCCCAAACAAATAATGATGGATCATTAAACCGCATGCAAAATCTAAAGGAAATGACCCGACACATTTGAACAAATGGCAGGCCGCAGCTGAAAATACCCTCAGCAGACAATTCTGTTTCATTTTCCATCTGTCTGGAGGAGAAGCCAGTATCACGTACTGTGTGTGAAGATGTGAAACAACGCTGTTTGGACGGAAGCATGGAAGAAAACAATCTACACCTCTCTCCCAAAGAAAGGAGGTTTAAAACCATGCAACAGCTATCATACATTAGCAAAATTCTCCAGTGAATATTCATTCCAATATAATTGATTTTATCTGGTTCTAGTTTCAATGGACAGGAGCGCCATGTTGTAGGGGACCAAAGAAAAATAGTCAACCAGATACAGAAATTGTGTCGTTGACCGCTACACGCTGAAGGAGATATTCAGGATTCTAAACAAGACAAAATATTAATTGGGGTAACTGCTAACCAAAAAAAAAATGGCAGTTCAAAAATATTCACAACAAACAGTATGAAACTGAAGAAGAGGAGAGAAAGCAATACAACATTTTTATGGAAAACGGTAATTGAGTCCCAAACCTGGAGGTACCACAACGGAGACTACCTTTTACATGGGCATCAATCAATTCACTGATCTTAAAAATGAGTACTGCATGCTGAATGGATTTGCTGTCAACGCAGCCCTTATCTCCAAAGCTAAGTGCCATGACTACCACCCAAAAACCAAAAATGTCCCCGATTCAGCCGACTAGAGAACCAGCTGTTAAAAGATCAGATGATCTCTCAAGTTGTATCTCAGAAAAATAGAAAACATGTTTGAAAAATGGACACTGCTGAAATTGAAAGTCATGATCTAGTATATGGCTACGGATATATCTTTCATGCATGTAACTTTAAATGATCAATACATCAGCACAAATAATGTAGTTAAAACCTCTTGTAGCTTGTATCTCAGGTAATGTTATATTAGAAATGTAATGAATTTTGTGAAGCTGTTCAACAAATGTCTTACTGATTAAAAAAAAAAAAGGACCACATGAAATATAACCAATCCTGGTGAGTACCACATCAAATATAACCAGTCTTGGAGAGGAATACTTAAGAAATAACCAGTCCTTGAGTTCAAGATAGACCCTGTAAGGGCCTCGCCTCATGAGGAAATGAAACAACTGGGAGACTGCTGGATATGGTAGGTCCGTCGCAGGACCGGTCCACAACAGAACCAAGAAAACAATGAAAATACCAGCCAGAACGAGTACTACAATACCCAAGAGTTCCCAGATCCAATGTCATCTTGCAGGGACGCATGAAGAGAAGGGAGATGTGGATGCCTGAAATCAAGTATAATCCTTGATTGCCCTGTAGTAATCTCAATTCTGCATAAGGCTGGTGGTTGAGTCTGAGTTGGGAGTGCTACATGGAGTCCAACAGTCATCTTGTGAGGACCCTTACTTGAAAGCCAAACAACAGGAACAAAAAAGTTATTAGTCAACCTGTGGTCGGCCCTAGTTGCACAGGCAAGACAAAGGTTAGAAACACCGGCCAGTGCTTCATACAGGAGAGAACCCTTGCAAGTGTGAATGTGGAGCTTTTGCTCATGCTCACGACATGAAGCGTCACAAAAAAAATATAATACAGGAGAGAAGCCATATAAGTGTGCGGTGCTTCTTTTACTCGAGCAGGTGGTGTCTAACAATAAAGGGCCTTGGATCAACATTCAAAAGCCCCAAGAGATCATTCACCAAAGAGGCAGATTCTAATCACATGCCATCCAGAACTATTCAGTGGAAGCGTTTTCCTGGCCTCAACAAGTTATTACAGGGACACCAGCGTGGGAAGCTAACAGTGATATCTGGACACACAGTGAAAACAACTTTTCTGTGTCAATATTCATTGGATTTATGCGTTCAGGGAGTGAACACTGTGGGGAAATTGTGGTAGATCAACGATTGGCTCACCAGGATAATGCGGACCCAGTGATCACAACAATACCCAGACAAGAACAAAGAACTAATTGATGAATGTACCCGCTTAAGCGCTTTTCTATCCACTTCATGCCAGTGGCTGGGCAGGAGAACATCAAAGAAGTGCTTGCTGTTACGGCACCTACTGTATGTGACCACAAAATTGCCCATGTGGTCTTGCAATCTACGACCATAAAGATTGTTGCAACTTGTAGGAAATTTGCAACGAGAACGAACTGCCACATAACAGTGGTTGTTAATCCCATTAAGGTGAAAGTGAACAAAGTCCTAACAATAGCTTCAGCATTTGGTTCACCTAAAGTTACCCAGGAGGCAGACAATGTTCTCATCCTGCATGACAAGGATGGAAAGAATGGTTAAACAGAAAAAGGGAAATAAACCGACAAACCCATTAGAGGAAGGGACATGACTCCAGTCAAAAGACTAGACAAATAGACGACCGATTATAACTTGGCACAGAACTATGATAAATGTTGACATTTATTGCTATTTCATACCCTACTAATAATGTGTTATAAATAGTTTACAATATAACACACAGATTGCTATGCATTAAAAATTAAATAGAAATCCATCACCAAATACTTCGTTCCAAGAAATATACCATCAAGTCAGCTGCTCAATGTAAGAGCTGGCGAGCGGTTCAGTTTCCTGACAGTGCATCCTCAAGAGGTTGCAGAAGAACAACCATACTTTCATCTTGTTTGCTACTTGAATGCAGACAAGCGGATAGTTTCAGGACATTTCAAGAGGTGTCCGACATCACTAACATCCCCACTAAGGATCTACTCAGCCAGTATGAGAAGATCAGAATATGCCTACAAGATGCCTATAACGATAACAATTAATAATCTACTGTCACGCTATAGTGTCAGATTGGATTTGCCAGCAGCCATTGAGGAGGCAGCAACAAACACTGCCAGACAGGCATAAGAGTTGAATTTGGTGCCAAGCTGGTCTATCACAGAGAAAGCCTCTGCAGCCCTGTATATGGCTTCCCAAGCTTCAGAAGTCAAGAAAATTGCCAAAGATATTGCAATGGTTTCCGGTCTGACAGAAGACACCATTTCTCGCTGCCATGTGTAGATGCATCCATCTACTAAACAACTGTTCCCAGAGGAAAGCAGTTTCTTCACATCAATTAAAAATTTACCAAAGAAGTAGATATGAGCAAGCCAAGAAAACATGAAACTGGCCGTTGGAATCTGAAATTTAGCTTGTTTAATAACATTTGATTATATCTGTCACTTGTTTGGACCCCATTGTTATCAGATTGGGTTTTGCACCCGCCCCAATCATATTGCAGTTAAATTAGGTTCGTTTTCATACTAACTCCAAGCATAAACTTCGTTTGAAGCATGAAACTTAATAAAAATTATAAATTGCTTTTAAAAAAAGTTCTTTTGCAAATATTCTCCAAAGGATGGGAAGACACCAAGGTTATCGAATTTTGTCGGAAAAACTGATTCGGGCAATCAAATAAACAATATAATATGTCACGAGACAAGAGAGTACAGTCATGTTAATGGGACCGCTGCGAGCACAGGTCAGTTCATTCACATGGAGGTGGACACTGAGCATAGACAAGTGAAGATGCAAGTGTCCAACCTGTCACGAAGGGATTCTCTGAGCATGAATTACAGTGCCTGCCTAATGATCATACTATCTTGGAGCTGTTGACCTTTGTCAACTAGACTAGCAAGAATGACGTCCAGTATTGCACCAAGCACGAGATGCATCGCTCAAAGTCTTCTGTGAGCCATGTATTATGCCCGTGTGCTGTGACTGCACAGTGATCGACCACAAGGAATCCCAAGGCACCATTGTAGTCAATGTGGATGAAGCCATGAAGACCTATACACCTATTGTGGAGGAGACACTGGATGAGATACGGGCTGAAAAATTTAACATCGCAGCCAAAAGAAAAGCATTAGAGAGCATGCTGGACGAACTTGATCGGATTCAGAGGAACCTAAATACCCAAATCCGAGCAGTTTTTGGCAAGATTCTGGAGGTTCTGAATCGGCGAGAAAAAGAACTTTACGCTGATTCGGAATCAGAATTAGATCGAAAACGCGAAATTGTGGATGAGCATATGATGGTGCTGATGGACAACGAGTATGAGCTAAACACAGAATTCAATGGCCTTCAGAAAGCAAAGGATGAAAAAGACAGCCAGATATTCTCAGGACACAAAAGCTGCTCGAGAAATGTCTAAGAAGGTGTATGTTACAACAAACTCTACTAAAGGCCCTCAAAATTATCACCACATTGGAAATTCAACAACACAGGTTATGTGCAACACATGACACACTTCATTTTAACATACACTGATAGCACACCCACCAACAACATAACACAAATTTGGGATCTACTAAAGAATACAATACGTAATAGAACAATTTCCATCAAACACAAAGACAGACTACAACAAGAACACATCATACAAATAGCATACAACAAGAACACATCATACAAACAGCAATACAACTCACAAAACAGATTGACAGGAATGCACTACACCTACACATACTAGAATCACAATTAGAACACCATTCATCATTCAGTCCTTTGCAGAACCTCGCTCCCGTTTAACAACCTTCCGGAAAAATTCTTGATCACACGCCGATGTCCCGTGTCCGATACACCAATCTGGAGATCATCCACCACATCCTGCACCCATCTTCTCTTTGGCCTTCCTCTTCCTCGGCATATAACCCTCCATTATTGTTCTCTCCAAACTTTCACGGCGTTTCAAGTGACAAATATATCAATTTTATTTGTTTTAGTCTTTAATAGCCAACCCTCTTCAATATTCAGCTCTTGAAGTATGGATGCATTTGTTCTTTTCTTTACCCAAGATAGAGTCAACAAACCAACAGCCCGCACAGGTATACTATGTCACTGCCAGAATGCCAATACAAAAGTTCGCCCCGAAAAATACAGTTCATCGTCGATGTAAGTGGCAGTCACTAAAACCAGCAGCCACACATTACTGCATAAAGGAAACCCAGTTAGGTCAGCAGCCGGTCGGCCACCATTTTTCTGAAAATGCAGTTTATGATACATACAATCTCTGACAGATGTAAAAGCACCCCACATGAAATCCACAGCTCAGATGGTGGTTATTTCTCCATAAGCGAGCCAAGGTATCACAGTGGCTAGTGCACTTGCTTGCCGGCCTGGTGGCCATGGGTTTGAATTTGCATTGAGGCGGATTTAACATTGACCTGGGCTCTCAGGTCGATTGGCTCCCAGTTCGACCCATTCTGAAATGAGTACCAGGATATGTCTTGGGAAGTAAGGATGGTCGGTGCTATACCGATTACATCATCTCACCAATGCCAATTGGTCAGAAAAGATGTGGGCATAGCGTCATATGCCCTATAAACTTGAATATAAAGAAGGGTCCGTTCATTTATTCCCACCTAAGGCAACTACTGGGAGATCGTCTGCAACTAAATCAGTTCTTACTTTCTGAGTTCATATGTTTTATATCTTTGAGTAAATATGTTTCATTTATTTGACATACATTCAAATCAAGTTTTGAAACTTGTGACTTGATTCTTGTTCAAGGTATGATTTCAGAAGACAGTGAAGATACTCAAGGCATGTATTCTCTGGAGTCGGAGTTGGAGAAACAGAGACGACGTAAACTGATCTTTGACGAATAGTGCTTTGAGGAAACATTCTTGAAGTGCCTATCTGTAGAGAAGTGTACAACAATGTGGACAAACTGCCAAAGATAAACGGTCACCACACGTTCTGTCTGGACTGTCTCTACCAGATATATAGAGTGAAGCAAGAGTTCTGACAATCTCTGACTGGCGTCTTCAGAAGCATGTCAATGAGTGCAAAATTGCAAATGTCCAACATGTCACGAAGGGATTATCTCTGAGCAGGAATTACAGTGCCTGCCTAATGATCATACTATCATGGAGCTGTTGACCTTTGTCAACCAGACTAGCAAGAATGACGTCCAGTACTGCACCAAGCACCAGATGCACCGCTCAACGTCTTCTGTGAGCCATGTATTATGCCCGTGTGCTGTGACTGCACAGTGATCGACCACAAGGAATCCAAAGGTCACATTGTAGTCAATGTGGATGAAGCCATGAAGACCTATACACCTATTGTGGAGGAGACACTGGATGAGATACGGGCTGAAAAATTTAACATCGCAGCCAAAAGAGAAGCTTTAGAGAGCACGCTGGACGAACTTGATCGGATTCAGAGGAACCTAAAAACCCAAATTCGAGCAGTTTTTGGCAAGATTCTGGAGGTTCTGAATCGGCGAGAAAAAGAACTTTACGCTGATTCGGAATCAGAATTAAATCGAAAACGCGAAATTGTGGATGAGCATATGAAAGTGCTGATGGACAACAAGTATGAGCTAAACACAGAATTCAATGGCCTTCAGAAAGCAAAGGATGAAAAAGACAGCCAGATATTCTCAGGACACAAAAGCTGCTCGAGAAATGTCTAAGAAGGTGTATGTTACAACAAACTCTACTAAAGGCCCTCAAAATTATCACCACATTGGAAATTCAACAACACACAAGTTATGTGCAACACATGACACACTTCATTTTAACATACACTAATAGCACACCCACCAACAACATAACACAAATTTGCGATCTACTAAAAAATTCAATACGTAATAGAACACAATTTGCATCCATCAAACACAAAGACAGACTACAACAAGAATACATCATACAAACAGCAATACAACTCAAAACAGATTGACAGGAATGCACTACACCTACACACACAAGAATCACAATTAGAACACCATTCATCATTCAGTCCTTTGCAGAACCTCGCTCCCGTTTAACAACCTTCCGGAAAACTTCTCGATCACACGCCGATGTCCCGTGTCCGATACACCTATCTGGAGATTATCCACCACATCCTGCACACATCTCTTTGGCCTTCCTCTTCTCTTTCCAGGCATATAACCCTCCATTATTGTTCTCTCCAAACTTTCACGGCGTTTCAAGTGACCAAAATATATCAATTTTTTTGTTTTATAGTCTTTAACCCTTTACAGGGCATAGCGGCCATTACCGGCCGATCGCTTAAAATAAGCGTAGCGTCCGATACTATTATGCATCGTAAAAACGCGATCTCTCGGCTTTCCGACGGCTACTTTCACTTTCGCCGATAGTTTGACAACGTGGCCGCCATTTGTAAACGCGCTACAATGAATTTGAACGAACTTTTTTGATAGTTTTCGGGATTTTTACGCTGTTTTTCAAAATGGATTTCGGCGATTCTTCAAGTGATAGCCGAGATTTCGCTCTGTTCAATTTAAATGACATTAAAGGGCACGAAGTTGATTATTAATCAGAGCTAGATATCAGTGCAAAGCGCTACTTTGCATTAGCAGTCGTGAGTCGGACTTTAAAGAAAGTGATTATGATTCTGAAAATGTGTAAATTGCCGTATAGATGACGGAAAATCACAAACATGCCTTATTTCGTAAATATTTGTGTTCATATATGGATTACCGGCAACAATCACGTGAGTAACATTCTGCATGCTTTTCCTGTCATTTTGTTGTTTATTTAACTAAAATCGGTTGACTAACACCTTATTTGTGATGTTTTTACTAATGTGACCCAAAATTTTACAGAACCTGAAAAAATCTTGCCCGTTCAGGGCTCCAAAACGGACAAGCGTCTGCCCTGTAAAGGGTTAATAGCCAACCCTCTTCAATATTCAGCTCTTGAAGTATGGATGCATTTGTTCTTTTCTTTACCCAAGATAGTCAACAAACCAACAGCCCGCACAGGTATACTATGTCACTGCCAGAATGCCAATACAAAAGTCCGCCTTGAAAAATACAGTTCGTCGATGTACCCGAAAAATACAGTTCGTCGATGTAAGTGGCAGTCACTAAAACCAGCAGCCACACATTACTGCATAAAGGAAACCTAGTTAGGTTAGCAGCCGGTCGGCCGACATTTTTCTGAACATGCAGTTTATGACACAGCCTGTGACAGATGTAAAAGCACTCCACATGAAATCCACAGCTCCATAAGCGAGCCGAGGTATCACAGTGGCTAGTGCACTTGCTTACCGGCCTGGTGGCCATGGGTTTGAATTTGCATCGAGGCGGATTGAACATTGATCTGAGCTCCCAGGTCAACCAGCGTCCAGGTCGACCGGCTCCCAGTTCGACCCATTCTAAAATGAGTACCAGGATGTCTTGGGAAGTAAGGATGGTCGGTGCTATACCGATCACATCATCTCACCAATGCCAATTGGTCAGTAAAGATGTGGGCATAGCGTTATATGCCCTATAAGCTTGAATATAAAGAAGGGTCCGTTCCTTTATTCCCACCTAAGGCAGCTACTGGGAGATCGTCTGTAACTAAATGAGTTCTTACTTTCTGAGTTCATATGTTTTATATCTTTGCGTAAATATGTTTCATTTATTTGACATACATTCAAATCGAGTTTTGAAACTTGTGACTGATTTTTGTTCATGATATGATTTCAGAAGACAGTGAAGATACTCGAGGCACGTATTCTCTGGAGTCGAAATTGGAGACGACGTAAACTGATCTTTGATGAAGAGCGCTTTGAGGAAACATTCTTGAAGTGCCTGATCTGTAGAGAAGTGTACAATAATGACGTGGACAAACTGCCAAAGATGTACTGTCACCACACATTCTGTCTTGACTGTCTCTACCAGATATATCGAGTGGAGCGAGAGTTCTGACAATCTCTGACTGGCGTCTTCAGAAGCATGCCAATGAGAGCCCAACTGCAAGTGTCCAACATGTCACGAAGGGATTATCTCTGAGCAGGAATTACAGTGCCTGCCTAGCGATCACACCATCATGGAGCTGTTGACCTTTGTCAACCAGACTAGCAAGAATGACATCCAGTACTGCACCAAGCACGAGATGCACCGCTCAACGTCTTATGTAAGCCATGTATTATGCCCGTATGCTGTGACTGCACAGTGATCGACCACAAGGAATCCCAAGGCACCATTGTAGTCAATGTGGATGAAGTGATGAAGACCTATACACCTATTGTGGAGGAGACAGGATGAGATACAGGCTGAAAAATTTAACATCGCAGCCAAAAGAGAAGCTTTAGAGAGCATGCTGGACGAACTTGACCGGATTCAGAGGAACCTAAATACCCAAATCCGAGCAGTTTTTGGCAAGATTCTGGAGGTATTGAATCGGCGAGAAAAAGAACTTTACGCTGATTCGGAATCAGAATTAGATCGAAAACACATAATTGTGGATGGGCATTTGCTAGAATCCCAATTAGAACATCAGCAACACAAATTATGTGGTACACCCTTAGAACTAAACACTACCATATCAGAAGAAACTCAGCAAACACCTGGCAATAGAACAAAACATGCAAATGCAACAGAGAAATAGGAGGAATAATAGATATGCAAAGAAACACAAAAAGAGGCAACGCCTATATTAGAAACATTCCAACATTACTACGCTGACGTATATGCAGCAGAACCAGCCAATACACAAACACAAATTAGATTCTTACAATACATAAAGAAACTGTGTGACACAGATAAGGACACAGAGCTTACATTAGCAGACATAACATATTCACTCAATCAAATGCAAAAAGACAAAACACCAGGACCAGATGGACTCACTGCAAATTCTACCAACACCTTTCATATCCTGGCAATTTCCTTCTAAAAGTCTACCAAGAAGCTTTTCACAAACAAGAACTCCCAAACACTTACAACATGTCATACGTAACACTCATACCTAAAGACAGCAAAGACAAAACACAGCTGAAAACCTATAGTTCCATCTCATTATTGAACGGACTACAAAAATTTAGCAATATCACTTGCAAAAAAACAAACTTTCATGCTATCACAAATACACCCAAACCAACAGTGTAGTATTTAACATAGAACCATACACCAACAGACACACTTCATTTGAGATTTCATCAGAAAGACTGTCAATCCTCCCTCTAGTCCTTAGACCTGGAGAATGCCTTTGACAGAATTTCACACTCATACTTACACAAAACACTAGCACACGGCAAGATAGGACAGTACAGCTCATGTCAGCTGCTCAATGTAAGAGCTGGCGAGCAGTTCATGCAGTTTCCTGACTGCATCTTCAAGAGGTCGCAGAAAAACAACCATACTTTCATCTTGTTTGCTACTTGAATGCATGCAGACAAGCGGATAGTTTCAGGACATTTCAAGAGGTGTCCGACATCACTATCATCCCCACTAAGGATCTACTCAGACAGTATGAGAAGATCAGATTATACTTCAAGATGCCTATAACGATAACAATTAATGATCTATTGTCGCACTATAGTGTCAGATTGGATTTGCCAGCAGTCATTGAGGAGGCAGCAATCAACATTGCCAGAAAGGCAGATGAGTTGAATTTGGTGCCAAGCTGGTCTATCACAGAGAAAGCCTCTGCAGCCCTGTATATGGCTTCCCAAGATTCAGAAGTCAAGAAAACTGCCAAAGATATTGCAATGGTTTCCGGTCTGACAGAAGACACCATTTTTCGCTGCTATGTGCAATGCATTCATTTGCTAAACTGTTCCCAGAGGAAAGCAGTTTCTTCACGTCAATTAAAAATTTACCAAAGAGGTAGATATGAGCAAGCCGAGAAAACAAACTGGCCGTTGGAATCTGAAATTTAGCTTGTTTAATAACATTTGATTATATCTGTCACTTGTTTGGACTCCATTGTTATCAGATTGGGTTTTGCACCCGCCCCAATCATATTGCAGTTAAATTAGGCTCGTTTTCATACTAACTCCAAGTATTAACTGTTTGAAACATGAACTTAATAAAAATTATAAATTGTTTTTTAAAAAAAAGGTGCTGTTTGGCAAATATGACCTCCAAAGGTTGGGATGACAAAGAATCAGCCAAGGTTATGGAATTTTGTCGGAAAGACAAACTACACAGAATTGATAGATTCGCGCAATAAATTAATCATCAATCAAACCTCATCAATGTAACATGTCATGAGACAAGCGAGTACAGTCATGTTAATGGGACCGCTGCGAGCACAGGTCACGTCAGTTCATTCACATGGAGGACGACGCTGTGAGCACAGACAATCAAGCCATAATAGTGCTGCAGTCTTAAGTACGAACGAACGTAAGAACGACAAGGAGCAGCAACATTGCCCAGAATGCTTCGTTTCAAGAAATACACCAAGTCAGCTGCTCAACGTAAGAGCTGACGAGTGGTTCATGCAGTTTCCTGACAGTGCATCCTCAAGAGGTAGCAGAAGACTAACCATACTTTCATCTTGTTTGCTACTTGAATACAGACAAGGGGATAGTTTCAGGACATTTCAAGAGGTGTCCAACATCAGTAACATCCCCACTAAGGATCTACTCAGCCAGTATGAGAAGATCAGAATAAGATACACGATGCCTATAACGATAACAAATCTACTGTCGCGCTATAGTGTCAGATTGGATTTGGCAGCAGCCATTGCAGAGGCTGCACTCAACATAGCCAGAAAGGCAGGAGAGTTGCATTTGATGCCAAGCTGGTCTATCACAGAGAAAGCCTCTGCAGCCCTGTATATGGCTTCCCAAGCTTCAGAAGTCAAGAAAACTGCCAAAGATATTGCAATAGTTTCTGGTCTCACAGAAGACGCCACTTCTCGTTGCTTTGTGCAGATGCATCCATCTGCTAAACAACTACTCCCAGAGGAAAGCAGTTTTTTGTTTATCTCAAATAAAGCAGTTCATTAAAAACAAAAAAACATGAATTTCCTCATTTAGGCCTTTTGGCTAAAATTAACGTATAGTATCTCCCAGTAGTGCACTTGGTCTGGCCAGGGGCTGAGAAGATCAATCAAACCTCAACTCCTCACAGTAGCTGTGGGCCTGGTGGACCACTGTAGGCAAAGGCTCATAGTGGGACTAAGAGCCACAATAAAAACAGGGAAGCGGGGGCCTCGGAGTGTCGCTCTATCCTCTGGGGGAACCGCCAATACTAAAAAATACATGGATTTCCATGCCGTTTTGCTGGTAGTGGTGTGTCGCAGACAACTACCACCTACTTATAAAGAGCCTCGGATCGACATTCGAAAGCCCTAAGAGATCATTTACCAAAGAGGCAGTTTCTAATGACATGTAATCTGGCACTATTCAGTGTAGCCCGCACAGGTATACTATGCCGCCGCCAGAATGCCAATACAAAAGTCCGCCACAAAAAATACAATTCATCGTCGATGTAAGCGGCAGTCACTAAAGCCAGCAGCCACACATTACTGCATAAAGGAAACCCAGTTAGGTCAGCAACCGGTCGGTCACCATTTTTCTGAACATGTAGTTTACAATACAAACAACCTCTGACAGATGTTAAAGCACTCCACATGAAATCCACAGCTCAGATGGTGGTTATTTCTCCATAAGAGAGCTGTGGTATCACAGTGGCTAGTACACTTGCTTGCCGGCCTGGTGGCCATGGGTTTGAATTCATCTCGAGGCGGATTTAACATTGACCTGAGCTCTCAGGTCGACCGGCTCCCAGTTCGACCCATTCTGAAATGAGTACCAGGATATGTCTTGGAAAGTAAGGATGGTCGGTGCTATACCAATCACATCATCTCACCAGTGCCAATTGGTCAGTAAAGATGTGGGCATAGCGTTATATGCCCTATAAGCTTGAATATAAAGAAGGGTCCATTCATTTATTCATATGTTTCATTTATTTGACACATTCAAATCGAGTTTTGAAACTTGTGACTTGATTCTTGTTCATGCTATGATTTCAGAAGACAGTGAAGATACTCAAGGCATGTATTCTCTGGAGTCGGAGTTGGAGAAACAGACGACGTAAACTGATCTTTGACGAAGAGCGCTTTGAGGAAACATTCTTGAAGTGCCTGATCTGTAGAGAAGTGTACAATGACGTGGACAAACTGCCAAAGATGTACTGTCACCACACATTCTGTCTGGACTGTCTCTACCAGATATATCGAGTGGAGCGAGAGTTCAGACAATCTCTGACTGGCGTCTTCAGAAGCATGCCAATGGCAGTGAAGATAGTGTCTGACCTGTCGCGAAGGGATTCTCATATCTGAGCAGGAATTATGGTGCCTGCCTAACAATCACACCATCATGGAGCTGTTGACCTTTGTCAACCAGACTAGCAATAACAGCGTCCAATACTGCACCAAGCACCAGATGCAGCCGCTCAACTTCTGTCATCCGTGTATTATGCCCGTGTGCTGTGACTGCACAGTGATCGACCACAAGGAATCCAAAGGTCACATTGTAGTCAATGTGGACGAAGCAATGAAGACCTATACACTTATAGCGGAGGAGACGCTGGATGAGATACGGCTGAAAAATTAACATCGCAGCCAAAAGAAAAGCATTAGAGCGCGCTGGACGAACTTGATCAGATTCAGAGGAACCTAAATACCCAAATCCGAGCAGTTTTTGACAAGATTCGGGAGGTTCTGGATGAGCGAGAAAAAGAACTTTTCGCCATTTCGGAATCAGAATTAGATCGAAAACGCAAAATTGTGGATGAGCATATTAAGGTGCTGTTGAATAGAGAGTATGAGTTAAACTCAGAATTCAACAGCCTTCAGAAAGCAAAGGATGAAAAATACAGCCTGATTTGCTCGGGCCACAAAAGCTGCTAGAGAATTGTCTAAGAAGGTGTATGTTACAACAAACGCTACTAAAGGCTTTTCCATTAACTTTCAGTACAGTAGTCGAGCTGAGGCTATAATCAAGCAAAATATTGCCAACCTAGGATACCTTTCATAGTGCCACCATTAGTCTTAGATATTTTATAATTGTTACATAGAAGTTTTAGAAATATGATAGTGAGAATATGTGACCATATGATTATGTGAAATGCATGAACGTGCCTGTAACAGATTACGAAAACAGTACCAGTGTTGTATCATAACAATCAGCTGTGGAGATGTATCAATCATTATGTAATGTGTAGAAAAGAGTTTAGAGTCAGTCTCAGAATTAAAAAAAAAAACAACAACCCAGGAATGTTCCCTTCCCATAACTACGATTCGGGGAGGAGGAGGAGGAGGGGGGGGGGGGGGGGGGGGGGGGGGGGTTCCATATCCTGCAAACAAAAGTAAAAACAGACTTCATATTTTCAAACAACGATTTAATTTTTCAGTCATACCCAAGGATGCATCGTCAGTTACAGAACTTGAGGTCAACTTGGGGGAACAGAACCTCAAGTTCAGAACAGGAAAGTTGACAAGATTTGCAGACGATGCTGCAGTGGCAGGGCTAGGGGACACAGCTGTTCAAGTTACAGCTATGTGTCAGAAGCAGTCAGAGTTTCAGTCTCTTAGAGATATTCTACAGAGAATAAGAAAGGGTTATTCGATAACAGCTCGATGATTCCAGGTGTCTGTTGCATATCAGATTTGGCGGAGATGAGACTGCAGGCGCGAAACGAGGATATGGTTGTGGTGAGATAATCAGATCTGATTAACTGGATTCTTCATTGGAGGTGAGAGATTCAAGGCGGCACATTACAGAACATGTTCACAACGTGCTCTATCAGCTGTACGTTCAAACCAACAAATTCCCAAAAAGACAAGATACTTGGGATTCTGTAAGTGCAGATTATAACCACAAGCTAGATTTGGCCAGAGAAAGCCAACATGAATAATAACCTGGCCGTGCCACTGATGCAATCTGGGAATGTCACGTGTTCAGACTTGACATCTGCAGACAAAGACTTTAAACATAAAGCTGCTGAACTTTATGCAAAAATAACTGATCAACTTCAGACCGAGATCTTCAAATACTTTGAACAAAAGCTGGGGGTTCTAGTTCTGGATGTTGCTGCTCGAGATGATGCAGTTGTGTATCTGTATGGCTCGCTCACATGTGAGATCTCTCCAACAAGCTATTAGTGGTGGGGGTTTACTCAGAAAAATAGAAAACATTTGCAAAAGATGACACTGCGAAGATAGAAAGTCATGATCTAGTATATGGCTACGGAAATATCTTTCACGCATGTAACTTTTAATGATCAATACATCGGTACAAATAATGTAGTTAAAAACACCTTGTATTGCTTGTATCTCAGGGAATGTTATATTAGAAATGTGATTAATTTTGTGAAGCTGTTCAAGAACTATATAAATATAACCAGTCCTGTGAGGACCACTTGAAATATAGCAGTCCTCTGAGGACTACAAGTATAACTAGTCCTGGCGAGGACCACATTAAATATAACCAGTCCTTGAGAACTCTACTTAAGAAATAACGAGTCCTTGAGTTCAAGATAGTCCCTGTGAGGCCCTCATGAGGAAATCAACAACTGGGAGGCTGCAGAATATGGTAGGTCCGACTCAGGACCGATCCACAACAGGTCCAAGAAAATGCACTAATGAAAATACCAGCCACCACGAGCACCACAAGACCCAAGCGTTCCCGACAATCACATCGGGAACAATATAACCAGTCCGAGCTAGGACTCACCCGACAGAGAGCACAAATTGAAACAATAAAAAAACCACTCAACTACGGATCTCAACTATAGCCAATGCTAAAGAAGAAGGTTGAACAAGACCAAATTTTAATTTAAAAAAAAAAAAAAAAAATCAAACGATGAAAGGAGAAGTTCAAAATATATTTTATATTGCTTAATTAATTACAGGCAGCAGCTCTCGTTCAAGATCCGAGAGACTTGTAGCTTTATTTCATCGCCACAGCCTAGACTTTTCAACATTGCTGCCTAATGTCTACATTACCCCGACACGGCTGTACAGCTTGCACCGAGATATGAAAACTTTGAATGAGATTGAATATTCTCACAAAAATTGCGCCCTTTAACAATATGCAGCTGACTGGGATAATGTGGGTCTTCTCGTGGAACCATCCGTGCTCATGTTTGTCCATAAAATCATGCTAACCAAAGACTTGACGTCCCCGGTCATGAAAGAGGCCAAGAACAAATCGGTGGACCTCATAATCTCATATCATCCTCCCATATTCAAGCCCTTAAAATGTCTGTCAAAGCTCCAGGAAAGAGGGTTCTCGTGGAGTATATAGAGAACAGCATCACTGTCTTTTCTCCACACACCAGCCAAGATACTATCCTCCTAGGGGTCAATGACTGGTTGTTGTCAGCTTGTGGGGTCAGGGTAGCTCAGTCTATGCCATTGACAAGACCTGGGTGTTTGCTGATGGAAACATGCATGCCTTAGAGGTTGATCTAAAATGGGCCGACCTGGCTTGTGTACGAGACAACTATCTGCCTTCTGAGTCTCGACTGAAGACAAAGACTTGTTCACGATCCTTCCATGCTATAGAACATCACGATTCCACCAGAATGTCTCCCATTCCACAAAAATAACAGGAATGGAAGACAGAAAAATAAAGGACTGAGCACATAAACACAAAATGTGCACTCAATGTTTAAAAATTATATGAGGCCACATTGCGAGCCAACGTATAATGCAACTAGTCTGTTTCTTCAAAGAGATGTAAAACTCCACGAGCGTCTAATCTCCAATTTAATACTTTACGAGAACACGGTAGAGGCCCACCTGCAGAGAGAGACGCACGGTGTAAACTCAATGCGTGATAAAACTCGCCAGGATAAAAAGGAGAGCAGTCAAATAAGTTCATGCTGGTTCTCGCAAGCAACTTTCCAGAACAGATTGACTGTGCTATTAATAACCGATTGGACAAGACGGGAGTTTAAGATTCCAAGCTACAAAGAGCAGGAGCGACTAGTGAAGCACTGCCTCCAGAAATTCATCCTCGAGCCAGTGGCCTTTAAAGTGTGTAGTGAAATTTGATTATGGCAAGAAATGGAGAAACATTGGGTCTTCTTGTGGAACCATCCATGCTCACGTTTGTCCGTAAAATTATGCAGACTGTCACAGCCTCACAGGATCCACATTATCCAGTAACCCAACATGAGTAATAGATATTAGCCAAGGGCTACAACTCCCGCCCAAGGGAAAGAAGTAAGACCCTCGAAGGCCAGAGTAATCCAGAACCTTCTCGAAGGACTGGTCCGTGAGTCCACTGTCCCGTGGACACTGATGTGGCCCGCCTATTGCGGGGTCCACGAGGAACTCGAACAGAGTTACCACCTGTGTCGGATTGCGACACGTGTGAAACTGGCAGAGGACAGACGGACCATATGAGAGGCAACAGGGCCTGCCTTAGAGGGACTCAATAGATTAGACCCATGTGTATTTGGGGTTCATAGACTTATGCTAGATAGTTTGCTAGAATGTTTGTGATAACTATGTGTGATGATGTTAAACCTCTGTGATATGCAAATCAGTGCGGGCTTGTTAAACCCACTGCGCCAACGCACTGTATATTGAAATACAATAAATGTTAGATATTATATTTAACGGAGTTATTGTTGCCTGTGTGAGCCCGAGCTCAGATACCTAGACATCCAACATGCTGACAGGCTTTTTGGGGGCTAGGCTCCGGTTTTGGCACTAGCTTTAAGTTTAGACGGCTATTCATTGCCAAGTAAAACAGTAAATTAACGATATCAAATTGATTTCTGTACAACAAATTGATAACTGTACAAGTTTAACATATTTGCTTCTATCTAGCATAAAATAGTATTAATATGAGTCCCTCTGCAGTTAGTCTCTCATTGATGTGAATACTATAAACTATTTTTGACATGACTGTGACATTTTTTGACTGTTACTAATGTTTTCTCATTCTACGAGCAGATTGTTCCGCGAATTGTGTGGTGTGTAACCTATGTAAACTATCCAACAGTGGCGAGAGTACAAGACAACATCCGCAAGTTCTGGGATTAAAAGCTAAGTTTCATATCATGCCCATTGCAACCCTAAGCGGTACTTCTCACCATCCATCCATGTATCATTTTGCTTTGCATTGATTTGTATGTATATTCATGACCTTGTAACCAACATAACTTTGCATTTGTATTTGCGCATGTAATAATTAAGGGAGATAACTAAATTTTCCACTCCCCAACATTTTTCTAAGGGATTTAACTTCATTGAAATTACCAACAAGTAAAAGACAAAATGTCTACTTTAGATAAATGTATTGAGCAAGGTATTAAATTAGGTTATAAAGAAGAGAAACTGTCAGAATGGGCACAGAAGACGCACGCAGAAAACATTGCCCGTGAAGAAAGAGCGATAGAACGAGAAGAAAAACAAAGGCAATCAGAACAGGAAAAGATGCAGATGCAACTACAAGCTGAAGAGAAGAAAATGCAATTACAGGCTCAAGAGAAACAATTAGAGCTTGAGGCGGCGGCCAAACTAGCCCAATTGAATGCCGATACACAAATAAAACTAAAGCAGATGGAGATTGATTCCAACGTAGAAATATCTGTGAATAAACTAAGAATCAAGGAGGAGGAACAGAAATATAACAAGTATAAAGGCCTCGTGAAGGCATTCTGCTCAGGAGATTCCATCAGCGCATACCTGGAAAATTTTGAGCGGCTAATGTCCTACCATAAGATCATAAAATCAGATTGGGCATTCATTTTAATGAGAAACTTGGCTCTGGAACCTTTAAAAGTAATAGAGACAGTGCCACAGGAAATGCGAAAAGATTATGATTATCTAAAGCAGCGCATTCTCCAACATTTCTCATTAGATACTGCAGGTTACCAACAACAGTTCGCCAAATTATCCCCACAACCAAACCAAACCTTTATAGACTATGTCTCAACAGTTCAGGATGTGTACACAAAGTGGATTAACTCAGCTAAAACTAACAACAGCCATGACAAATTAAAAGAGCTCATTATTATAGACAAAATAGTTAGTACAATCCCCACACCTTTTGCTAAATTTTTGAAACAAATGGACTGTAGAAGTATTCAAGATGTAGAGACAAAGGGAAATGCATTTTTCATAGCGAACAGAGATATTTTCCAATTAAACCTTAGTCAGAACGAAACAGCAGCAGCTATGAACACTAGATACTCTAAACCAACGGAAAGTAAGTTTAAACCACGCTCGAATGTCAGGAAGCCAGTTAAATGCCAATATTGTGGTTTGACTCACGAAGAATACGCGATGTGCGATAAATCGCCCAACTATCCACACCACCTCAAAATGATCGTGGAGAAGCAGAAGAATAAGCGAAATGCTTACCAGAGAGCTGTCAAATGCTATTTTTGCAGGTTTTGGGCACTACAGTCGCTTCTGTGAGGGCCGTAAGATATTAAAACAGGCCAATGCTGCACTAGTTGAAACGTCATCAGACGAAGATATTGAATCACTGAATGATTGTGACAATCAAAACGAAAAGTTAAGTGAGCTAGGAAATGCTGTGCACATTATTGACACCATTACAGACAGTAAGTGTAACACCTGTACGAAGTTCCAACTTGACGCAACATTACTATGTGGCCACACTATCCTTATTTCGAATGAAACAGCCAACGCTGCCTTGTCATCTACAGGCAAGCTAAATTTCTCAACAGGGTTTGTAAATAACAAAAAGTGCACATTAATTCGGGATTCTGGCGCAACGCTCTGTGGGATTAAGAAAACATTAATAAACGATAAAGACTATACAGACAAACATGTGACTTGTCGCACATTCTCAGGCACTATAGAGAAATACCCCCTTGCTCTTGTCGAAATTCGAACCCCGTTCATATCAGGACTAGTATTGTGCGCTGTCCTAGAAAATCCTGTCGCTGATATTATACTTGGGAACCTGCCCAACATACGACCTTGCTCTGAAAAGGAAATCAGAGATTGGGAGCAGAGAAACGGTATCCACCACCCAAACAGCGACTAAAGAGAAACACCATTCATGCTTGTCTCAATCTGCCAAAAGACCAAGGGAGACAACCAATGAAGTAATTCAGAAAGAATTCACCGAGGTGTACAATGCAGGGGCGGTCGAATCTGTCAATGATACGACCATATTAAAACCTCGAATTGAGGATGCTACCGATCTACCAAGTACCAAGCCTGTAGATGTGCAACAACACACACAACACACGAATGCAATAACACGACAGACAACCCACAAAACCAACACCGACCAACTACAGGAGTCACTAGAAATTGTATCACCAAACACTACCAGCACTAATTTTGGAGATGAACAGAAAGCAGATCCTACACTTTCACCATATTTTAACCCTTTACAGGGCAGACGCTTGTCCGTTTTTTAGCCCTGAACGGGCAAGATTTTTTCAGGTTCAGTAAAATTTCAGGTGGCGTTAGTAAAAACATCACAAATAAGGTGTTAGTCAACCGATTTTAGTTAAATAAACAACACAATGAAGGGAAAAGCATGCAGAATATGTTACTCATGTGATTGTTGTCGGTAATCCATATATGAACACAAATATTTACGAAATACAGCATATTGATGTTATTTTCCGTCATCTATACGGCAATTTACAAACACATTTTCAGAATCATAATCACTTTGTTTAAAGTCAGACTCACGACTGCTAATGCAAAGTAACGCTTTGCACTGATATCTAGCTGCGATTAATAGTCAACTTCGTGCCCTTTAATGTCACTTAAATTGAACCTAGCAAAATCTCGGCTATCACTTGAAGAATCACCGAAATCCACTTTGAATAACTAAGCATAAAAACCCCGAAAACTTTCAAAAAAAGTCACTCAAAGTCCGTTCAAATTCATAGTAGGTGCTTACAAATGGCGGCCACGTTGTCAAGCTATCGGCGAAAGCGAAAGTAGCCGTCGGAAGTATCGGAAAGCCGAGAGATCACGTTTTTACAATGCATAATAGTATCAGGCGTTTTGGGACGTTTCGCCCGTTTACGGTATCGGACGGAAATGGGCGTTCTGCCTTGTAAAGGGTTAAGTTAGTAGGACTTAAACCAAAATTAACTAAGAACGCATCGTGGACATTTAGGCTACAGAACAATGTATTAACTAGAGTATACACAACAAAGCAGACCACGATACAGCAAGTAGTGTTACCACAAGCACATCGAGAGAAAGTACTAAAGATAGCCCATGATTCACCTTTCGGAGGTCATATGGGGTACGAAAAGACTAGGGCTAGGGTCCTGACCCAGTTTTATTGGCCAAAATTTTGCCAAGACATAAAAACCTTTGGTAGATCATGTGATATATGTCAGAAACTGGTGAAAAAGGGGAAAAACCCTACGGCAGAAGTCCAATCAACCACAACTGCCTCGAGGCCATTCCAAATCGTGGCAGTTGACCTAGTAGGTCCGTTGAATCAAATTTCTGGTAAAGGGAATAGATATATTTTCACTCTTATTGATCTATGTACGAGATGGCCAGAAATGATTCCGTTAAGATCTATCTCCTCTAAGGATGTGACGGACGTATTATTAAATATTTTCTCCCGTTTTGGCTTCCCGGAGAAAATAATTTCGGATAGAGGAACCCAGTTCATATCGAATGCCACCCAATCGGTAACTAAGTTACTAGGCATAAAGCAATGTTTCACCAGTCCGTATCGACCGGCCACAAATGGTATCTGCGAGAAACTAAATGGGGACCTGAAACATATGCTATCTAAAGTGACAGCTGAAAATCCAGCCGATTGGGATATACTTCTCCCAACGGTGCTGTTCGCATACAGAGAAGTCCCGCAATCAAGTACAGGGTTCTCTCCCTTCGAATTGATATATGGAGCGAACCCAAGAGGACCTCTCACTATTTACAAAGATATCATATCACAACCTGTAAATATCCAACTACCCATTTCTACCTATGATTTAGTCACTGACACCAGAGACAAAATCATACGTTCCTGTATACTGGCCAGAACATCACTACAGGAGAAAGGTTTTAGGTACAGGCAGTACGCCAACAAAGGTGCAAAAACAATTGTATTAAAACCGGGTCAGGATATTTTACTACTGCAACCTGACAAGAGAGATTTACTATCAACCTCTTGGCAGGGACCTTTTAAAATTGTTAGAAGAATTTCGGAAGTTGATTACGAAATTTCTTTGAATGGAAAGTTGAAAATATTCCATGTAAATATGATGAAACCATACTATGCTAGACAGGACACTGACACGAGTGAGCAAACGCAGCTAACTGATGACAGAAACGAGACGACAATTACCCAACCGAATGACATCTCGACAAACGAAGCATCGTTAACGACGCACTCTTACGACGACAAAGACGGCGAAGACATATGTACATTACCGACAATTTGTGATAACGACAACAACGACCAATTTGACGACATATTGACAACTATTGATCTCGACGACGACGACAATGACATTGAAGACAATTTACAAACAGTAGCATCTGTGATAAATCAGACAGACGCAGACAATACTGAAATCCCAGTACCGGTTATGACTGACGACGGTAGTATAAATGACATACAAATCTCTGACACTTTGAAACAACAGCAGCGACAAGACATTTTGACTCTCCTTGACGAGTATAAATCTATCTTCTCTAACAAACCAGGACGCACTGACAAAATAACACATTCAATTGTGCTGACAGATCTGACACCGGTCAAATGTAGACCATATTCTATTCGTCTACATTATAGAGCAAATTTAGACAAAGAAATTTTGGATTTAGAGAAAAATAGAATAATTCAGAAATCTATGTCTCAATATTCTTCACCAATTGTCCTGGTGAAAAAGAAGGACCAGACAATCCGTTTGTGCATCGATTATCGAAAGTTAAATACAATAACCATAACAGATGCAGAGCCAATGAACAGTTGTGAAGATCTCATTTTGAATATGTCTCAACCATCCTTATTTTCGAAGCTTGATTTAGCGAAAGGTTATTGGCAAGTGCCACTACACCCTGCTTCTAGACATATAACAGCATTCGCAACACCTCTCGGTTTGTACGAATGGAGATATCTTCCATTTGGTCTGAAGAACGCTCCCGCCACATTTGTTAGATTAACTAGATTGCTATTGCAGGGAATTAAAGATGTCCAAGCTTATATTGATGATATATGCATCCATTCTTCTAATATTACTTCTCACTTACTTACACTCAAACAAGTCTTCAACCAAATCTTTCTTTTCGGACTTACTATCAAACCTTCCAAGGTTGAAATAGGCTATAAACAAACAGACTTCCTTGGTCATAGAATTTCTGAAGGCAAACTGTTGACAGATAATAAAATTGTTTCAAAGATCCTCAATCTAGAAGTTCCTACCACAAAGAAACAAATTAGAAGTTTACTAGGTCTTATAAACTATTATTCTAAATTTATACCAAATTGGGCAGAACTTAGTCTTTTCGGATATGTTGACTAAAGATCATCCATCAAAAATTTGTAAAAGTACTCGCTTAGAGGATGCAATAAGCAGATTGAAACGTATTTTTTCTAATCCACCAGTCTTACGATTACCCAACATAAATTTACCCTTTATTTTGACCACAGATTTGAGTGCTATCGCAATAGGAGGTTGTTTAATGCAAGAAGTGGATGGAGTGAGACACCCAATTCTCTACGTAAGCCGGAAGCTGAAGAAGGCAGAGATCCGGTACTCTACAGTGGAATTGGAGGCATTAAGTCTATTATTTTGTGTGTTAAGATTATCTAAGTTCCTCTTGGGTGCCCACTTCGTTGTACTCTCTGATAATTCGCCATTGTTGGTGCTGAAGCAAGGTGCCCCGAAAAACCATCGTTTACAGAGATGGTGTCTTCTTCTTCAAGATTTCAACTTCGAAATCCGCCATATCAGAGGCACTGACAACATTATTGCTGATATGTTATCACAGCAAACGAATGCGCCAGCAGAATAACATTTGGCACATCGACCATTCGCCATACTAGAAACTGATATTTTAGTCCGTATCATATAACAGTGTAACTCTACTCCTGCTAGAGTACTTTCATTTAGAAGCAATAACACCTCAGTGAATAGGTTACGTATGACACCCACGAACATGAAACTTTAAGAGCTATACTTTAAGAGCTATACTTTAGGAACTATACAACCAATTGGCCAAGCTCTAGAACGATCCGAGCGAAAGACATTAACTGTGTAATGAGTTCAACCAGTGAACTGACTCTGAAAACTGTAAGAACACTTTATACGCGACATTGAGAACATTCCATACTTGCTGTTGCTACGAGACTTTGCAAACAGCCGAAACAGAACTACGTCGACGACAACACTAAGAGACAGCCATACTAACTTTTAACATTCATGGCACGACACGTTAACAACAGGACAACGCGCACATCGTTGGATTTAGTTAGTTAGTTAATTAATTAATTTAGTATTAAATATGTATTATATTTGCATTGAATTATGTATATAAAATGTGTTAACCTGTAATTTGTACATACTCTACCATAATATTACAGGGGGTTCCATTCATAGGCTAAAGAACCTTCCTATGCAATTGTCTCTGTGTAAATTATAACCCATTTTTGAGTCATCGTACAAAAAGTACGTATTATCTTAAAGGGCAAATATCGCCTATTCCTTTTTTCTAAGGACTTACCTCAACTTTAATTATATATTTTAACCAAATACTATTTTGAGTGAAAGGTGAGTGAATGACAGCGTGAATGAATTAAATGAGAGAGCGATATACTGAGCGGACAAATTGTACGCAAAACGTATTTATTTTAATTTGTCTGCGTCCTTCATGTAAATTGTACGACTTGTCTAAATTGTTAATACATGTTTAGTAGTTAGTTTAATATTCTTAGTTTAGGATTTAGGATACTACATCTAAGCACCACTGCTTGGAATGCCTGATCATGCATTACACACATTGGAGTAATTCATGATTAAGGATATCCGAACTCGTGACGCTTGGAAATAAGCCACACATTCAGCACACACAAAACTTAAAACTTAACACTATCAATTTAAAATGCAGTCACTTTATTAGAAGCATCAACTTATTAGTCAACACACCCGGGAAGGTTAACCCGGTCAACAAATGCCCGCAGAAGTCGGATGTGTCGGCCTAACGGCGCAAGAACGCAGCTCTGCTGTGGACAGGCACAACGCAATCACGTCTGGAAAAAAAAAACTCCGGATGAACGAAGAAGAAGAAGAAGTCAACATACTAACAAGCCAACAGGGACACATGTAGTCTGATGGGATAGAATAACAACGTAACTACATATTTAGCATTATACAACATACGAGAGTAAAAGTGTATTGAAATGCACACACAGATCAAGATTTGAAGGTGTACTTAATTAGCCAGGACTTTGGTCTTGTTAATCCTCTTTAATACAGAGGTTAATTGTCTTGGTATCAGTAGGATACTATGAGAAGGACGGGTTGTAGACAACTAGTAAATGTCACGTAACTTCGGTCAGATAAGCATTTTTAAGAACACAGGAAAGAGAGAGATCTTTTCACCAAATCAGAGAAGTGGTGTATGGGAGAATACATGAGTTTGGATGCCAGTATGTAGGTTACCAAGTTACTGTCCACCAAACTACAAACACGGACTTTATGTGATTCTGTGACAGAATTAGAATAGCCAGATGGGCGTTACTTCTACAAAATTACAGCTTTGAAGTACACCACATAAACGGTACTGAGAACACAATTGCGGACTTCCTGTCAAGGATTCCTCTTGACAATTCCACCAGCGGTCTAACTACACTGGAACGCAAAGATTAAAATGAAGTTATTACCAGCGCTCAGACCGAAATATCACATTGCAAAGCAAGACTCACCCCGTCACATAGAACGTTGCCTAAACAAATTTAATGTGATATGGACTATATACAAGTATAATTACAAATAGCATTTTTAAATTGTTAATGTGTGTGTAAATGAAGGGTGACAAACGTGGGACTGCACTGGGACATTAATTGTTGCAAATATGTTCACATTTAAGAGCAGAACGAACAATAGTACACAGCTACAACAACTTAACGTACTTCCAGCACTTAATATCCATTAGTGCCAGCACTGAACAACACTGTAATAACTGCACCGAAATGATCAAACGTTTTAATTAGTTAACGTAATGTGTTAGTTAAACGACACCGTTGCCCGGAACAGTACACTTCAACACTTTGTACAAACGAAATGTTCTTTTTTGTCCGTGTTCCGAAGTTTTGTGAACACGATAAATTTAGTTTCGTTTCTTTTCCTACTTTGTTTCTAAATTGTTATTATAGCAGACTATACATAATTAGTTAAGTATAAATGAGTGAGTGAATGAATTTTATGACTTTTGAATTTGCATTTAATAGATTGAGAAAAAAGATTTATATATTAATTATCTATTTATAGTATTGTAACCTAAGAAGAATGTCTCGGTGTGTTAACCACGCATAGAAAGATCAGATGGTTCAATCAAAAATGTGAAAAAGCAGTTAATAGAAAAAATAATGCCAGACATTTATGGTTAAATGACAACAACATCCAAAAGGAAGAGCAATATAGAAATGAATGTAAAGAGGCTACAAAAATAGTTTGACAGCAGAAGCGAGAATATATGAGTAATATAATCAAAGATATGGAAACTAATCACCAGAAAAACGAATCCAGAAAGTTTTTTAAAGAACTGAAGTCAATGAAACAAGGGCACCAACACAACACACATGGTTTAAAAGACAAAAATGGGAATATGATAAATACCAATGAGGAAATGTGCAACACATGGAAAGAATATTTTGTTGAATTACTAAACTGTGAAGCTCCAAGTAACACTTTCCCACAGGAAGAGGTTCTAACATGTGAACCACAAATTGAAGAACCTACATTTGAAGAAATTCTATATGTAATCACACGACTTAAAAACAATAAGGCAACTGGGGCTGATGGAATTGCTGCTGAATTTATAAAGGCAGGTGGCCATGCATTACATCTAAAGCTATACGAACTAATAATAAAAATCTTGAGGACAGAAGAATTACCCCATGACTGGAAAGAGTCATTATTGATATGCATCTTTACGAAAGGAGACAAGTTCCAATGTGAAAATTATGGAGGAATAACACTACTGTCCACAAGCTATAAGATACTATCCGCAGTATTACTAAATAGACAAACCATATTCAGAAGACATTAGGCGACTACCAGGCGGATTTTAGACACAACAGATCAACAATAGATCAGATATTTATCTTACGACAAATAGCCGAGAAAAATTGGGAATATAAAAGAGATCTTCATAACATTTTTGTGGATTTTAAACAGGCTTATGATAGTGTCCATAGGAATAGTCTATGGAATGCTATGCAGGAATTTGGAATACCAAGGAAGTTAATCAACATGACCAGACTATGCATGGAAGATACTTATAATCTAGTAACATATAAAGGTAGGAAATCAGACCCTTTAAGATAATAGGGAAACAAAACTCGCTTACACTCAGGAAATAAATGACCGTAGACCCCAAGGTAGACCAAGAAGACGGTGGAGAGATAATATATATATACAGACCTACAAGCACTTGGAATCAATGACTGGTAAGAGAAGGTCAACCAGAGAGATGAATGGAGATGGATTGTATCTGCAGCAAAGAACCTCAATGGCTCGGAACGCTGAAGAAGAAGAATAAGGATCATCGATTGACTCCATCGTTCAATAATGCCAGAAATGACACTATTTTGAATAAAGTGAGGTCAAACGTTCGACACTTAAACAACAAATGTACTATTTTTTATTTTTTTTTGAAAGTATCTAAAAGTTACCCTACATAATTATTTATGATTGTACCTAAAGGGATGCAATCTGATATTGGCAAAATTGATACATGCATATGGTTTTTTCAATGTGGTCAAATGACTACAAAATACCAAGCTGAGTCAACTAGAGGTGCACTAGGGTTACTAAGATTTGATAGGACCAGGATTAGAATATCTGGCCAGAGGTGTTAGTGTTCTGGTCCTGAAGTCATCATACAGGGTGATGACTTGACGCCTAACGTTTTTTGTTGAGAGGGAGGACGTAGCTTGAAAGATAGCGTCAATTGTAAACTTCCGGTCTGTGCTGAGTCCGTTGTCAAATAAAGTACCAATCCAACCAGGGGACTATGCTTGATGCAAGTGGCCGGATGGCAACAATGAATGAAGTATACATGCATCATTGCCAAACAGATAGCACCTTGCAATGATATAACATGATCCATCAAAGGAAACAACTATTGGGTCCTGACTTAAAATAAGAATTTTAACACAAACTATGTGTGACTACACACATAATGAAAGGGGATCCCTTTCATAAAGAGGGGAGGAGAGTGTCAGGAACCCAATATTAACTAACCTAATATATAACAGTGACAGGAGTTAGCGGAGGACAGCTCACGACAGGCGATCATAACAGGCAGCCTGGTGTTACCAAGTACAGGTCAATTACGCACTAGTTGAAGCCCTGCGGTCATCATGCCACGTTACATCGCACGGGCGACACATACTGTGAGAAGTGAAGGTGGTCTTCTTCTTCTTCTGCGTTCATCCGGAGTTTTTTTTTTTTTCGGACGTGATTGCGTTGTGCCCGTTTACAGCAGAGCTGCATTCTTGCACCGTTAGGCCGACACATCCGACTTCTGCGGGCATTTGTTGACCGGGTTAACCTTCCCGGGGAAGTGAAGGTCTGACCGAACATACTTGTGTCAGGCAGAAGGGTTTAGGAGTTCGAGACGGACGGACAGAGAGGGTTATGCTTGTGTTTCATGATCGTTGTGAGATGGCTGCAATAAGATGTAGCATGACCAATTGGTAGATTGAGATATGGGCTTGTGCTGAAACAGAGAGAGAGCTATTTTGTATTATTTCCTTATAAGATGTATGATGCATGTATATATTGCTGTGATAATGTACGAGTTGCATATAGTTACGAGCTCAACTTTCACGAATGTACTCACTGTAAATAGAGAACGTGAATAAACGGGTTTTCTTCACGTTACTGTGTGTGAGAGCGTAATCATTGAATGTGTGCGATTGTTCCGCCCCTGTTCTGGAGAGCGAGCCGAATGTTAATATAATTGAGTCCATGACATATACCACAGATGTCAGCAGACGTCATGATGCATGGCCCGAGGCAGCGGTGCAGAGCTTCCAGTTCTCAGGAACATGCCATAGTGTCCCCCCCCCCCTCGAAAGCATAAAGACTGGTTTGATGAAAATTCCGAAGACAACCAATTGCTGGCCGAGAAACAACATCTCAAGGCATATCTGAATGACCCAAAGTCAACATAAAAAAAAAATATGCCTTCAATAAAATTAGAATAGTGCAGTAGAAACTTCTACGACTCGAAAGCAGTCGGTGTTCCTACATCACCAGATATAGCTCCCCTCCTCAGTGCAGATGGGGAACATAAGTCACCGATAAGAAAGAAATCCAACGCTGGGCAGAGCAGTTAAGCAACATCTTAAATGCAACTTCCTTCTTTGATAGTGAAACCATCAACTGTCTTCCTCAAGTTCCCACTAATGATACACTTGATGACCTGCCAACCATAGTGGAAGTAAACAAAGCCTTCCAGTAACTTTCCAGCGGGAAGGTGCCTAGTTCCGACTCCATCCCAGCAAAGATATACAAGGCAGGTAGACCGGTCCTAATAGAGCAGCTTCACCAAGTCTTTACAAACATATGGGTGAACAAGACCATGCCACAAGATTTCAAGGACACGTCAATAGTCCACCTTTACACATGTAAAGGAAACCGCCAATCCTGTGACAACCACCGAGGCATCTCCTTGCTCTCAATTGTAGGGAAGATACTCGCCAGAATTCTTCCAAATCGCCTCATGGCACATCTCGATCAAGGTCTTCTTCCTGAGAGTCAATGTGACTTCAGAAAAGAATGAGTAATTGTTTACATGATTTTTCCTGCAAGGCAGCTGCAAGAGAAATGTTAGGAACAGAACTCCAAAATGTTTTCCACTTTCATTGACCTCACCAAGGCTTTTGATACAGTCAGCAGAGAAGGACTATGGAAGATTATGGTGAAGTATGGCTGTCCACGAAAGTTTGTCCAAATAGTGCGGCTATTTCATGATGGTATGTAGGCAAGAGTACAGGAAAATGGTGAACTGTCTGAGCCCTTTCCTGTCACCAATGGAGTGAAGCAATGATGTGTCATGGCACCAACATTATTCAGCCTAATTTTTTCAGCTACGCTGACGAATGCCTGAAAACGACATTGGAATAGACAACTACCACATGGATTGAAAGTTGTTCAATCTCAGAAGGCTGAAAGCTAAAACCATAACTAACAGCCATGGAAATGACAGAAAATGGTCTAAATGTGGGAACCTGCCGGGTTGCGGAAACAGCCTCATCAGATTTCAAAAGTACATACTTTAGAAAAAACAAAACAACAACAACTGATGTCAAACTGCACAGTGCTATAATACAAATACACAGGAAACATATGTACAACAGCAATAAGCGGAACGTCAAAACACATGGTCAGATCTCTCAGTTGTGTGAGGAGGCCCGGGTCGGGTGATGAATATGTAATCCCTGCCGAGGCATTACGCATAATGCTCAAAAATCACCCCCAACACTGCACCAAGCTGTGTCCCAATATGGGAACCTACAGACGATGTCAGATGACATGGAAGAATTGGCCAGAGAATGTAACACCAGTATCCAAAGGGGCCTGGTCAAAGAGGAGTGGCTACACAGCTACTTGTTACCACTGCTAAAACCTAACAAAGACCATTCCAAGATATGCGCCTACAGAATCATAATGATGCAGAACACTGCTGGCAAGCTACTGGAGAAAATTGTAGCACACAGACTTGCTTGTGACTTGGAACAAGAAATATACCATCAAGTCAGCTGCTCAACGTAAGAGTTGGCAAGTGGTTCATGCAGTTTCCTGACAGTGCATCCTCAAGTGGTCGCAGAAGAACAACCATACTTTCATCATGTTTGCTACTTGAATGCAGACAAGGGGATAGTTTCAGGACATTTCAAGAGGTGTCTGACATCACTAACATCTCCACTAAGGACCTACTCAGCCAGTATGAGAAGATCAGAATATGCCTACAAGATGCCTATAACGATAACAACAATTAATGATCTACCGTCACGCTGTAGTGTCAGATTGGATTTGCCAGCAGCCACTGAGGAGGCAGCAACCAACATTGCCAGACAGGCATAAGAGTTGAATTTGGTGCCAAGCTGGTCTATCACGGAGAAAGCCTCTGCAGCCCTGTTTATGGCTTCCCAAGCTTCAGAAGTCAAGAAAACTGCCAAAGATATTGCAATGGTTTCCGGTCTGACAGAAGACGCCATTTCTCGCTGCTATGTGCAGATACATCCATCTGCTAAACAACTGTTCCCAGAGGAAAGCAGTTTCTTCACATCAATTAAAAATTTACCAAAGAAATAGATATGCACAAGCCGAGAAAGCATGAAGCTAGCCATTGGAATCTGAAATTTAGCTTGTTTAATATCATTTGATTATGTCTGTCATTTTTTTGTACCACATTGTTATCAGATTGGGTTTTGCACTCGCCCCCATCATTTTGGAGTTAAATTAGGTTCATTTTCATACTAACTCCAAGTATTAACTTTGTTTGAAACATGAAGCTTAATAAAAAAAAATTATAAATTGTTTTTAAAAAAAGTGCTGTTTTGCAAATATGACTTCCGAAGGATGGGATGACAAAGAATTAGCAGAGGTTAAGGAATTTTGTCGGAAAAACAAACTACACAGAATTGATAGATTTGGGCAATAAAATAAACATCAATATAAGACATGAGACGAGCGAGTACAGTCATGCTGATGGGACCACTGCAAGCACAGGTCAGTTCATTCACATGGAGGATGCTGTGAGCACAATCAAGCCGTAATAGTGCTGCAGTCGAACTAACTACAAGAACGACAAGGAGCAGCAACATTGCCCAGAATGATGATTTTCAACACAGTACCAAACGAACAAGATTTTGTAAACAAGCAGGCAGATTTATGTAATGATGATAGATAAATATGTGGTAAAAAAAACACTTGTTAGAAAATCAAATTTAGAATTGAAAAATATACGTAGATTAAACGTGTGTTTAAAAGGGACTAAGACCTACAATAAGAACAAGGGGAAGCGGGGCCTCGAAGTCGCTCAATACTCTGGGGGAACCGCCAATACTAAAAAAAACATGATTTCCATGCCATTTTGCTGGTTGCGGTGTGTCACAGACAACTGCCATCTACTAACAATAAAGAGCCTCTGGGTCGACATTCGAAAGCCCCAAGAGATCATTTACCAAAGAGGCAGTTTCTAATGACATGTCATCCAGCACTATTCAGGTATACTATGTCGCTGCCATAATGCCAATATAAACGTCCGCCCCGAAAAATACAGTTCATCGATGTAAGCGGCAGCCACTAAAACCAGCAGCCACACATTACTGCATAAAGGAAACCCAGTTAGGTCAGCAACCGGTCAGCTGCCATATTTCTGAGCATGCAGTTTACGAAACAAACCCTCTGACAGATGTAAAAGCACTCCACATGAAATCCACAGCTCAAATGGTGGTTATTTCTCCATAAGCAAGCCGCAGCATCACAGTGGCTAGTACACTTGCATGCCGGCCCGGTGGCCATGGGTTTGAAATCACATCATCCCACGAGTGCCGATTGGTCAGTAAAGATGTGGGCATAGCGTCATATGCCCAATAAGCTTGAATATAAAGAAGCGTCTGTTCCTTTATTCCCACCTAAGGCAACTACTGGGAGATCGTCTGACTAAATCAGTTCTTACCTTCCGAGTTCATATGCTTTATATCTTTGAGTAAATATGTTTCATATATTTCACTTGCATTCAAATCGAGTTTTGAAACTTACTGAAAATACTCGAGGCATGTATTCTCTGGAGTTGGCGTTGGAGAAACAGTGACGATATAAACTTATCTTTGATGAAGAACGCTTTGAGGAAACGTTCTTGAAGTGCCTGGTTTGTAGAGAAGTGTACAATGACGTGGACAAACTGCCAAAGATGTACTGTCACCACACATTCTGTCTGGACTGTCTCTACCAGATATATCGAGTGGAGCGAGAGTTCAGACAATCTCTGACTGGCGTCTTCAGAAGCATGCCAATGGCAGTGAAGATACAGTGTCTGACCTGTCGCGAAGGGATTCTCATATCTGAGCAGGAATTATGGTGCCTGCCTAACAATCACACCATCATGGAGCTGTTGACCTTTGTCAACCAGACTAGCAATAACATCCAATACTTCACCAAGCACAAGATGCACCGCTCAACGTCTTCTGTGAGCCATGTATTATGCCCGTGTGCTGTGACTGCACAGTGATCAACCACAAGGAATCCAAAGGTCACATTGTAGTCAATGTGGACAAGCGATGAAGACCTATACACCTATTGTGGAGGAGACGCTGGATGAGATACGGCTGAAAAATTAACCTCGCAGCCAAAAGAAAAGCATTAGAGTGCGCTGGACGAAATTGATCAGATTCAGAGGAACCTAAATACCCAAATCCGAGCAGTTTTTGACAAGATTCGGGAGGTTCTGGATGAGTGAGAAAAAGAACTCTTACGCTGTTTCAGAATCAGAATTAGATCAAAAACGCAAAATTGTGGATGGGCATTTGCTAGAATCACAATTAGAACACCAGCAACACAAATTATGTGGAGCACCCTTAGAACTAAACTCACTAAAATATCAGAAGAAACTCAGCAAACAACACCTGGCAATAGAACAAAACATGCAAATGCAACAGAGAAATAGGAGGAATAATAGATATGCGAAGAAACACAAAAAGAGGCAACGCCTTTATTATAAACATTCCAACATTACTATGCTGACGTATATGCAGCAGAACCAGCCAATACACAAACAAGGGTCTTACAATACACAAAGAAACTGTGTGACACAGATAAGGACACACAGAGCTTACATTAGCAGACATAACATTAACTTAAATGCAAAAAGACAAAACACCAGGACCAGATGGACTCACTGCAAATTCTACCAACACCTTTCATATCCTGGCAATTTCCTACTAAAAGTCTACCAAGAAGCTTTTCACAAACAAGAACTCCCAAACACTTACAACATGTCATACGTAACACTCATACCTAAAGACAGCACAGACAAAACACAGCTGAAAACCTATAGTCCCATCTCATTAGTGAACGGACTACAAAAATTTAGCAATATCACTTGCAAAAAAACAAACTTTCATGCCATCACGAATACACCCAAACCAACAGTGTAGTATTTAACATAGAACCATACACCAACAGACACACTTCATTTGAGATTTCATCACACACCCACCAGAAAGACAGTCAATCCTCCCTCTAGTCCTTAGACCAGGAGAATGCCTTTGACAGAATTTCACACTCATACTTACACAAAACACTAGCACACTGCAAGATAGGACAGTACAGCTCAAGTCAGCTGCTCAACGTAAGAGCTGGCGAGCAGTTCATGCAGTTTCCTGACTGCATCTTCAAGAGGTTGCAGAAGAACAACCATACTTTCATCTTGTTTGCTACTTGAATGCATGCAGACAAGCGGATAGTTTCAGGACATTTCAAGAGGTGTCCGACATCACTAACATCCCCACTAAGGACCTACTCAGCCAGTATGAGAAGATCAGATTATGCTACAAGATGCCTTTAACGATAACAATTAATGATCTATTGTCGCACTATAGTGTCAGATTGGATTTGCCAGCAGTCATTGAGGAGGCAGCAATCCACATTGCCAGAAAGGCAGATATGAGTTGAATTTGGTGCCAAGCTGGTCTATCACAGAAAAAGTCTCTGCAACCCTGTATATGGCTTCCCAAGATTCATAAGTCAAGAAAACTGCCAAAGATATTGCAATGGTTTCCAGTCTGACAGAAGACACCATTTTTCGCTGCTATGTGCAATGCATTCATTTGCTAAACTGTTCCCAGAGGAAAGCAGTTTCTTCACGTCAATTAAAAATTTACCAAAGAGGTAGATATGAGCAAGCCGAGAAAAACTGGCCGTTGGAATCTGAAATTTAGCTTGTTTAATAACATTTGATTATGTCTGTCATTTTTTTTGTATCCCATTGTTATCAGATTGGGTGTTGCACCCGCCCCAATCATACTGCAGTTAAATTAGGCTCGTTTTCATACTAACTCCAAGTATTAACTTTGTTTGAAACATGAACTTAATAAAAATTATAAATTGTTTTTAAAAAAAAAGGTGCCGTTTGGCAAATATGACCTCCAAAGGTTGGGATGACAAAGAATCAGCCAAGGTTATGGAATTTTGTCGGAAAGACAAACTACACAGAATTGATAGATTCGCGCAATAAATTAAACCTCATGAATCAATTAAACCTCATCAATGTAACATGTCATGAGACAAGCGAGTACAGTCATGTTGATGGGACCGCTGCGAGCACAGGTCAGTTCATTCACATGGAGGACGACGCTGTGAGCACAGACAATCAAGCCATAATAGTGCTGCAGTTTTAAGTACGAACGAACGTAAGAACGACAAGGAGCAGCAACATTGCCCAGAATGCTTCGTTTCAAGAAATACACCAAGTCAGCTGCTCAACGTAAGAGCTGACGAGTGGTTCATGCAGTTTCCTGACAGTGCATCCTCAAGAGGTAGCAGACCAACCATACTTCATCTTGTTTGCTACTTGAATGCAGACAAGGGGATAGTTTCAGGACATTTCAAGAGGTGTCCAACATCACTAACATCCCCACTAAGGACCTACTTAGCCAGTATGAGAAGATCAGAATATGCTACAAGATGCCTATAACGATAATTAATCTACTGTCGCACTATAGTGTCAAGATTGGATTTGCCAGCAGCCATTGCAGAGGCTGCACTCAACATTGCCAGAAAGGCAGGAGAGTTGCATTTGATGCCAAGCTGGTCTATCACAGAGAAAGCCTCTGCAGCCCTGTATATGGCTTCACAAGCTTCTGAAGTCAAGAAAACTGCCAAAGATATTGCAATAGTTTCTGGTCTCACAGAAGACGCCACTTATTGCTTTGTGCAGATGCATCCATCTGCTAAACAACTACTCCCAGAGGAAAGCAGTTTCTTGCTTATCTCATAAATAAAGCAGTTCATTAAAAACAAAAAAACATGAATTTCCTAATTTAGGCCTTTTGGCTAAAATTAACGTATAGTATCCCCCAGTAGTGCACTTGGTCTGGCCAGGGGCTGAGAAGATCAATCAAACCTCACAACTCACAGTAGCTACAGTGGTGGACCACTGTAGGCAAAGGCTCATAGTGGGACTAAGAGCCACAATAAAAACAGGGAAGCGGGGGCCTCGGAGTGTCGCTCTATCCTCTGGGGGAACTGCCAATACTAAAAACATGAATTTCCATGCCATTTTGCTGGTAAGACAACTACCACCTACTAACAATAAAGAGCCTCGGATCGACATTCGAAAGCCCTAAGAGATCATTTACCAAAGAGGCAGTTTCTAATGACATGTAATCTGGCACTATTCAGAGTTGCCCGCACAGGTATACTATGCCGCCGCCAGAATGCCAATACAAAAGTCCGCCACAAAAAATACAATTCATTGTCGATGTAAGCGGCAGTTACTAAAACCAGCAGCCACACATTACTGCATAAAGGAAACCCAGTTAAGCCAGCAACCGGTCAGCCACCATTTTTCTGAAAATGCAGTTTACGATACAAACAACCTCTGACAGATGTTAAAGCACTCCATATGAAATCCACAGCTCAGATGGTGGTTATTTCTCCATAAGCGAGCCGTGGTATCACAGTAGCTAGTACACAGCATACCGGCCTGGTGGCCATGGGTTTGAATTCGCCTCAAGGCGGATTTAACAATGGCCTGGGCTCTCAGGTCGACCGGCTCCCTGTTCGACCCATTCTGAAATGAGTACCAGGATATGTCTTGGGAAGTAAGGACGGTCGGCATTATATTAACCACATCATCCCACGAGTGCCGATTGGTCAGTAAATATGTGGGCATAGTGTCATATGCCCAATAAGCTTGAATATAAAGGGTCCGTTCCTTTATTCCCCCTAAGGCAACTACTGGGAGATCGTCTGTAACTAAATCAGTTCTTACCGTCCGAGTTAATGTTTTATATCTTTGAATAAATATGTTTTATATATTTGACATACATTCAAATCAAGTTTTGAAACTTGTGACTGATTCTTGTTCATGGTATGATTTCAGAAGAGAAAATACTCGAGGCACATATTCTCTGGAGTCGGAGTTGGAGAAACAGAGACGACGTAAACTGATCTTTGATGAAGAGCACTTTGAGGAAACATTCTTGAAGTGCCTGATCTGTACAGAAGTGTACAACGATGTGTGAGGAGACTTCCGGTTTCAAGATGGCGACGGACGGTCGTGTTGTTTTGTGTTCGTTAACTTTTTCGCGTAGGGGATGGATTTATTCATCTCTTGCGTGTAATTGGTGTGCCAGGATGTAAAACCAGGAGTTTCTACTCAAGATCTGCGCGGGTGCTACGGAGTTCGTGCATCGAGTGAAGCCATCCTTGAGTGAATTTTCAGCCGCGCGTGTGGTTCTCAGCAGTCTGTGTTTACGTTTTTTCAACATGGCGGAACAACGTGTGTTTTCCGAGCGGTCAGCAGTCAACATAACGAAGCGGCGTGGTAACCGCGCAGGGAGAAAGAAGCAAGGTAAGCGCAGTGGTTTAAGACGTTTTAGACTCAAGTGTCACGTCTAGGACTCAGGAACATCCGTATTCTATATTGGAACTGTGCCAGTGTAAAACAACGGGGCTCTATTTTAGAAACCCTAGTTTACAGGAACGACATTGTAGCACTCCAGGAGACGAGACTGGGCGATCAGCTACTCCGAATTGCCGGCTTCAAATGTTTCTACAACAGACGACATCTGGGAACGGCGATTCTCGTTCGCAACAGCATGGTGGCGTCAGAGCTAGACATGTCCAGTTGGGACAGTGACGATATACAAATACAGGCGTTGAGAGTTCATTCCAGTATACCATTCGTGTTGGTTAATGTTTATGTCCGCAATGCGAGTGTGGACGCCCAGAAGTGGCAGTGCTTAAGTGGCATATTAGGCCACGAGAGAAATATTTTCTGTGGTGACTTCAACGCTAAAGGCAGATCATGGGGAAACACTTCCTCCAATACATAAGGGGAGGAGCTCGAGACTGCACTGGAAACCATCGACCTGGTTTGTATCAACAGTGGCTGTGTCACCAGGACAGCAAGCCGTCCAGGCGATGAGGACAGTGCTATTGATCTGGCGCTAGTTTCACCTTCACTCACTACAATGTGTAGATGGGGTGTCCTAGGACACCATGGCAGCGACCACCACCCTTGCAGCATATTGGTGGAGAAAGGCAGAACCAGGCAGCACAAGCTAAAGGTAAAGACATTCCAGTATGACAGTGCAGGGCAAGATGTGGTGAGTAAAATAAGACGTGACAAGCGCAACGTTTCAGGGCCGGAAAAAAAGCTGGGAGCAGCCACCGTGGTGGAGTTTCGAGGTGGAGAAGGCTTGGGTGGATAAGCGTAGTGCTGTAAGGAGATGGCAAAATGCCAAGAAGAACAGAGTTGGTCATCCTGGTCCCTGCTTGCACTTAGAAAGAGAGATGCACACAAAAGCTATTTAAAAAAACTGGTCAAGGTGGTTAAAAGCGAAAAATGGGCAGAGGTGTGTCAAAGAGTAAGCACAGACAAGTCACTGAAATTGTTCTGGCGACTACATAAAAGCATGAGTGGTGTAGTCAAGAATAAGAGCATTACTAACTTCCAAGGTGCTGACCTCATCTGGCAGAGGACTGACGAGGACAAGGGCAAAGCCCTCTTTGAACGCTACCTTGAGCAGAGCAACCAGACAGACATGGGAGGCTGAAATCTGGCCAAGGAGGTCACCTCAGACAGATGCAAGGCCCAGAACACTTCGGATGAAGACACATTGACAGTGCAAGAAATCAAGGCTGTGCTTCGACGATCAAAAAACAGTGCTCCAGGTCCTGATGGCATAAGATACGACGACATAAATAGGTGTACCGACAATGAGCTAGAGAAACTTGCAGACATGTACAACAACAGTATAGGGAGTGCTAGCATCAAGGAGGAATGGTTACACAGCTATCTGATTCCCTTGCCGAAGCCTGACAAAGACTACAAAAAAATTCAGGGATATCGAATTATAACCGTGCAGAATACAATAGGCAAGCTGCTGGAGAAGGTAATTGTCAGGAAAATATCAAGCCAACTAGAGAGGCAAGGTGTTTTCCCACCTACCCTGGGTGGGTACCGTCCAAAAAGAGAAACCTGGACCAATGCAGCAGTCTTTGCCCATGACGTCTATGAAGGTTTCCACTCAGGCACTGAAACCGTTGCTGCAGCGATTGATCTTGAGGACACATACAACAGAGTACCACTGGATTTTTTAATGTTTCAGCTTCTTGAACTAAACGTAAGTCCATTCCTCCTTAGTTGGAAGGCTGCAGCCCTCTTCCAACGGAAAGTAGTTTTTAGATGTGGCAGTTGGACTTCGGAACCAACAACAATATATCCTGGCCTACCACAGGGATCACCATTATCTCCGGTACTGTTCAACGCCTACACAGTGAGAATCACCAGTGAGCAGATCACTGGACCTGGCAGGACATTGTCATATGCCGATGATGTTTTAGTGTATCGTCAGGGTAAGGATAGAGAGGAGGTTGATGTGGAACTACAAACCGAACTCAATCGCATAAGTACTTGGTGTGATGAAGCTGGGGCAATGGTCAACCCAACAAAGGCAACAGTGACTTGGTTCTCGTTGAATAATCATATTGTCAACAATCCAACACCAACTGTAATGCTGTGTTCCGAGACGGTGGAAAGAACGCAGGCAATGAATTACCTGGGGATACGGTTTGATCGAAGCCTTGCTTATAATGTGCACATAGACCAGGTGATAAAGGCCAAGCGGGGTTTGGCTGCGATGCGGGTGATGGCGGCAGCAAACTGAGCAGCGCCATCTATGTCTTCTGTACGAGGGGCTGGTCATGTCTGTTTTGGAGTATGCAATGGCAATCCTGACTCTCAGCCATAAGCAGATAGAAAGGATGGAAAGGATACAGAATGAAGCTATGCGCATTATTCTTGGATGTACAAGAGATACAGCATGCAGTGCGATGCGCTACCTTCTTGATTTTCCAACCATTGAAGAGAGAATACAAGTTTGCAGGGCACGCGCCTACCTCAGAATTAACGCAAACACACAACATCCACTGCATAGTGAAATTAGGAAGGTGAAGGGCAGCAGGTTAAAAAGAGGACGGTCGTGGATGGGTCAAGCCGAAGACATTCTTCAACAGGTGTGTTCACTTGAGGACTTAGAACCTGGCGAGGAGTGGGTGCAAGTGCCAACAGACTTCTGCACATCCTTTTCAGTTTGCATCCAACTAGATAGAAAATGCAGACAAGAAAATCCGGCTGCTGTTGAGGCTGAAGTACAAGCGATTTTCGAGAATTCGCTAGACGGTGGCGCGGTCATCTACACAGACGGGTCGGTCGTCCAACATGTGAGAAACTCATGGGCCTTTACAGCTCGGGCCGGAGGGAGAATTGTGAAGGAGGACTCTCGTGCTTTCACTGAAACCACAAGTAGCCTGACCATGGAAGTCATGGCAGTAAGTAAAGCAATAACATGGCTCGAGACACAGACATTCACTAGGGCTTGTTTCCTTAGCGACTCAATGAACATGATCAAGAGGATAGAGGAGGGGTCGATCCGAAGAGAATGGTTGCTGCCTCTGAAGCGGTCTCGGCTGGCAAAGATTAGTTTCATCTTCGTGCCAGGGCATGCGGGAGTACAAGGAAATGAGCAGGCTGACAAGCTCGCAGGTGAGGCTACTGTGGAGGGCGGACGCGCCATGGACCAGGCTGACATTCTGAATGCTCTACGAGAAGTGAGACTTTTGCGAGAACCAAGTGATGACTGAATCTACAACAATGGCCAGACTGCGAGAGCAGCAAATTAAAAGAGGGATGGCCAAACAAGAACACTACGCAGGAAGCCAAAGAAGATTGATAAACCAACACAGAACTGGCGTCGTTAGCCGCTACACGCTGCGGGATTTGCTGAGGAGGGGATCCGAGCACTTATGGACTGAATGGTTCGATGTGCAACGAGGATGATCTGTCGACTAACTAACTAACAATGATGTGGACAAACTGCCAAAGATGTACTGTCACCACACATTCTGTCTCGACTGTCTCTACCAGATATATCGAGTGGAGGGAGAGTTCAGACAATCTCTGGCATTTTCAGAAGCATGCCAGTGACAGTGAAGATACAGTGTCCGACCTGTCACGAAGGGATTCTCATCTCTGAGCAGGAATTACGGTGCATAGTGATCACACCATCATGGAGCTGTTGACCTTTGTCAACCAGACTAGCAAGAATGACGTCCAGTACTGCATCAAGCACCAGATGCAGCCGCTCAACGTCTTCTGTGAGCCATGTATTATAACTGTGTGCCGTGACTGCACAGTGATCGACCACAAGGAATCCCAAGGCACCATTGTAGTCAATGTGGATGAAGCCATGAAGACCTATACACCTATTGTGGAGGAGACACTGGATGAGATACGGGCTGACAAATTTAACCTCACAGCCAAAAGAGAAGCTTTAGAGAGCATGCTGGACGAACTTGATCGGATTCAGAGGAACCTAAATACCCAAATCTGAGCAGTGTTTGACAAGATTCGGGAGGTTCTGAATCGGCGAGAAAAAGAACTTTACGCTGATTCGGAATCAGAATTAGATCGAAAAGCGAAATTGTGGATGAGGATATGAAGGTGCTGATGGACAAAGAGTATGAGCTAAACTCAGAATTCAATGGCCTTCAGAAAGCAAAGAATGAAAAAGACAGCCACACTTTCTAGGGCCACAAAGCTGCTCAAGAAATGCCTAAGAAGGTTATGTTACAACAAACTCTACTAAAGGCCCTCAAAACGATCACCACATTGGAAATTCAACAACACACTACTCCAACACACAGGTTATGTGCAACACATGACACACCTCATTCTAACACACTAATAGTACACCCACCAACGATGTAAAACAAGTTTGGGATCTACTAAAGAATACAATACGTAACAGAACGCAACAATTTGCATCCATCATACACAAAGAAAGACTACAACAAGAATACATCATACAAACAACAATACAACTCACAAAACAGACTGACAGGAATGCACTACACCTACTAGAATCACAGAACAACACCAGCAACACAAATTCTGTTGTGCACGCCTCTGAACTAAACTCACTACCATATCAGAAGAAATTCCCAGCAAACAACACCTGGCAATAGAATAAAACATACAATGCCATAGAGAAATAGGAGCAATAACATACATGCAAGAAACACAAAGAGAGGCAAAACCTATATTAGAAATATCCCAACAGTACTACACTGACCTATATACAGCAGAACCAGCCAACTCACAAACACAAATCAGGTTCCTACAATACACAAAGAAAGTGACACAGATAAGGATATACTAGACACAGAGCTTACATTAGCAGATATAACACATGCACTTAAATGCAAAAAGACAAAACACAAAGCCAGATGGACTCACTGCAAATTCTACCAACAATTCTTTCCTATCCTGACAATTTCCTTCTAAAAGTCTACCATGAAGCTTTTCACAAACAAGAACTCCTAAACCCTTGCAACATGTCATACATAACACTCGTACCAAAAGACAACACAGACAAAACACAGCTGAAAAACTATCGTCCCATCTCATTATTAAACAGACTACAA
Source organism: Cepaea nemoralis (assembly GCA_014155875.1). Taxonomy (NCBI): domain Eukaryota; kingdom Metazoa; phylum Mollusca; class Gastropoda; order Stylommatophora; family Helicidae; genus Cepaea; species Cepaea nemoralis. The sequence continues at coordinate 1,017,334 of JACEFZ010022015.1, read as the reverse complement.
AATTCTAGCAAAATCACTTGCAAAAAAATAAACTTTCAAGCCATCACTAATACCAACACTAAGACCAACAGTGCAGTATTCAACATAGAAACATACACCAACATACACACTTCATTAGAGATTTCATCACATACACCCAACAGAAAGACTGTCCCTCTTGTCCTTAGACCAGGAGAAGCCCTTTGAAAGAATTTCACACTCTTACACAAAACACTAGCACACAGGACAGTATTAAGATGAGTTGCAGACCAATCTTGCTTTTAAACGTAGACTACAAGATTATAACATAGGCTTTGACGAATAAATTGAAACCAGTAATGGCAACTCTCATCCATGAAGACCAGCAACACCGGAACATCCAACACAGACACACTTCATAAGGGACAACTACGCACATCTGAAAAACTGTCAGTCCTCAATTCTCTTTTTAGATCAAGAAAAAGCTTTCGACAGAATATCTCACTCATACCTCCACAAAACTCTCACACTGCAATGTGGGAAGTAAGTTTTGGACATGGATCCAAATTCTATATTTAAAACCAGAAATTCAGGTTCTTTTAAATTATTCGCTCACCATTTTTTTCAGGTTGGTTAGGTCAGTGAGACAGGGATGTCCCTTGCCCCCATTACTGTATGTTGTTGCCCTAGAGCCACTTCTAGAAAACACATGACAGGACAACAATGTCAGGGTTACGTTGTGTCAAGTAGCTGGATATGTATAGAGAGAAGTAGGACAAAGACGGATGAAAGGAAAGGACAGAGACAGGACATAGATAAGGACCTTTACAAGAGAATAGATAGAGAAAGACAGTATAAGGAGATAGAACTCCAAACAGTTCTAAGACAGTACCTAGACAGGACACGCACGTGTCATAGCTAGGACATAACAGGATTAACTCCCAAGATAGGACAGAGTACATTAACCACGGGGATTACCCGTAAACAGACTGAACAATAGTACAGCTAAGGGTTAACGAGAACTGGACCACTGGACTGCGTGACAAGTGACCCAGCACGCCGTGCGGCTGACCGCACGAGAACTGAGGACCATAGCTGAACCAGACCTGTGAATTCAGGCAGACCGGACCCAACAGAGCAACAAGACCTGTGTGTTTACTCTCGCCATCTGTGTAGTTTAGAAAGGGCACAGTTATACGTAGCGAGTGTAAAGAATGTATTAGAGTATTGAATGCCAACTATGTATGCTCGAGAAACGAGCTGTATATTATGTAGAATAAATCCTGATTATATACCATTCGTACGAAACGTGTTTGTGATCGTGAGGTATGAATGAAGTGACCAGCATGCCTGTGTAAATTCAGGTTGTTGACACGTTGATACCAGGGAAGGGTGAATAAAAGCTGTGTGCTTATGCAGACGATACCATTTTCTTTCCGGAACTGAAAAATTTGGAGCATTTTGGAAATGTACTCATTTTACGGCAAAGGGAGTGGGGTAAAATTAAACATCCAAAAATCTACCATAATAGGTTTAGGCAAATGGGAGAAATAAGGCGGATTTTCCTTTTGACTTAACATCAAGCAATCTTATAAAATTGTACGGAATATTCTTCCCATGTCAACCAAATCAGCCACACAAAAACATGGCGGAATCTGGAAAAATTAATATATGTTACATCGGTACTAACACAAAACCCGCCATATTTGGTAGAAGCACTATTGTCAATGCATACATAATTTTTAAAAAACGAAACAAAAACTATGTGCACAGTCATAGACCCCCTACGTCAGGCTCTCACAAACAAAGAGATCAGACGCTTTGTGTTTGGCAGCACCATCTACAGTATCAAACATACAAGCATGCAAGACAAAAGATGGAGGTATTGCGCACCAAGACATCACAACCAAAATACAAGCACATAAGATTTAAAACGTAGGCAAAATCCTACAACACACAGAGAAACACTATAGCACACTATTACATTGGAATTAGGCTATCCTATTTAAAACCTATTAAGAATACATCCTAAAATTACTTTGGCACTCTGCCAGCATTTTACAAAACACGTATTTCAGCCATTAAAAGACACAAACACTAAAAACAACACACACAATCTACAAGCATTTAGAACAAGCAACTCCAGTACATCTAAGAATTAAAAGAGGGCATAGATATCCAAAACTAATATTTATAACAAGTAGACTACTCCAAAAGCAAGGGAAGTTACATATGGACTCCAACAACAGAGAGAACAGCAAAAATAAAATAAATACTACAGTGTCAGCTGTGTAGACAGAATATCCAAGAAACAGAAGGACACATTATGAATGCAACACAATCATGCCAACAAGAAATCTCCTACAAAACATCCTAAAACTTCGCACAAAACAGACCATATTTACAAAGCAATCATGATAAATTTCATTTCTCACTCCACACTAGACACCCACACAAAGCTAACTGTTCTATTGACAGAGTATAGAAATGTCATATGGACATTAATAAACAAAGCATTATACAATTACAGAACTTTCAACAAAGAAATTGTCACATAACTTTTATCAACAAAGTCTCAAACTTTCTAATCCCACAAGCGCACGTCCTGTGAGAGATTTGCCTGGAGACAGTACATATTGCAGAAAAAGGACATAACTCGATTCAGACTTAACATATCACAACTGTAAATGTGATGTTAATCTTATGATTATATTTTTAATAGTATTACTATTATTACTACTACTATCATTACTTTTATTTGTATTATTAGCGTTTCTGACAGACAAGACAAATTACACACAGTAGTGAATAAGTGTGGCGGGGGCTGAGTGGTCTCGAGGTATGGTGTCCCAGGTTCAAGCCCCGGTGAGCACAGGGATTTATTTCACGTGGACTTCTAGTAATAAAATTTCCCCTGGCCTCAGGGTAGTGAGATCAGACGCCCGTGTGTATTTTTGCGTATGTAAAAAATCCCTTGGCAGTTGAAAATTAAAAAAGAGTAGCCTAACGGCATTGCCCGGGCAAAATTTCGAGTTAAAAATCTATCCAAAGTATTTCAGGATCTTCACCGGTGCTACGGAAATCTGCACTAAGCTGAGTTTCTCCAGACTCAGGTTTGAGTTAGGAGAATGGAGCCCTTATGGGTTACACCCGTGTGCCATGATGTAGTTCCGACGACTAAAATAAACAGTGAATAAGTGATAGTGTCAGGCTGAGATATTAGGAATGACTTTAGCTGTATGAGAAAGTGACATGCATGTTCGGCTTAAACTAGAGTGGATAGAAGTGTTTTATTTGCGACGCCTGTACTTATTTATTCAGAATAGTTTTTATGTGACATAGTTTTAATGTGATTAAAACCCGTGCAATAATGGTTTTCTCCTAGCATTGGAGTTTTTTTTTATATTGCTAACATTGACAGTTTGCCTGTCATAGCTGTGTGTGTACGAGGGACTATCATCCTACAGTGTAGCATCATTGAATATGTCTATGACAGGTAAAAATGAGGGGCTCTCAATTTGAAATGCGTGGGACCTCGTATTCCTAGCAAATGACATTTTGAACAGTAAATAAAAGTGTCAAAATAACGCAGTAATTCTGGCATTTTACGGTGAATCTGTTTAAAGACATTAGTCCATTGACGCGGTAATAGTCTGAAAGAGGTTATAGAGAATTTACAAATCAATTAGAATTTTCTGAAGTGATAAGTAAATTTGGATAATAAAACTCTGATAAACTAATCATACGTCATTCCAAGTTTAGATAGATATGTATCTTTATGACAATCTAATGTGTTAGAAAGTGTGTGTTAAGTATATGGTGAAGAAATTAAAGCAATATGAAATCACAACCACCAGAGAATAACGACCACAACCAACAACAATAAAAAAAAAGTACTATGATGGAAGTCTACAGCATTGAAAGATTGTTCTGTGAAATCGCGCACTGGAGTCAATGCTAAAAGTCAGATAATTGTATTTTGAGTGCTTGTTTCTAGATCGGTACGAATAAGAGTATTACAAAAATGAGTTATAATTGTAAATTGTGATATATTCAGCCATTATTTACAAAATGTGCTAATGATTAATTCATTATTGTGTGATAATAGGAATTCTCAAGTGAGTATTGGTTTTGTGTACATTAGATGCAGATATTGGTCATAATTTGTGATATATATACCAAAGTGTGAGCAATAATAAATATAGATGAATATTATATAATTTTGGGCATATTTCATAGAGATATATAAAGATGTCAACATTAAAAGACTGTCGAAGTAGGAATAGAATTAGAAATAGAAAGTAAAGAAAGAACAGCTAACTAGAATCTCAAGCTATAAAGGATAAATGTGAAACAAATTAAATTAAAACAGCTTGAGCTGGACAGTAAAAATCAAGGTAGCTACAATGAAAAATGAAAAAGAACATGTAAGAAATACCAGGGCATTGTTTAAAAAAAACAAAAAACTGCTGGTAACAGTATTTTAGCATGGATTCAGAATTTGAAACACTGATGTGCCATTATACGATCCCCACAGAAGAATGGTGCATAATATATATGAAACACCTAGCTCTGGAACCACTAAAGGTAGTTAAGACATTACCAGAGATCAGATTATGAGCCTGTCAAGACTAGAATTTTATTAGATCAAGAAGGTTTTAGATTACAATTCAAAAATCTTAGCCCAAAACCCAGTCAGACTTTCCTACATAATGTTTCTGAAGTGCAAAGTACATTTGAAAGGTGGATCAAAGCCAGAAATGTTAATTTTCAATCATTAAAAGATTTACTGATAAAATACAAAGTATTAACATCACTGCTATTACCATTTTTAAAATTCTTGCAAAATACCGAGACCACCTCTGTTTAAGAGATGGGGGGGGGGGGGGGGGGGGGGGGGGGAATGGTTCCGCATATTACAATGCAAATCAAGACACTTACCACAGCACAAAACATCTCATTTGGCGCTGCAGCGACATATGATCATTATAAGAGATTTTAAAATGACAAATTCAAAAAAGATAGAATAACAAGATGCAAATACTGTACCCTAAAACATGGTGAGAGTGAGATGTTTGTCAAAAAATCCTGGATATGAAATGTATTTAAAATAAATAATAGCTAACCACCAACAAAAAGCAAATCAATATACAAGTTTGGTTGAATGTTTTTGTGTTTTTGCAAGGCATATGGCTTTATCCGATCTGTGTATGATGGTAGAAAGCAATGTAAATATGAGAAAAACACTGTCGCTAGCAGTTCAGTGAATAAAGTAGTTAAAGAAGATGTATCTAAACCTGTCAAAGACTGATTTCAACTCATACATATATCAACCGTATAGATTTTTCATACGCATGGCAGCCTAACATGTCGGCATACCATTCCTACTCCTGGTGAAAAAGCTAATACTACGGTACATGTAAATGGAAAATTAAAATTTCAGAAAAATAATGGCAAAATAGCAACTGTCTGCGTGATACTGGTGCCATGATTATTGGTTAGATCAGCCATTGATTAATAAACATGACTATAAGGTGAGCAAATAACTTGTAAAACTTTCAGGAAGAAGGGAAAGATATCCTCTCGTATGGGCCAATATTTCATCTCCTTTCATTTCTAGAACAATCAAATGTGCAACATTGAAAAAATCCATGTTGTGATTTAATAATTGGTATTTTACCTTCAGTAACTGTCTGTTCAGATACAGAAATTTAAAAAAATGGTATGAAGAAAATATTTTCATGCCAATGCAGTTACAAGATCTATGACCAAGGTACAAGAAGATTAATCACAAATTCTATCATTAAAACATCTGTTCAATTATATTACCTAAAAAATAAACCAGACAATAGTTGTTACTTGCAAAAGCAAGACCCTGCTTTGGTAAACAACTTCAAGCTACTACACAAAAAGCCAAAAGAAATTTAATCAGCCAAATGGCAGTGTGGCAAAAATAATGAAACACTAACTAAATATGAGACCAAAGCTCTTTCACTATCCTGGCACTGGTACGTCTTGCTAATTGGAGTAGACCTTGACCATTTGTCTAGGTTATTTTGTTAGCCACAGTAATCAGCAACCTACATTCCAATGTGCTGCAACAGGTTAAATTCCAGCAGAATGGTGGAAATAAAATAATGGTACTGGCTGGATTTTTTGTTGTCATTTCAGTTATTTTCAAGACCGATATCGGTCTTATTCTGTTTTTAATAATTTTGCGATTAATGCTGACATCTATTACTGAAGCTGGATAGACTGATTTCATCACTATAATGGTTAAATTTCTAGTTTTAAAGACATACTCAGCAAGCTTAGATAGTTGAAATTATAAACAGTGAAACACCATTGTACTGTAGAAATGCTGATTTACAGCAAAGATAGACTGATTTCATCACTATAATGGTTAAATTTCTAGTTTTAAAGACACTCAGCAAGCTTAGAAAGTTGAAATTATAAACAGTGAAACACCATTGTACTGTAGAAATGCTGATAGATTTACAGCAACTATATTCAGTAAAACTAACAGTGACACAATAAAAGTTGTAAAAACAATGTAAATCCACAATTGGTAAAATTTTCTTGTAGAAATAAGACTTACTACAGGACATTCCAGACATCCTCACCTACACCGATGACATATGTATATGCACAAACAATTGACTAACCATTTACAAATCTTAAGACAAGTATTCAACAGTATTAAAATGTTTGGGTTGATAAGCCTGCAATAGTTCAGATTGCTTTTGCAGCAATCAAATTTTTGGGTCATACAATTTCAAACGGTTTTAAAACAAGTGATGACAAAATTGTGGCCAAGATATTACACCTGTCTGTCCCAAAAGCAAAAAAAGGAAGTCAGAAGTCTATTGGGGTTAATAAATTATTACAACAAATTCATTCCAAGATTCTCTGACTTGACATTTCTTTACAAGTCTATTGGTGAAGAAACAGAATAATATTAAATACAGTATAGATCTCAAATATGCTCTCAAAAGTCGCTTAAAAGTCGACATTTGAGCTCTCAATACAATAGAAACACTGTTTATATTGCTAATATTACCAATTTGCCTGTCATAGCTCTGTGTGTGTACACAAGGGACTATCATCCTACAGTGTAGCCTCATTGAGTAGGTCTATGACACTAATCAATTCACAATTATTTTATACTGCTTAATTAATTACATATATTCAGTAGGTGGCAGCACATTGTTAAGCAGCTGCTCTCATTCAAGATCACAGAGACCTGTAGCTTAGTTTCATCACAACAGCATAAACTTCCAGCATTGCATACTTTTGTCATTCCCCTGACACAGCCTCTACAGCTTGCAACGGAGATATGAAAACCTTGAAAAAGATTGAATATTCTCGCGAAAATATCGCCTTCACAATATGGAGCTGACTGGAATAATGTGGGTCTTCTCATGGAACCACCCATGGTTTTGTTTGTCCGTAAAATCATGCTGATCAACGACTTATCCCCGCTCATGAAGGAGGCCAAGAACAAGAAGGACCTCCCAATCTCATGTCATCCTCCTATATTAATCCCTTAAAAAGTCTGCATCAAAGCTCTAGGAAAGATTCTCATGGAGTGTATAGAGAACAACATCGCTGTCTTTTCTCCTCACACCAGCGATGATGCTATCCTGCTAGGGGTCGATGACTGCTTGTTATCTTTTGAGGTCAGGTGTTGCTCAGCCTATGCCATTGACGGCAACAATCACAATCATGTTTTATGAGTTAATCTGGAATGGGCCGGCCTGGCTAGAGTACTAGACGAGAGTAATCAACTATCTGCCTTATGAGTCTCGACTAAAGATAAAGAATTGTTCACCATACATCCAATCAAATTGTCCACAGACCGTGACAGAGCACTGTGGCGCTTTGTGTTGAAGTTTCAAGAAACCGAGCTACCTGCCATGGTGAAAGGATTGCTGACTCCAAATTCTCGTGCCAAATACAGCACGATTCCCCTCTCCAAGGTTCCATGCTTTAAACATAGATTTGATAGGAGAGGAGAGTTATCGGTCCCTATTATGATAGAAACTGCTGTGGAAAAGGTCAAAAGACATCTTGGTATATCACAGTGTAGTAGCCATAGCCGTTGACAAAGACTACAGAAAGCATTGCAGTTTGTGCTAGCTCAGGGTCAGGTGTGTTGAATGGAGTCAAAGCGGGCCACTTTGTGACCTAGTGAGATGTCACACCATTTTCTTCCCCACCAACAAAAAATCATCACAAATATACTCCACACGTTTCACAATTAGGTAAAGGGAGTGGGGCCAATAACATATACAAATCCCACATAATGGGTCTTGGAAAATGATGGGATTAAGCCTGGAACTGTTAAAAACAATTATTTTGTGGTTTAGTGATATCCAAGCCTGGGAATCTGCCAAGAAATTCAACAGCAAACGCTGTCCCATAATCTGCCCAAGTAGAGACAACCTGGAAGCACTGACAGCCCTCACACAAGGGCTCAAACTGATGTATATGCCGACCTGTTCCTGAGTTTTCCCATGCACTCTGGCATTCCATGGGCAGGAGAGCATCATGAAAGTCGTCAATGCTATGTCACACATTATGTCCATGACATTTCCCATGTGATCCTGGACAACCTACAGTTTATGATAAGGGTTGGAGGCACCGAGTGGAATGACTGCTTCATGAAGCAAGATTCTATCGTTGCTGCTTGTAGGAAATTTGACACTTCCATGACTTGTCACATGACACTGGTCATTCATCCCAGGAAGGAGAAGGAACGTGAAGACCTGACCACAGCCTCCGTGACTGGGACAGCCAAGGCCACACAGGAAGCAGACGTGCTCATCCTGCAAGACAAACGCTTGACCTCTGTCTGGAGCAGGAGATATTTGCAGGTCACTGATGGGGGAGCTTAGTTTTTCTGTCAAGAAAAAAGAGAAAACCAGGAAAACAATGAAGATGCTCAAAATCCAGAATATAATGATGCAAATGCAAGGAGAGGAAATGAATCTAGCTAAGATATGGCAGAGGAGTTGTGACAGTCGAACTCTGAAAGTATCAGATGAGGTTCAGAGTTAAAAGTGAAATGAGATCAGAGAGTTGAATATTTAATGTTGAGATTAAGAGAAAGTATGTTAATGTTGAGATTTAAGAGAAAGTTTAATGTTCATGTTGAGATTTAAGAGACAGTTTAATGTTAATGTTGAGATTAAGAGAAAGTTTGTGACTGTCAGCCAGTCAAATTATGTACAATTTTATATTACAGTTATTGTGATTTAAAGGACTGGTGAAAGATTCTAAAACTAATACCGCGTGCAGGATTCAGTTAAATTGTTAGAAGACGGTCATAATTTAAAAGAAAACTGACAGTGAAAGTTCCTCATAATATGATGACACATGCCGACTTATACTTGCGCTAATGGGCCACACTTGTGCCACTAAATTTGCTTTGCCTATCACAAAGTATTTAAGGAGTATTTAAATAAATTTAAAAATAAAAATTATAACTAAATAGAAAATAGTGTTTATATTGTTTCTCAGTACAATCTGCCTAATGTGCCAAGGATATTTTCCATTTTGTTTGATATTTATATGCTTAAAATTATTGTGTTTTAATTGTGTTTATTGGCGTTGTCCAGTTCTTGTAATATTGAACAAAAGTGGCGTATTTAACATTCAGTAAATTTAACTGGATTAGCTGCAGCGGATACAAAATAACGCCTTGGTAAGTGGAAATTTGTCATAACTGTCACCCCTTTAACTTAAATGTTTATTACTAAACCTCTCTTTATTGTCATATTTCTAACCTATCAATTAATTATTAACACTCTCGTGTTCCCTGTGCAATCTCCTTTAATTTGATATATCATGCAGTATATCTTCTACAATTTTAACCATTTTCACAACATTATTGTCACACACCCCTACTTCCCATTTTCTGCCATGAATTTCTTTCTGTTTGGTCAGGACCACTTTTTTGTTTGGCAGGCAATCAGCTAAATGATAAACATATATACATACATACATCCACAATGCAAGACAATTTACTTAAGACTGTCCAAACGTGAAGCAAAGAACAGTAATACCGTGACCTTCTGTGCAGGTCGTGAAAGGTGACGACTAAAGAGGTATATTGCGAGACTAGCTACTTCACACTACAGAAACATCCAGCCTACATCCAACCGACCATGAACTGGCTTACAAAAAGCCTGGCGCGAGTGGTTGCGGCCTATACTCCATTAGGAATCTCAAAGGCAGAAGAGGTCAGGGCTGCACAGCTGAATGGATAGGAGCACTCACTCACTGCCAGTGTGCTGATGCCGAGGCAGAGGGTTCAACCCCTACACCAATCAGCCGGACTAAATTGTTGACTTCTCGTCCTTGACTAAGGAGCGAAGTCTGAGTGGATTCACCTGATAGTGAGGGACAAAGGTAATAGGGCAAGCTAATCCACACGTAAAAATCAATCCAACTCACCAAAGTAGTAACACATGTTTGGATACGCTTAAGTTTAAAAAGAACCCCCCCCCCCCAAAAAAAAATAATCCTCAAAAATAAACAGAACAAAATATTACATTTTGTTACATTCTTATGAACCAATTTGAGGTTCACTTCAATAAAGCTGTTCAAATGCAATGAACAGCTCAACACAATCACAACAGTCATAATGAATGTTCTGGTTAAATCACCAGCACAATATTGTCCAACAATACAATACATTTGTATTCAGCTTGTGATTTAGCTGGTCACGTAGCAAACAAGATGTGCAGGATATTATACTCAAAGCATACTGGCTCTGGGGTTAAGAGGTTGTGGACTCAATTCGTAATCCCATGCACCATGTTCGAAACAGGGCGATTTGACAGCAGATTGCCTTGCATTGGTTTTCATACAATGGTATATGTGCCAGTCGTTCATAAAGCAATGGCAATCTACTGAATGTGAACTTGTCAAGAAATCACAAACACCTTACAAATTATTGGGTTTGACTGCAACCCCCTGTAGTCATTTACGAAATGTCTCCCCCCAAGGTGGGTTGTCAGCGTTTATGCCAACAAATGCTTGTCCCGTAAAGCGGTGCATAGCTGGGTAGAAAATGCTACGAGGGTAAGTCAATACGTCAGTCACACAGTTCTGTGGGATGGCCAGTAAATGAAAACAAAGCACGTAGTTCTATGCAGCCAGTTTGGGAGGACTGATAAAACGATGGGATAAGTGCATCAATGTTGGTGGAAATTATGTTGAGAAAAAAAGGGACACTGTATAAAAATAAACTGGTTTCAAGTTATATGTAGTTATTTTTCTACAGCCATTTGTGACTGCTTATTAACTTACCGTTGTAACTAGAATTTTGCAGCTAACATTTTCTATGGAATGATACAGCCAGTCTCACGTCAGCCGTTCTATGTGGCCTCTTACAACATACATGGCAGGTTACAGCCTTAGTATTCCTTTACTTCCTTTATGGACTCCGGTAAGACAATGTTCCCACATGTAGTTACTGTTGCATCTGCCACTATGTATTCTAGAAAAAACAATGAAAGGAGTTCAGACAAGGAAAACAGTGATACTGTGGAGTTTGGGACTGATCAGAACTGCAATATTTTTCCAAGAATGGTTATGGTCAGACAAAAGTTTGAATACATTTCTTTTCTTTAGCATTTACCAGTGTGAATTACACTGTTGACAATGAAATGAAAGTGAAATTATACATCTGTAGTTATTCAATTCATCATAGTGCATTACAATAATGCTTGAAAATGAAGAAGAAACTATAAAACTGTAGTTATTCAATATACCACTGTCATCTGATCTCATTTTATGCCTCTTGTACCTTGCGTTGTCGAGGTGAAGCATAAAGAGTGGGGGAGTGCCAGTTTATGGGCTTCATATATTGATATCCCCATGAACTCTGTTATTTCCTCTATCAGAGTTAGGATCAGCTAGTCTCGCTCAGGAGGGGTGAAAAGCAAAAATTAGTAGCCTGCCGACAACCCGCAGACTACACAAGTCAACCCCACCATCCCGTGGTGTAGACCGGGAAATCATGACAGTGAGGTCATTAGCCAACGGGGCTCTGGCTCACAAGGGGGGATGGACTCCCCTTGGTCAGATTTTCCTGTCCTAAACCTGCGACTGGCCTAGCAAGCTGGCAAGGGGATCTTTCCTACTGCTCTAAGAAAAAGAAGATTTACCACTGTGCATTATGGTAATACTTGATAAACAAATTAAGGAAATTAGGAAGAAATTACGACTGCAGATATTCAAGCAAACACTTACTTTCAATACTTTCAGCAGCAACTCCATATTTGGAGCTAAGCAGAATTGATCTGATTTCAAATTTGACTGCATCTAATTCTGGGGGAGGAAATTGTTCATGCTTAGTGTTTACAAAACATAACACTAACATTTTTTGTGTTTGTTCGCTATGAACTCAATCGTAGCCCATACACTTGCCACTACTACTAGTGCACTTGATTTATTTTTGCATGTGGATTAGCTTTCCCTATTACAAGTGTCCCTCGCCATTAGGCGAACACACTGACTTCTTAGAGTTGTAATTTACATCCGCAAGCCAAGGATGAGAAGTCAACATTTTAGTCCAGCTGACGGGTGTAGGGTTTGAACCTGCTACCTCGACACCAGCACACCAGATGTTTAAGAATGAGCAATCTTATCCAATCGGCCATGTTGACTTGAACATTATTAAAAGTATTATCTTCAGACCTGTTCATGGTTGGCTGCATTTTGCAGCTGTTTACAGAGTGGAGAAGCCAGCCCCACAACAATCCTTAGACATCTTACGTCATGCATGGTAGGTTGCTATGTTACTATTCTTTGCTTCCCTTAAAGGCTCCAGTAACATTTGTCAATGAAATAACGGGAGGCCCAATATGTAGAAGTGGCGGATGAATAATGTGGGGATGACTTGGCTGGAGTTGCAGAAGACAAGATAGGATGGCTTGATGTGAGTTGACAGAGGGCTTATACTCCAATGGGGAATAAAGGGATGTAGAAGTAGGACAGCCGGTCTCTCTGGCCGAGGGGTTACACCACTTTCTCCATAATCTTGTTTATCGCAGAGTCTCATAGCGGGTGAGAACTGGGAGCAGTTCGTCCCCCGCTGGTGACTTGCGGGATAACTGAGCCGGCCACTCAGAAAGCAATGGCAAACTACTGAGCGTAATCGTCCCAAGAAATCAACAGACAGCTGAAAGATGCTGCTGTTGACAGCGATGTCCTGTAAATGGATATGCGAATTTAAAAAAAAAAAAAAGTAGTAGGAGGAGGAGAAGAAAAGTAATTAATTGGCTGTCATATAATTTGTTGAGAAGACTGCAAAATAAACTTAAGAATCATACATCCATCAGAAAGGTGATTTTAAGAGATCTACAGTGCTCCGCAGCTTTAGTAAAACAGTTGGCCACAACTAGTTTACCACCAACCAGTTTTGAGTTCAATATCCATGTTAGGAGGCACCTTTCTCTGACTACATTACGCAGAAGCCAACGTAGTCTTGCTAAATAAGTACCAGTGGTTTCTCTGGGAGAAACTGGCCACAGGAAAGGGAGATGGTCACCTCATATTCAATATTTCATGACCCAGTATAAAAAGTATTTTTTATTAAATCTGTTTTACCTTTATCCGTACCAGCTCCTTGGCGAAGGGGTTATGGACGTAGTGTGTAATCCTGCACACCCGCATTCGAAACACAGCTGCGGGAGATTTAGCTGCCTTGTGTTGGTCATTTACGAAATGGTATGGGTGCCAGCCATTCAGAAAGCAATGGCAAACATAAACGTAATCTTGTCAAGACATAACAGCAAAAAAAAAAAAAACCATGCTGGTGTTGCCTGACGTCTTGAAAAGGATATGCAACTATCTTTGTCCCACTTTATAGCTGTCAATTTGAGGCAGTAAGCCATAAGTAAAAGTTAAAGAGCGTTTTTTACAAGCCTTAAGGTGCCGTGGGCTTGTGCTAGACCCATATTTGTATAGACCTGTCTGCACTCCAGGGGTGATGTGGTCAGTATAACTGACCATCACTTCCAAAGATATTTCTTGACACAAATTTTAGGTTATGTCGACCTGGGAGCCTATGTCAATGTTAAAATCTGCCTTGATGTGAACTGGGCGGCAGGGTAGCATAATGGCTGCCCTATCCTCTGGCCTCATGATCAGGGATTCATCAGTTACTTGAACTTGATGCGAACTGGCAGGCAGGGCAGCATAGTGGCTGCACTATCATCTGGCCTCGTGGTCAGGGATTCATCAGTTACTTGAACTTGATGCGAACTGGGAGGCAGGGTAGCATAGTGACTGCACTATCCTCTGGCCTCGTGGTCAGGGATTCATCAGTTACTTGTAGAACTTTATGCGAACTGGCAGGCAGGGTAGCATAGAGGCTGCACTATCCTCTGTCCTCGTGGTCAGGGATTCATCAGTTACTTGTAGAACTTTATGCGAACTGGCAGGCAGGGTAGCATAGTGGCTGCACTATCCTCTGGCCTCGTGGTCAGGGATTCATCAGTTACTTGTAGAACTTTATGCGAACTGGCAAGCAGGGTAGCATAGTGGCTGCACTATCCTCTGGCCTCGTGGTCAGGGATTCATCAGTTACTTGTATTACTTGTAGAACTTGATGCTAACTGGGAGGCAGGGCAGCATAGTGGCTGCACTATCCTCTGGCCTCGTGGTCAGGGATTCATCAGTTACTTGAACTCTCAATCATTTATGCTAACCACAACATTCTCCATAGCTGATCAGTGTGGCCAGGAAGGAGCAGCACACCAAATTTGCAAGGAGGCTTGTCAATCAACATCGGATGGCATAGCTATATACGGATAGATTTACTACCGAGGAGATTGAACGCCTATGGACGTGTCTGAAGTTGAGTAAAAGACACTTTTTCACAGTATGAGGCTAACTGGGCATATGGTGCTAGCACCATACCTTTCTAGACCAGTGGTTCTCAACCTTTTTTGGCCCATGCACCCCTTCATCATATGTTCAGAATGTCATTCCGACCTACCCTTTCGTATTTTCTCCCTATAACACCCCCCCCCCCCCCCTCCATCCCTACACAGAATACGTAAAAATGGAAGCTAAATTTAATAACACATACTAGAACAAGTCTAGACGTCTACATACAACGAATTTCGGAAGGGCGAGGAGTATAGACCTGTAAAGTATGGAGGGAAAAACAATATCAAGCAATCTGTTCTTGTATTAATGCGTTCTTGAAATAATCTTAATCCTACTGCTCTAAGAAAAAGATTTACCACTGTGCATTATGGTAATAATAAAATTAAGAAGAAACTATACAACTGTATGTATGAAATTTACTACAGTGCATTATGGTAACCCTTGATGATGAAATTAGGAAGAAATTACACGACTGCAGATATTCAAGCAAACACTTACTTTCAATACTTTCAGCAGCAACTCCATATTTGGAGCTAAGCAGAATTGATCTGATTTCAAGTTTCACTGTTTCCAAAGTCTCTGGTGCCATGATGACATTCCAGGGTTAAATTATGACTGCATCTAATTCTGGGGGAGGAAATTGTTCATGCTTAGTGTTTACAAAACAGATAACACTAACATTTTTTGTGTTTGTTCGCTATGAACTCAATCGTAGCCCATACACTTGCCACTACTACTAGTGCACTTGATTTATTTTTGCATGTGGATTAGCTTTCCCTATTACAAGTGTCCCTCGCCATTAGGCGAACACACTGACTTCTTAGAGTTGTAATTTACATCCGCAAGCCAAGGATGAGAAAACATTTTAGTCCAGCTGACGGGTGTAGGGTTTGAACCTGCTACCTCGACACCAGCACACCAGATGTTTAAGAATGAGCAATCTTATCCAATCGGCCATGTTGACTTGAACATTATTAAAAGTATTATCTTCAGACCTGTTCATGGTTGGCTGCATTTTGCAGCTGTTTACAGAGTGGAGAAGCCAGCCCCACAACAATCCTTAGACATCTTACGTCATGCATGGTAGGTTGCTATGTTACTATTCTTTGCTTCCCTTAAAGGCTCCAGTAACATTTGTCAATGAAATAACGGGAGGCCCAATATGTAGAAGTGGCGGATGAATAATGTGGGGATGACTTGGCTGGAGTTGCAGAAGACAAGATAGGATGGCTTGATGTGAGTTGACAGAGGGCTTATACTCCAATGGGGAATAAAGGGATGTAGAAGTAGGACAGCCGGTCTCTCTGGCCGAGGGGTTACACCACTTTCTCCATAATCTTGTTTATCGCAGAGTCTCATAGCGGGTGAGAACTGGGAGCAGTTCGTCCCCCGCTGGTGACTTGCGGGATAACTGAGCCGGCCACTCAGAAAGCAATGGCAAACTACTGAGCGTAATCGTCCCAAGAAATCAACAGACAGCTGAAAGATGCTGCTGTTGACAGCGATGTCCTGTAAATGGATATGCGAATTTAAAAAAAAAAAAAAGTAGGAGGAGGAGAAGAAAAGTAATTAATTGGCTGTTATATAATTTGTTGAGAAGACTGCAAAATAAACTTAAGAATCATACATCCATCAGAAAGAATTTTAAGAGATCTACAATGCTCCGCAGCTTTAGTAAAACAGTTGGCCACAACTAGTTTACCACCAACCAGTTTTGAGTTCAATATCCATGTTAGGAGGCACCTTTCTCTGACTACATTACGCAGAAGCCAACGTAGTCTTGCTAAATAAGTACCAGTGGTTTCTCTGGGAAAAACTGGCCACAGGAAAGGGAGATGGTCACCTCATATTCAATATTTCATGACCCAGTATAAAAAGTATTTTTTATTAAATCTGTTTTACCTTTATCCGTACCAGCTCCTTGGCGAAGGGGTTATGGACGTAGTGTGTAATCCTGCACACCCGCATTCGAAACACAGCTGCGGGAGATTTAGCTGCCTTGTGTTGGTCATTTACGAAATGGTATGGGTGCCAGCCATTCAGAAAGCAATGGCAAACATAAACGTAATCTTGTCAAGACATAACAGCAAAAAAAAAAAAAAAAAAACAATGCTGGTGTTGACTGACGTCTTGTAAAAGGATATGCAACTATCTTTGTCCCACTTTATAGCTGTCAATTTGAGGCAGTAAGCCATAAGTAAAAGTTAAAAAAGAGCCTTTTTTACAAGCCTTAAGGTGCCGTGGGCTTGTGGTGCTAGACCCATATTTGTATAGACCTGTCTGCACTCCAGGGGTGATGTGGTCAGTATAACTGACCATCACTTCCAAAGATATTTCTTGACACAAATTTTAGGTTATGTTGACCTGGGAGCCTATGTCAATGTTAAAATCTGCCTTGATGTGAACTGGGCGGCAGGGTAGCATAATGGCTGCCCTATCCTCTGGCCTCGTGGTCAGGGATTCATCAGTTACTTGAACTTGATGTGAACTGGCAGGCAGGGCAGCATAGTGGCTGCACTATCCTCTGGCCTCGTGGTCAGGGATTCATCAGTTACTTGAACTTGATGTGAACTGGCAGGCAGGGCAGCATAGAGGCTGCACTATCCTCTGGCCTCGTGGTCAGGAATTCATCAGTTACTTGAACTTGATGCGAAATGGGAGGCAGGGCAGCATAGTGGCTGCACTATCCTCTGGCCTCGTGGTCAGGGATTCATCAGTTACTTGTAGAACTTGATGTGAACTGGCAGGCAGGGCAGCATAGTGGCTGCACTATCCTCTGGCCTCGTGGTCAGGGATTCATCAGTTACTTGTAGAACTTGATATGAACTGGCAGGCAGGGTAGCATAGTGGCTGCACTATCCTCTGGCCTCGTGGTCAGGGATTCATCAGTTACTTGTAGAACTTGATGTGAACTGGCAGGCAGGGTAGCATAGTGGCTGCACTATCCTCTGGCCTCATGGTCAGGGATTCATCAGTTACTTGTAGAACTCTCAATCATTTATGCTAACCACAACATTCTCTATAGCTGATCAGTGTGGCCAGGAAGGAGCAGCACACCAAATTTGCAAGGAGGCTTGTCAATCAACATCGTATGGCATAGCTATATATGGATAGATTTACTACCGAGGAGATTGAACGCCTATGGACGTGTATGGAGTTGAGTAAGACTGTCACAGTATGAGGCTAACTGGGCATATGGTGCTAGCACCATACCTTTCTAGACCAGTGGTTCTCAACCCTTTTTGGCCCATGCACCCCTTCATCATATGTTCAGAATGTCATTCCGACCTACCCTTTCGTATTTTCTCCCTATAACACCCCCCACCCCCCCCCCCCCAATTCCTACACAGAATACGTAAAAATGGAAGCTAAATTTAATAACACATACTAGAACAAGTCTAGATGTCTACATACGAATTTCAGAAGGGTGAGAAGAATAGACCTGTAAAGTATGGAGGGAAAAACAATATCAAGTAATATGTTCTTGTATTAATGCGTTCTTGAAATAATCTTAATCCTACTGCTCTAAGAAAAAGATATACCACTGTGCATTATGGTAATACTTGATAATCAAATTAAGAAGAAACTATACAACTGTATGTATGAAATTTACTACAGTGCATTATGGTAACCCTTGATGATGATAGGAAGAAATGACATGACTGCAGATATTCAAGCAAACACTTACTTTCAACACTTTCAGCAGCAACTCCATATTTGGAGCTAAGCTGAATTGATCTGATTTCAAATTTCACTGTTTCCAAAGTCTGGTGCCATGATGTCATTCCAGGGTTAAAATATGACTGCATCTAATTCTGGGGGAGGAAATTGTTCATGCTTAGTGTTTACAAAACATAATACTAACATTTTTTGTGTTTGTTCGCTATGAACTCAATCGTAGCCCATACACTTGCTACTATTACTAGTACACTTGATTTATTTTTGCATGTGGATTAGCTTTCCCAATTACAAGTGTCCCTCGCCATTAGGCGAACACACTGACTTCTTAGAGTTGCAATTTACATCCGCAAGCCAAGAATGAGAAGTCAACATTTTAGTCCAGCTAACGGGTGTAGGGTTTGAACCTGCTACCTCGGCACCAGCACACCAGATGTTTAAGAATGAGCAATCTTATCCAATCGGCCATGTTGACTTGAACATTATTAAAAGTTATCTTCAGACCTGTTCATGGTTGGCTGCATTTTGCAGCTGTTTTCTACAGGGTGGAGAAGCCAGCCCCACAACAACCCTCCTTAGACAATCTTACGTCATGCATGGTAGGTTTCTATGTTACTATTCTTTGCTTCCCTTAAAGGCTCCAGTAACATTTGTCAATAAAATAACGGGAGACCTAATATGTAGAGGAAGTGACGGATGAATAATGTAGGGATGACTTGGCTGGAGTTGCAGAAGACAAGATAGGATGGC
Organism: Cepaea nemoralis; assembly: GCA_014155875.1. Taxonomy (NCBI): domain Eukaryota; kingdom Metazoa; phylum Mollusca; class Gastropoda; order Stylommatophora; family Helicidae; genus Cepaea; species Cepaea nemoralis. The sequence goes on along the minus strand of JACEFZ010022015.1, from coordinate 998,041 downwards.
TTGATGTGAGTTGACAGAGGGCTTATATTCCAATGGGGAATAAAGGGATGTAGAAGTAGGACAAGAGGAGGAGGAGGAGAAGAAAAAGTAATTAACTGACTGTTATATAATTTGTTGAGAAGACTGCAAAATAACTTAACAATTAAGAATCATGTCCATCAGAAAGGTGATTTTAAGAGATATCTACAGTGCTCCACAGCTTTAGTAAAACAGTAGGCCACAACTAGTTTACCACCAAACAGTTTGGAGTTCAATATCCATGTTAGGAAGCACCTTTCTCTGACTGTACATTACTCAGAAGCCAACATAGTCTTACTAAATAAGTACCAGTGGTTTCTCTGGGAAAATCTGGCCCTCAATATTTCATGACCCAGTATACAAAATATTTTGTATTAAATCTGTTTTACCTTTATCTGTGCCAGGTACGTGGCGAAGGGGTTATGGAAGCAGTGTGTAATCCTGCACAAACGCATTCGAAACACAGCAGCGGGAGATTTAGTTGCCTTGTGTTGGTCTTTTACGAAATGGTATGGGTGCCGGCCATTCAGAAAGTAATGGCAAACTAATAAACGTAATCTTGCCAAGACATAACAGCCAAAAACAAATAAATGCTGGTGTTGACTGACGTCCTGTAAAGGATATGCAACTATCTTTGTCCCACTTTATAGCTGTCAATTTGAGGCAGTAAGCCGTAAGTAAAAGTTAAAGAGCCCTTTTTTACAAGCCTTAATGTGCCTTGGGCTTGTGGTGCTAGAAACATATTTGTATAGACCCATCTGCACTCCAGGGGTGATGTGGTCAGTATAACTGATCATCACTTCCAAAGATATTTCTTGACAAATTTTAGGTTAAGTCAACCTGGGAGCCTATGTCAATGTTAAAATCTGCCTTGATGTGAACTGGGAGGGAGGGCTGCACTATCCTCTGGCCTCGTGGTCAGGGATTCATCAGTTACTTGTAGAACTTGATGCAAACTGGCAGGCAGGGTAGCATAGTGGCTACACTATCCTCTGGCCTCGTGGTCAGGGATTTATCAGTTACTTGTAGAACTTGATGTGAACTGAGAGGCAGGGTAGCATAGTGGCTGCACTATCCTCTGGCCTCGTGGTCAGGGATTTATCAGTTACTTGTAGAACTATGTGAACTGAGAGGCAGGGTAGCATAGTGGCTGCACTATCCTCTGGCCTCGTGGTCAGGGATTCATCAGTTACTTGTATTACTTGTAGAACTTGATGCTAACTGGGAGGCAGGGTAGCATAGTGGCTGCACTATCCTCTGGCCTCGTGGTCAGGGATTCATAGTTACTTGTAGAACTCTCGATCATTTATACTAACCACAACATTCTCCATAGCTGATCAGTGTGGCCAGGAAGGAGCAGCACACCAAATTTGCAAGGAGGCTTGTCAATGAACATCGGATGGCATAGCTATATACAGATAGATTTACTACCGAGGAGATTGAACGCCTATGGACGTGTCTGGAGTTGAGTAAAAGACACTTTTTCACAGTATGAGGCTAACTGGGCATATGGTGCTAGCACCATACCTTTCTAGACCAGTGGTTCTCAACCTTTTTTGGCCCATGCACCCCTTCATCATATGTTCAGAATGTCATTCCGACCTACCCTTTCGTATTTTCTCCCTATAACACCCCCCCCCCCCCCTCCATCCCTACACAGAATACGTAAAAATGGAAGCTAAATTTAATAACACATACTAGAACAAGTCTAGACGTCTACATACAACGAATTTCGGAAGGGCGAGGAGTATAGACCTGTAAAGTATGGAGGGAAAAACAATATCAAGCAATCTGTTCTTGTATTAATGCGTTCTTGAAATAATCTTAATCCTACTGCTCTAAGAAAAAGATTTACCACTGTGCATTATGGTAATAATAAAATTAAGAAGAAACTATACAACTGTATGTATGAAATTTACTACAGTGCATTATGGTAACCCTTGATGATGAAATTAGGAAGAAATTACACGACTGCAGATATTCAAGCAAACACTTACTTTCAATACTTTCAGCAGCAACTCCATATTTGGAGCTAAGCAGAATTGATCTGATTTCAAGTTTCACTGTTTCCAAAGTCTCTGGTGCCATGATGACATTCCAGGGTTAAATTATGACTGCATCTAATTCTGGGGGAGGAAATTGTTCATGCTTAGTGTTTACAAAACAGATAACACTAACATTTTTTGTGTTTGTTCGCTATGAACTCAATCGTAGCCCATACACTTGCCACTACTACTAGTGCACTTGATTTATTTTTGCATGTGGATTAGCTTTCCCTATTACAAGTGTTCCTCACCAATAGGCGAACACACTGACTTCTTAGAGTTGTAATTTACATCCGCAAGCCAAGGATGAGAAGTCAACATTTTAGTCCAGCTGACGGGTGTAGGGTTTGAACCTGCTACCTCGACACCAGCACACCAGATGTTTAAGAATGAGCAATCTTATCCAATCGGCCATGTTGACTTGAACATTATTAAAAGTATTATCTTCAGACCTGTTCATGGTTGGCTGCATTTTGCAGCTGTTTTCTACAGGGTGGAGAAGCCAGCCCCACAACAACACTCCTTAGACAATCTTACGTCATGCATGGTAGGTTGCTATGTTACTATTCTTTGCTTCCCTTAAAGGCTCCAGTAACATTTGTCAATGAAATAATGGGAGGCCCAATATGTAGAAGTGGCGGATGAATAATGTGGGGATGACTTGGCTGGAGTTGCAGAAGACAAGATAGGATGGCTTGATGTGAGTTGACAGAGGGCTTATACTCCAATGGGGAATAAAGGGATGTAGAAGTAGGACAGCCGGTCTCTCTGGCCGAGGGGTTACACCACTTTCTCCATAATCCCGTTTATCGCCGAGTCTCATAGCGGGTGAGAACTGGGAGCAGTTCATCCCCCGCTGGTGACTTGCGGGATAACTGAGCCAGCCACTCAGAAAGCAATGGCAAACTACTGAGCGTAATCTTGCCAAGAAATCAACAGACAGCTGAAAGATGCTGCTGTTGACAGTGATGTCCTGTAAATGGATATGCGAATTAAAAAAAAAAAAAAGTAGGACGAGAAGGAGAAGAAAAGTAATTAATTGGCTGTTATATAATTTGTTGAGAAGACTGCAAAATAAACTTAAGAATCATACATCCATCAGAAAGGTGATTTTAAGAGATCTACAGTGCTCCGCAGCTTTAGTAAAACAGTTGGCCACAACTAGTTTACCACCAACCAGTTTTGAGTTCAATATCCATGTTAGGAGGCACCTTTCTCTGACTACATTACGCAGAAGCCAACGTAGTCTTGCTAAATAAGTACCAGTGGTTTCTCTGGGAAAAACTGGCCACAGGAAAGGGAGATGGTCACCTCATATTCAATATTTCATGACCCAGTATAAAAAGTATTTTTTATTAAATCTGTTTTACCTTTATCTGTACCAGCTCCTTGGCGAAGGGGTTATGGACGCAGTGTGTAATCCTGCACACCCGCATTCGAAACAGCTGCGGGAGATTTAGCTGCCTTGTGTTGGTCATTTACGAAATGGTATGGGTGCCGGCCATTCAGAAAGCAATGGCAAACTAATAAACGTAATCTTGCCAAGACATAACAGCAAAAAAAAAAAAAAAAAACAATGCTGGTGTTGACTGACGTCTTGTAAAGGATATGCAACTATCTTTGTCCCACTTTATAGCTGTCAATTTGAGGCAGTTAGCCATAAGTAAAAGTTAAAAAAGCCTTTTTTACAAGCCTTAAGGTGCCGTGGGCTTGTGGTGCTAGACCCATATTTGTATAGACCTGTCTGCACTCCAGGGGTGATGTGGTCAGTATAACTGACCATCACTTCCAAAGATATTTCTTGACACAAATTTTAGGTTATGTCGACCTGGGAGCCTATGTCAATGTTAAAATCTGCCTTGATGTGAACTGGGGGGCAGGGTAGCATAATGGCTGCCCTATCCTCTGGCCTCATGATCAGGGATTCATCAGTTACTTGAACTTGATGCTAACTGGCAGGCAGGGCAGCATAGTGGCTGCACTATCCTCTGGCCTCGTGGTCAGGGATTCATCAGTTACTTGTAGAACTTGATGCCAACTGGGAGGCAGGGTAGCATAGTGACTGCACTATCCTCTGGCCTCGTGGTCAGGGATTCATCAGCTACTTGTAGAACTTGATGCGAACTGGCAGGCAGGGTAGCATAGTGGCTGCACTATCCTCTGGCCTCGTGGTCAGGGATTCATCAGTTACTTGTATTACTTGTAGAACTTGATGCTAACTGGGAGGCAGGGCAGCATAGTGGCTGCACTATCCTCTGGCCTCGTGGTCAGGGATTCATCAGTATGAGGCTAACTGGGCATATGGTGCTAGCACCATACTTTCTAGATCAGTGGTTCTCAACCTTTTTTGGCCCATGCACCCCTTCATCATATGTTCAGAATGTCATTCAGACCCCCCTTTCGTATTTCCTCCCTATAACCCCCCCCCCCCCCCCCCCCCCCTACACAGTATATGTAAAAATGGAAGCTAAATTTAATAACACATACTAGAAATACCAGAACAAGTCTAGACGTCTACATACAATGAATTTCGGAAGGGCGAGAAGTACAGAACTGTAAAGTATGGAGGGAAAAACAATATCAAGTAAGCGGTTCTTGTATTAATACGTTCTTGAAATAATCTTAATTCTTAAAATAAATCTAAATTTTGCTTCTGAATATTTATCTATAAGCAGAATAAAGTAAACGTTTTCTTCTAGTCCTTAACTGCAATAAATCTAACATGTTTCTGAAATTTCTTCTGATATTTTATTTCTTATCCTGAACATTATGTGGAAAATGTTGGTGATGTAACTCAAACTGATTGTTCTACATGATTTGTATTCCCGGGTTCCTGGTTTTGTGATGAAAACAGAGCTGCAGATGTTTGATGAGCTCTCTCCGGTGTTGTATATCTTATTCAAGATCTATATTACCTGAAAGTCATGAATAATAAGCACAATACACTAAAACTCAGGCATGTGTTTTGAGTAACTAATATAAGGTGTAATTTTGACTGAATGTGTGAAAATATTGCCTGTCCAAGTGTTATATTCATCCTCTGTAAATTTCATGCAACATAATAGGTAAATACAAAACTTGGACCAGGAATATTTTCAAACACTGCACAGTCAAAAATACACCCTGTAGAACTTGTGTGCTGATGGCCTGGTAGAAGGTTCATTCCACACACGGTAGGGCTTTAGTATTTACTTCTCGTTCAGAAAAGAATTGCAAATTACTGAATGTAAAATTGCTTAGTCAACATGAGGTTGATTGCAACATATTGTAAAAGACTAACATTTTAAAAAAAAAAAAAAACAATATCGAAAGTAACCATTTCACCAGAAAATTGTGAGCTAAATCAGGAATATGTATTTTAAACAAGTGTATTATACACCAGATTTTATTACACTTTTACTCTATGCCTAGTTCTCCCAACACAAGATATTTCTAAGGGGATGTTTATCCTCGGAGCTCTGTCATGTTTGTAGGTTATTGATCATTTTTAGTCAGCCTCTAAGATTCTGCATAAAACAGCAGTATTGATATAATCATTTAATTGGGAAGACAGTTTACACAGAAGTGACAGAATATCAAGGAAATGGATAGTGGATGTATAATCAAAGACCGAAGTACGTGGTAATGCCTTACGTTCTCAGAATGCTGACATTTCATTTCCTAGGACTGTAAATGTTTCGAAAGAAGCTCAGGTACAAAGATACAAAGACAACTTTCACAGGCATAATCTTTAAACATCAGAAACATACAGAATAGAAAGTGGTTTAATCATTCAATAAGACAATTTATGTGGCCAAACTAAAGGAGTTAATTAAAGCTTACTGAACAAAAAGTTTAGCTCATTTCTTTGGGCACATTAAATTAATAATCATTTCATGATGTACTAATTTAATTACTTACTTATCACATGAGAAAAGAAACAAGGGATCATGTGGCGACAACTGGAAAAATGTGTGGAAAGAGGAGCAAAGAAGACAGTGAGAGGAGATTCTTGACAGCCTTGTGTCATGGCACAAATTATACATTCTGCTGGGGATCGCAAGATGTGGAAAAGCGTATGGTTACCTACCGTTGTTACGACAGTTACGAACGGCCACAAGTCAAAATCAAAAGTCGTCAAACCAAAGCACTTCATGATGGTGATGATGATGCTAGTTATTAATTATATATTATTATACAGTATCCAAAGTCAGTGTACTGGTGCAGCATTTACATAAATCTTACACATGTCAGCAATGCAAAATAAATACTGAAAACCAGTATTTTACTCACACAATTGACAGAAACTGGAAGTACTCAGTCTGGATCAGGGATGAGAGTATGTCTGATCAGAACTGAATACTGCGGGAAAAGTGGGCTGCACGATGTTTTCATTGTTGAAGAGCGGTATTCAGGTCACGTGATGACTATTCTTGGATGATGAAGACTCACGATTTAATGCATTGCTTGGCATATTTCAGTGTATCTCTTCAGGCGCACGCTATTTCAGAAATAAGATCAAAATATAATGAAGTGGCGTAATGGATCCGTTCACCCGGAATAAACAAAGCACACTGTCATGTGTTTCAATTTACCATGGTAGTTTTAAAGTGTGTGTCATAAAGCATGAAGCTACCATCACATGATTCTCACGGAATAATCGTGTTGTCCGCACACCTATGCCAACACTGAAACTGTTCGGTCGGGACACGGAAAGCACCAGCTCCACGAAATAGTTGAGTCGACCGAAGACAGGCAATTAAAGATCACATTGACCACTTCATAATGAAGACCAGGAAAGGTTTGTCCCTAATGAAAGTGACGGTGGCGACTAACCTTGAACAAGGTCACTTCTTATGCTGTACCAGAGCCCGTGATTATCTTAAAGTGAAGGCCGATATTCACTCAATGATGTCCTGTTACACGCCTAAAGAAATCAACTGAATAGGGGAAAATCGTGGATTTTAGGAAGCCATCTACTAAGTATGTAGACCCACAGACATCTATCTTGGAAAGGAATGGATACTATAGTTTGTGCAGAAATTAATGCCTTCATTCACGATCAATTATTTTGAAAACTATTGCAACGTTATGAAATTTTTTCTGCCGTCTTATATTTATCCCCACCCAAGAAATATGTCTTTGATAGGTCCAAAAGCAACTTAAATCATGGAAAGAAGCGACATTTCTTTGATGTTTTGGTGAAAAAATATAGCCTGTTGACTTTTGTCTTCCGCAATATAAAATTCCATATCTCAGTAACCAACTGAGGGAAAATGATGAGATTTAGCATATAACCTTATCATTATGTCCACCCAACACAAACATTTTTGTTCTGGAGATTATACAGCAGATTTCAAAGTTTGTTTATATGCGGTATATCATTTACGGGTCAGAGATGAAGTGCATGTTATTAAATGAATTATGTCTTCACACGGAAACATTATCGCTGAATAGTTAATTTTCTCGTTTTTTTCCCCCCTGCTAAAACGGCAACTGCAACCAATGTCGTGGAGTGGCTCAGCATGTAAAATTATTCACACGTATGCATGCCGAGCGGTTTAAAGAAAGTCATGACTGGCCTCAGACAACACGAGATTTTCATCTTCTAACCTGAACCGGTTACCGGTCTACGTGGCCAAAGGCTTGCGAACGCGGTTCATGAGCCGCTTACCAGGCGTTCGAAATGCAGCCGCGACAGATTTATGCAGCAGACCGTGTCGCGTTGTGTTGTAACGTGTTGGTATGGGAGCCAGTCGTTCAGAAAGAAATGACAACTACTGAGCGTAAAATGTGCCTAGTACATCAAACACCAGCTAAAACATGCTGGTGTTGACTGCAACGTCCTGCAAGGGATTTGCAACATTAAAAAAAAAAAAAAACATGAATCGGATCTCCTCTGAAATCCCCTGTCGCCGGTGTTGTTAAACATTTATTCTATTACTAGCTGACCCGGCCCGGCTTCGCCCAGGCCCTGGAGGGGATCTATCTATCTATCAGTCTGTCTGCTTGTTTGTCTGTCTGTCTGACCCGGCCCAAGTATCTCCCGTTCCCGACTATCTGTCTGTCTGTCTATCTGTCTGTCTGACCGGGCCCGGCTTCACCCAGTCCCTGGTGGGGAGCATCTCATTTAATTCATATACGTAGTCATATAAGCTCTCCCGTTCCCGACTATCTGTTTGTCTGTCTGTCTGTCTGTCCCGGCCCGGCTTCACCCAGTCCCTGGTGGGGAGCATCTAATTTAATTCATATAAGTAGTCATATAAGCTCTCCCGTTCCCGACTGTCTGTCTGTCTATCTGTCTGACCGGCGTGGTTTCGCCCAGCTCTTGGCGCACAGTAACTTAAAAGAATGTCCTTCCACACACCATTCAATGAAAACTGTAGAAAAAGATGGGTTACAATGTTATGCATTATGCATTATTTTTATGAAAACTTTGAAAATGCCTTAAAGATTATATCATTATTTATTATAACTCATATGCCTGAAAATAACTATAGACAAAGAGTTTAACAATAGTGCAAGTAAGTCCAACAATATGACTATAAAGTATATAGAAATGTTATTAAAAGTTATGCCCCTTGAAATAACTTTTCTAGAGTGAAGTCCCCTTGCTATATAGACATTATATAATGAAAATGGAAAAGTAAATGTTATTAAATAAGTCGACGATTTTACATTAAGAAATTATTATAGTCGGTTGCAAATGAATGAAAGGAAGACGTGTAGAAAATTTCATCTCAATCGGATGTACCGTTATCGAACGCATCCAATACATAAATCCCCACACACAAACATACACTCTGTTTTATAGATATAGATTAAGAATACAGCCCGCCAAGACAAGGAACCATGACACACGCAAATGATATTTATCTGTATAAAATTTATTCGAAGGGGCTATGATTAAATACCGGCCACGGTTAAACCCATTGTTCATTGTTATTAACTATCCGATCTTGTAGATAATTATCCTTTTGAAACTAGATGAGTTGAAGGACACGCCATCCAAACAGTTCACGGAAGAACATGCTCGCCACCTAGTGGTTCGTCTTGACCCAGCATCACCAAACTATACGAACCGAACGTGTTCACAAATCTAACAATAGCAGGGGCCGTTGCAATTGTGTGTGAAGTGCACCACAAGAATGGTTGAGATTAGATTCAGTCATTCAGTCAATCAGGCGGCCTCTCCTTAACGAAATATCAATGGTTAGATACGAATTATGTACATATTACATAGTTTTGGGTTTATGTGGATGATAGACCTGGCTAATGAAGACACCTATATCAGGGGTGTCTAGTTGGTCGTGCGTCGTAGTACACTAATTTCTGCAACGAAGCGCTGTCGTCATATGGAGGTGACAGGTTCGAATTCCTGTCGGTAACTGTAGCTTAAAATGTTTATGTTTTGTGCGTCCTCTAATTTAATCCTCTAATCTCTACTTCTCTCATCTGCTTCTAGGTGAAAGATAAACTCTATGGACCACTGTGTGAACTGAAAAAAAAAACAGTTCAATTCATGCAAGAGACGACATTGCAGATATAGACATATTTCAAGCGAACGAAAGAAGAAGAAGAAGAATCTGCTTCTATGGGCACCAAACAATTTATTTATGAAATGTCACTCCTTCATGAAGTTTGACTGCAGTAGATCATCGACACTCTACCTCTCCCCTTTATTACACACCGGCAGAAATGCTGTTCATCATCATCATCATCTTCCACTTCTGCCGTCAAGAGGCGTGGGGAGGAATAATTTGCGTTCCAGTGCCCGGTGGGCGGTACTGGATATTGTCATTCCGTGTGGTTGTACAATGTCTTTGATGTCGTCAATCCATTTCCTTCTTGGACGTCCTCGTGGTCTCGTCGCAGAAGATCTTTAATGTAAGGCCAGTGATTGTAATTGCTGGTGTTGCATTCTAACGACAAGGCCAAACCACTTGATCTCCTGTCTTTCAATAAATGAGGCACAAGGTGTTGATCCCACAGTCTGTCTGATAATAGCATTTCTTACTCGGTTTCGGATTGTTAAGTTGGCAGCTCTCCTCAGGCATCTCATTTCGCAGGTGTTGATTTTGCGAAGGTGTAATTTGGATAAAGTCCAAGTTTGAGATTGGTAGCCTAGGGTTGGTGTGAACCCTGCTGAACTGCTGTTCGCCCATCTCTAAATGCTATCTTTCCACTTGCTCGCCAATCTTCAACCCTTCCTTTCATAAGAGTACTTCGTCTTTTAATGTGACCGAACTACTTAACTTGTCCCTTTTTTATTTTTTATTTCGTTCATCATCTTTCTTTTCATTTCCAGCCTCTTTATAACCGTGTCCACTGTTTTTATTTCCATGAAATACGACATATTCTCCGTATATCCACATCTCCAGTTCTTCGATTCGACTTTCCAATTGCCTTATCGATGATTACGATGGAGGGCAGTCTCTGGACAAAGTGGTTATGCTGCATGCTTCGCATTCCGAAGAGATTATGGGTTCGACTTCGAGATACTTCAAGTTTTTTTTTTTTTGCATATCCCTTGCAGGACGTTGCAGCCAACAACAGCATTTTTCAGCTGCTGTTGATGTACTAGGCAAGATTACGCTCAGCAGTTTGCCATTGCTTTCTGAGCGACCGGCTCACATACCCCGTAAGTTACCAACGCGGCGAGAACTGCTACCGATTCTCGCGCAGGTTATGTTACTAACGAGAATATACGGGATTAATTTTCTCAGTCTCCCGGGGGTAGTCGCTGGAACTATGGAGTTTGTGCTCTGTGCGAGGCTATCGGCGGGCCGCTCTGCGGAAAGAGTTTGAGCCGTATAGGATAAACCCTGGTGCAATGAATTCGATACTCTTTGCTTTTAAATTCCCCACCCCAACCCGTTTTCTTTTTTTAATTATGCTTGGTCTAAACAAAAGGGGTATAACTGTGTCCGACTGAGAATTCCCACGTGTGGTCACCCTTGGTGGAAAGACTTGAATATATATATATATATATATATATATATATATATATATATATATATATATATATATATATATATATATATATATATATATATATATTTGCATATCCTTTACAGGACATCGCTGTCAACACCAGCATCTTTCAACTGTATGTTGATTTCTTGGCAAGATTACGCTCAGTAGTTTGCCATTGATTTCTGAGCGGCCGGCTCACATACCCCGTAGATTACCGATGCGATTCGAACCACTGCTGATTCTCACCGTCATCACGTTACCGACGAGAGAATACGAGATTACGGAGAAAAGTCATAACCTCTAAGCCACGAAGCCGGCGAAAAATATATAAGATAGTACATCTGAGCCCTTTACGTAAACTGTAACTGAAACTTTTTCAGAGCTAAGTGTCAAGAGAGAACTAAACGACTTTTGCAGTATTGCTTAATACTAGCTATAATACTCTAAATGTAGCTATCAACTTTAGCAATTTGATACAAAGGACAGTCTTTTTCTTCTTCTTCTTTCGTTCGCCTGAAACATGTCTATAACTGCAATGTTATCTCTTGTATGAATATAAATGTCTTTTTTAGTTCACACAGCGGTCCACAGAGTTTATCTTCCACTGTCGTCTCTATAGGCCAGAAGGCTTGCCTAGATATGTTATATTTTGGGCAGTCTTGGAGTTTGTGCTAGCCGTTTGCGACGCCAATCCACATGTGCACATGGCTGTTTCACCAACCTTGAATTTTGTATACATGTGGTTGCGTAATCTACTGTGTCCTGTTCGGGGGGGGGGGGGGGGGGGCAGAATAATGACTTGTTCAGGTCTGCCATAACGTGATAGTCATCTTGAGCAGGTTTTGGTGGCTTTCTGATTGATTTGATTATTCTTTTCTTTTGGTGGTATGTAACGGGCACATCAGGCTGTTCTTCTTTGGCTCCGTCCTTAGCCAATTGATCAGCTTTGTCGTTTCCGGGTACTCCACAGTGGGATGGTATCCACTGTATGGTGACCTTATGCAGAAAGTAGTGTCCTTAGTACTGGCAATTTCCCAGACAGGAGCGCCTCTATTACTGATTTTGCATCTGTCAATAGCACCACAGGTATTTAGTAATTTCTCTGTTGCTATCTTGATTGCCTCAATTTCAGCATCATAGTTATGGCAGTACTTTCCTGTCGGTACTCTGACTGTGGCCCTAGTATTATTTGGGTATTCTATGTACACTCCCGCTCCTCCATTTCGAACAGCATTTTGTGCTGACCCATCTGTGTAGACTCGGATCCAGAGGTCCTGTGGGTATTCTTCATCAAGGAAGCTGAGAGTGGCTGTTCTGCGCTGCACACTTCTGTTCTTCCTTGTCAAATATTCCTCTCACTTTTGTCTGGATTTGTAATGATAGTCTATGTTCATCTTTCCATGGAGTTCGCTCTGGAATAGTTGTTAGGGGGATACCAACTGTGGGCAGATCGGTGGTTTCTCTGCAGAGTCATTTGGCCTGGTGGATAAAACTACTTTTTTTCAACCACCCCATAACTAGGTTTTCAAATCGGTTCTTCATAGGGTGGCCTGGCAAGCTGAGGAACTTGTCTACTTGTATTAGCGTTTTCATATCTCTGCGCTCTCTCAGTGCTTGTGTCCTCCCCATCTTCTCCATTTCCACTATAGGGGTTCATCGCATCCCTCCTGTGGTGGCTCTAAGTGCTTGATTTTGAAACTTGTCCAGCTCTTGTAATGTGGTTTTTGATGCCGAACACCACGCAATTGACCCGTATTCCAGGTGAGGTCATATGCTCTGTTGATAAACTTTGCTATGTATTTTTCCACTGGCTCCCCATGTGGTCCCACTTAGCTTTCTCAGGATGGCTATTTTCCTTCCGGCTTTTGCTACTGCTTTGTTGGTGTGCTTTCTCCATGTCAGCCTGCCATCAAATGTTACTCCAATGTATGTTGGTTCTTTATCTTCTCTTAGGGTGTTCCATTTATCTGGATGATCCCTGCCTTTTGTTTTGGAGAAAGGGCAAATAGAATGGTGCTGCACTTGTCAGTGTTTATGCTGATACACAATATAATTGCCCATGCAACAAATGTATCTACAGCTCTTTGTAGCAATCGGGTGGCCACTGATGCATGTTCATTTGTGCTCTATAGAACCGGTCATCGGCGTACATTGCCGCTTTAATTCCATGCGGTAAATTAGCAACAAGATCATTGATGAAGATTAGAACAAGTATGGGGCCAACCTATGGAACACAGAAGTATTTTCTTGCTCTTGAGTCCGTCTATCTGTACTTGGGCTCTTCTGTCGTGCAAGTATGCTTTCACCCATTTGTACATTCTTTCATTGACTTTGCAGTTTCTCAGTTTCTTCATCAGACCTTCTTTCCAGACTTTGTCAAAGGCTTTTTTCAGACCTATCCATGCCGCAAGCACCAGCTTCTTCTCTTGGAATGCATCCTCAATTTCTTGAGAGAGGTAGGTTGTCTGATCTTCCGTAGAGTAGCACTCCCTAAAGCCAGCCTGCTGTGGTACAAGGTTTTTACTTTCAATGTACAACTGCAGTCTGTGATTGATGATGCGCTCCAGTATTTTGCAGAGACAGCTGGTGAGGCTAATTGGTCAGTAGGCTAGAGGCAAGGGAACTATCTTTCCCTGATTTTAGGAGGGGTATCATGATTGCTTCTCTCCAGGCTTGTGGAACACTGCCTAAGGTCCAGCTGTGGCCTCTGTTCCTAGGTTCCTGATAATTTCATTGGAGATGCCATCAGCTCCTGGTGACTTTCTCATTTTCAGTTTTGGTATGGCTAGCTCCAGTTCGCTGATTGTGATGGGTGTCTCCAGAATCTCATGTACTATTTCCTTCTGTCCTGTATGTTGCCGTTTCTCTCGAATAGCTTGTTGTTTCTCTGGACTAATTTTGATGATGTTATCTTGTGCGAATGAGTCCGCAAAAAAGGTCAACTGCTTGTTTCTTGTTAAAAAGTTTCCATCTTTATATAGTGCAATTTTTGAGTTTCTCCCTGTGCCCTCACCATTACGTTGTTTTATTAGCTTCCACAATTTCCTTGTGTCTCTTTCAAAGTTCAGAGACTCCGTTTTCTGCTGCCAGCTTTTCCGTCTAGCCTGAATCTTGGCCCTTTGAAATGTGGCTTTTGCGTGCTGGAATTTATGGTGGCTCTCTTGGTTGGGTGTGGCCTCTGCTTGCTTTTTACACACTTCCACATCATTATGCAACTGTTCCAGTTCATTACTCCAGTAGGGTTTGTATTGGTTACGGGTTCCTCTTGGTACTATTTCTCGCCCTGCCTGTAGTATGCATTTCCCAAACTCGTCAACTACTTTATTTATGTCTTTCTCAGTATTCAGGTTTCTAACCAGTTTGCTGGTGTGATGCTTGTACATTGCCCAGTCTGCTTTCTTGTAGTTCCATCTCGAGAGGGTGCTACTTTCACTTACAAGCTCATTTTCTACAGTTAGAAAGACTGGCCGATGGTCACTGCCACCAAGTTGTTTCCGAACAATTCTTGTAATGTTCCACCCAGGGTCTGGTGAATTAAAAGCCAGGTCAGGTGTACTTGTAGTGTGCCATGATCTCGAGTAGAACGTATTTTGGTCGGACGGCTTGTTGATCAAGATGAATCTATTCTCATCTTGCCAGTCTTCCAGTCTCTCTCCTCTCTGGTCCATGTGATCATAGCCCCAGCTCTGCGAGTGGCTGTTGAAATCGCCACCCACAGCTTTAAATTACTTTTTATAGTAGTGATTTGTGAAAAGTTCTAGGCGATGGGATTATGTCTGTTTGGTTATATAGGGTGTATTTCTAATGACTATGCAGTGTTTGAAAATATTGCCGGTCCAAGATTTGTATTCACCCTCTGTAAAGTTCATGCATCATAAAAGGTAAATACGAAACTTGGACCGGCAATATTTTAAAACACTGCACATTCATTAAAAATACACAATGTATCACAATTCTTTAACTCCCAAAAACTTTGTCTCACCGGTGTCACACTGCTGGGAAACTTATACACCTCTACTCACTCTAGCGATTAGCTAAGAAGGGTATGTTCTTCTTCTTCTTTCGTTCGCTTGAACTGTGTCTATAACTGCAATGTTGTCTCTTATATGAATCTAGCAGTCTTTTTTAGTTTACTCAGCGGTCCATAGACTATCTTCCACTGTTATCTCTCTAAGACAGAAGGTTCGCCTGGATATGTTGTAGTTTGGGCAGTCCTGGAGCATGTGCTCTGCTGTCTGCGACGCCAAACCACATGTGCACATGGCCGAGTCACCAATCTTGAATTGTGTATACATGTGGTTGCGTAATCTATTGTCTCCCGTTCTGAGGCGCAGAATAATGACTTGTTCTGGTCTGTCCATAACGTGGTAGTCGTCTTGAGTAGGGTTTGGTGGCCTTCTGACTGATTTGATCATTCTTTTCTTTTGGTGGTATGTAATTGGCACATCAGGAGGTTGTTCTTTTGCTCCTTCGTTAGCCAATAGATCAGCTCTGTCGTTTCCGGGTACTCCACAGTGGGATGGTATCCACTGTATGGTGACCTTATTTTGACTGCTAATTTCAGAAAGTAGTGTCATCAGAACTGGCAATTTCCCAGACTGGAGCGCCTCCATTACTAATTTTGCATCTGTCAATATCACCACAGGTTGTCTACCATGGCTGGTATTTTGTAATTTCTCTATAGCTATCTTGATTTCAGCATCGTAGTTATGGCAGTACTCTCCTGTTGGAACTCTGGCAGTGTCCCTAGTATTATTTGGGTATTCTATATACACGCCCGCTCCTCCATTTCAAACAGCATTTTGCACTGACCCATCTGTGTAGACTCGGATCCAGAGATCCTGTGGGTATTCGTCATCAATGAAGCTGAGTGGCTGTTCTGCGCTGTACACTGCTCTGTTCCTCCCTGTAAAATATTCCTCTCACTGTTGTCTGGATTTGTAGCGACAGTCTATGTTCATAATTCCGTGGGGTTTGCTCTGGAATACCAACTGTGGGAAGATCGGTGGATTAGAAGGGTATGTGATTATGGGCTTAGCTGAGTCTGTTATGTATAGGAGTTGAGTCAAGAACCGACATTGAAGCACTCAGAACACTCCCATAAGTGTCCCGTTCTCATCTTCAACAACCAGCGAAGAACCCAATACCACAGGTAACAGTTGCAGTCTGATTATGTGTCCGTCTGGCATTTCCACGGAGTACTAAGTGTTGACCACATCCTGTGGTCACCCATCCCCTACCGCGCCATTCTATCCACGGATTGATGGTGTGTCTGCACTTCTACACATGATCCCAAACGGCCTTGATCACAGTTGCCGTATCCTTCACCAGTACCCACCCCAGCGGTGCAGACTCGGCCAATCTGATTCTGTATAGGAAAGAACCTATCTCTGGTTTAACCAAAAATAACAGTTTTCCTGTAATTAAACAATTTTAAACATTGTCCCGAAGCGGTTTTCTGCCATGGATCTGTCTCGAGATGTAAAAAAAAATAAAAAATTAGTTGCATGTCCTTCAGAGGACGTAGCAGTCAACCCCAGCATTTTTGCTGTTCGTGATTCCTGGGAAAGTTTTACGTTCAGTAGTTTGCCATTGATTTCTGAACGACCGGCATCTATGCCCTTTTCAGCCCGTCGGCTCACTGGATTTAGGAGGCCTGGTGTTCCTTGCCAGTGAGAAGTCCTGATCGTTCGGGTCCCATCGATTGACGGACGTCGGTCGCGGCGATTGGGCAATCTTGAGCATAGCCTACGATGGGTAGCGTTGTGATGTTCTGTTGTGATAATTTGGTGTGTCCAGTGTGTGCCGCGTGGTTACACACCCGCTTCACACGCGTAATCCGGGACTGTTTCCGGATCCGGTCAGGGATATGCACTACTGACGAGCTCAAATGAGGGCGAAACTCGAGTATAGTGCTTCCATATTGACGTGGATAGGCCTTAGGTTCATACCAGAATGTGATCGGCGTTGCCAGTAGTGGGTTGTGCTCAATATTTAAATTTCAAATCCCGAAACAACCACATAATCAATTGATTATTGCTCACTGGATTTAGGAGGCCTGGTGTTCCTTGCCAGTGAGAAGTCTTGATCGTTCGGGTCCCATCGATTGACGGACGTCGGTCGCGGCGATTGGGCAATCTTGAGCATAGCCTACGATAGGTAGCGTTGTGATGCTCTGTTGTGATAATTTGGTGTGTCCAGTGTGTGCCGCGTGGTTACACACCCGCTTCACACGCGTGATCCGGGACTGTTTCCGGATCCGGTCAGGGAAAAGCACTACTGACGAGCTCAAATGAGGGCCAAACTCGAGTATAGTGCTTCCATATTGACGTGGATAGGCCTTAGGTTCATACCAGAATGTGATCGGCGTTGCCAGTAGTGGGTTGTGCTCAATATTTAAATTTCAAATCCCGAAACAACCACATAATCAATTTATTACTTGCTCCATATTAGTTAGTTGAATGTGTTATCTCTAATTGCTATGTTTAGATATAACTTGTGATTTTACCATTCCCTGAATTGAGATTAGTATTTCTGTACCATTTTGTGATGTGGTTAGTAACAGTTTTGCCAATAAACCATAGGAGTTAAAGACAGTGACAAGACAAGATCTTCGATGACAACTTAAGGTAGACAAGACATATATCGTCGGATTCTGAAAACAAAACAACGGTCAACATAAATGATTGACAGGGCTGATTAGAGACACGACTACAACAGTCAAATGACACAACGGAGACTGACAGGATTATAATAATTTATAGACATATAATTACAATGACTACAGCAGTTATCGGACATAACAGATTACAAGAACATGATTACTACTGATTACAGAGATATGAACACAACTGATGATCGACAAATGATGATGACAATTTAGACGAGGATCGATATAACTGATTCTAAACTAGACAAACTATTGGGTGACAGTAATGAAAAAATTGTCATAACAGATCAAACATGCAACAAAACACCTTGTCACTATAGTAACCAGGATTTACATGTTAGACCTGTGGTTCTCAACTGGTGGGGAATTTTTAGGCTTGGGGGAAGGAGGGGAATAAGATTATTTCAAGATCACGTTTATGCAAGAACCGATTACTAGATGTTTTTCCCCTCCATACTTTACGGTTTTGTACTTCTCGTCCTTCTGATATATGTTGTGTTAGTAAATTTAGCTTCCATTTTTACATATACTGTGTAATTTGGGGGGCGGGGGCGGGGGGAGATTTAAATAGAATATAACATAAAGATTGCCATACATGAAAAATTAAATAGAATGGTATATTTTAGAACCACGGCTATATACAGGTTTAGCTGTCACAGGACTAATTCAGGAGCTAATGAGCCTACAGGGCCATACCTGCCAGCATCCACCCATGGTTCCAGGCCAGGCCTACCTATATGAAGGTGTTTAATATTGAGCCTGCACTGTATCACCATGCACCGGAATATTCCGACAATTTGAAACCTGCCATTGCCAGAGGATCAACTACTGATGCTGTGTATAAGCTGCCATATGCCGACTACCAAAAGACATGGCAAAATATTCACAACAAACAGTATGCAACTGAAGAAGAGAGAAAGCAATACAGAATTTTTATGGAAAACGTTAGCTGAGTCCCATACATGGGTGTACCACAATGGAGACTACCTTTTACATGGGCATCAACCAATTCACTGATCTTACAAATGAGGAGTACCACATGCTGAATGAATGTGCTGTCAACGCAGCCCTTATCTCCAAAGCTAAGTGCCGTGACTACCACCCAAAAATCAAACATGTCCCTGATTCAGCCGACTAGAGAACCAGCTGTTAAAAGATCAGATGATCTCTCAAGTTGTATCTCAGAAAAATAGAAGACGTGCTTGCAAAAGTGGACACTGCCAAGATTGAACATCATGATCTAGTATATGTAAAAAATGCATCACTTCAAACTGCTACTGAAATATCTTTCAAACATGACACTTGTAATGATCAATACAAATAATGTAGTTAAAGCCTCTTATAGCTTGTATCTCAGGGAATGCTATATTAGAAATGTGATTAAATTTGTGAAGTTGTTGAACAAATGTTACTGATTATTAAAAAAAAACAGGACCACATGAAATATAACCAGTCCTGGTGGGGACCACATCAAATATATCCAGTCCTGTGAGGATCACATCAAATATAACCAGTCCTGGAGAGGACTACTTAAGAAATAACCAGTCCTTGAGTTCAAGATAGTCCCTGTCCTCATGAGGAAATAACCAACAACTAGGAGGCTGCTGAATAATGATAGGTCTGACTCAGGACTGGTCCACAACAGGACCATGAAAACGCAATAATGAAAAAACCAGCCAGCACGAGCACTACAAAGCCCAAGCGTTCCCGACGATCACATTGGGAACAATATAACGAGTCCGAGCTAGAACTCACTCGAACGAGCACAAATAGGAACAGAATCAAAAACCACTCAACTACACATCTCAGTTATAGCCAATACTGAAGAAGCAGGTTGAATGAGACCGAATTGGTAATTTAAAAAAAAAAATCACACGAAAAAAGAAGAAGTTCAAAATATATTTTATATTGCTTAATTAATTACATGCAGCAGTTCTCGTTCAAGATCACAGAGCCTTGTAGCTTTATTTCAATGCCACAGCCTAGACTTTCAACATTGCTGCCTAATGTTTGCACTACCCCGACATGGCTGTACAGCTTGCACCGAGATATGAAAACCTTGAACGAGATTGTGAATATTATCACGAAAATTGTGCCCTTTAAAAATATGCAGCTGACTGGGATAATGTGGGTCTTCTCGTGGAACCATCCGTGCTCATGTTTGTCCATAAAATCACGCTAACCAAAGACTTGACATCCCCGGTCACGAAAGAGGCCAAGAACAAATTGATGGACCTCATAATCTCATATCATCCTCCCATTTTCAAGCCCTTAAAATGTCTGTCAAAGCTCCAGGAAAGAGAGGGTTCTCGTGGAGTATATAGAGAACAGCATCACTGTCTTTTCTCCACACACCAGCCAAGATACTATCCTCCTAGGGGTCAATGACTGGTTGTTGTTAGCTTTTGGGGTCAGGGGTATCCCAGTCTATGCCATTGACAAGACCTGGGTGTTTGCTGATGGAAACATGCATGCCTTAGAGGTTGATCTAAAATGGGCTGACCTGGCTTGTGTACGAGACAACTATCTGCCTTCTGAGTCTCGACTGAAGACAAAGACTTGTTCACCATGCTTCCATGGTATACAACATTGCGATTACACCAGAATGTCTCTAATTCCACAAAAATAACGGAGGAGTGGAAGACAGAAAAATAAAGGACTGAGCACATGAGCACATAAAAACATAAAATGTGCACTCAGTTTAAAAATTATATGATGCCACATTGCGAGCCAACATATATCGCAACCAGTCTTTTTCTTCAAAGAGATTAAAACTCCATGAGCGTCTAATCTCCAATTTAACACCCCACGAGAACACAGTAGAGGCCCACCCGCAGAGAGAGACGCATGGTGTAAACTCACTGCATGATAAAACTCCCCAGGATAAACATATTGTTAGACTGACTGGAGACGGCCAATGTTCACAGGTATGAATGGCCAATCGCTCTGGACGAATTTATGACTTGCTGGAGAGTGAACCATCGTAGGTATGAAACTACATGACGCATGATTCAGGTTAATAAATGCTAGATCAAAGAATGGCAAATAGATCAGAGTAATTAAGAACCCTTATAAGCATATGAGGCTTTGGCATTTTCATGAGATCGAAACAGCTCTCACCAAAAGCGCCAGGTTTTCTAGTGATCTCGTTCAGTGACAAAGAGGCGACTGAAGAAAAAGATATGTTCACCATGCATCCAATCAAATCATCTAGACTGACAGTGCACTGTGGCGACTTCGGGTTGAGCTTCAAGAAACTGAGCTAGCTGCTATAGTGAAAGGATTGCTGGCTTCAACTTCTCGTGCTAAATACGTGACTCCTCTCTCCAAGGTTTCATGATTTAGATACGGTTTTGGTAGGAAAGGAGAGTTAGAAACCCTATAATGATAGAAATTGCTGTGGAAAAAGTCAAAAGACATCTTGGTATATCACATGTCAGTGTAGTCATAGTCATTGAAAAAAAAGGATGATTCTATAGAAAGCGTTGCAGTTTGTGCAAACTCAGGGTCAGATGTGTTGAACTGGGGGTCAAAGCAGACCTTGTCACTGGTGAGGTGTCACTGGATGCCATCAACGGAGGATCCAATGTCATCTTGTGTCACCTCAATAACACAGAGCGAGGGTACCTCAAGCAATTCCGGGATGTGGAGATTTTTATCTCAGAGGTTGGCCAAGAATCATTGCAGCTGCCTAAACATAACCTAATCAATTCAAAATATCCCAGCGAGGACCACATGAAATATAACCAGTCCTTGCGAGGACCACATGAAATATAACCAGTACATGTGAGGACCACATTAAATATAACCAGTCCTGAAGAGGACTACTCAAGAAATAACAAGTCCTTGAGTTCAAGATAGTCTCTGTGAGGACCTCATGAGGAAATCAACGACTGGGAGGCTGCTGAATATGGTAGGGCTGACTTAGGTCTGGTCCACAACAGGACCAAGAAAATGCAATAATGAAAATAAAAGCCAGAACGAGCACTGCAATACCCAAGCGTTCCCAATGTCATCTTATGTCACCACAGTAACACAAGAGCGAGAGTATCTCCAGCAGTTCCGGGAGCAATTCACCTCTTTAGTTGATATCTCTGTGGAGATTTTTTATCTCAGAGGTTAACCAAGAACAATTTCAGGTTGTTTGATCTCATCCTTTGTGCACTGCTGTACTGACCAGCAGCGATATAGCACCCATGTGAAAGGAGGGCATTACTGCAGTGCACAAATTATTCGACTGGGCACACACCAGTCATAAGGGAGTGGTGCTGTTTGTTGACGAAGCAGACACTTTCCTCAGGAAAAGGAGCACAGAAGTTATCAGTGAAGATATGACAGCTGCCCTTAATGCATTTCTGTACAGAACAGGAGAGCAGTCAAATAAGTTCATGCTGGTTCTCGAGCAACTTTCCAGAACAGTTTGACTGTGCTATCAATAACCGATTGGACGAGATGGGAGTTTTAAGATTCCAAGCTACAAAGAGCAGGAGCGACTAGTGAAGCACTGCTTCCACAAATTCATCCTCGAGCCGTCTGGTCGACTGTGTAGCGGAATGTGATTATGGTAAGAAATGGACAAACATTGGGTCTTCTTGTGGAACCATCCATGCTCACGTCTGTCCGTAAAATCATGCTGACCAACATATCCTTGCGAGGACCACAAGAAATATAACCTATCCTTGTGAGGACCACATGAAATATAACCATTCTTGTGAGGACCACATGAAATATAACAAATCCTTGCAAGGACCACATGAAATATAACCAATCCTTGTGAGGACCACATAAATATAACCAGTCCTGTGAGGACCACATGAAATATAACCAATCCTTGCGAGGACCACATAAATATAACCTATCCTTGTGAGGAACACATGAAATATAACCAATCCTTGCGAGGAACACATGAAATATAAGGAGTCCTGTGAGGAACACATGAAATATAACCAATCCTTGCGAGGACCACATAAATATAACCAGTCCTGTGAGGACCACATGAAATATAACCAATCCTTGCGAGGACCACATAAATATAACCTATCCTTGTGAGGAACACATGAAATATAACCAATCCTTGCGAGGAACACATGAAATATAAGCAGTCCTGTGAGGAACACATGAAATATAAGCAGTCCTGTGAGGAACACATGAAATATAAGCAGTCCTGTGAGGAACACATGAAATATAAGCAGTCCTGTGAGGAACACATGAAATATAACCAGTCCTGGAGAGGACCACTCAAAAAATAACCAGTCCTTGAGTTCAAGATAGTCCCTGTGAGGACCTCATGAGGAAATCAACAACTGGGAGGCTGCTGAATATGGTAGGTCCTACTCAGGACCAGCCCACAACAGGATCAGTAAACGCAATAATAAAAATACCAGCCAGCACGAGCACTACAAGACCCAAATGTTTCTGGATCCAATGTCATCTTGTGTCACCAGTTAACAGAGCGCGGGTACCTCCAGCAGGTCAGGGGGCAACTCATCTCTTTAGTTGATAGGAGGGTGAATGAAGAGAATTTCCAGCTGGTCACTAGGAAAATAGGAACAGGGGACATTCAAATAACAAAAGCCTGTCTGACGGTGAGAGCACAACAACTCCAGCGACCCCCCCCCCCCCCCCCCCCCCAAAAAAAAAAAAAAAACCGTTACCATACTGCTACTCCTCAGCAACCACAACTACCCTACACTGTCTAAGTGCACAGGGCAAACAAAGAGAAATTTGTAAGTAATTATACTAAACGCAACGACCAGCGCCCATGACCAGAAGAAACTGATAAAATTAACACATTACCACAACGAAGAAGCTTGTCAGATTCTTCTCCACAACTCATTGACTTGGATATTTCAAACTCGGGGAAGGAATCTACTAAATATTTCCAGAAATGATAAGACATTTTATGCAAGAAACAATTATACTCAACCGGTTCTTATAAGACAATAAAAATGGCAGCGGAAATTAAAATCATGAGCATTAACATTCGAGATATAAGTTCCAAACTCAATCATCTCATATCACTCATACACAAAAACAAACCTGATTGTTTTTTTTGCACTCGCTCGCTTTGAACTCGTGTAGTGCATACACGCTATGTATAGTTGTGATGGACTGACTTTTGCAAGTGGATTAGCTTTCCCTATTAACAGTGTCCCTCACCATAAAGCAAACCCACTCCCGACTTGAGGCACTTGTCATTAACGTCAAGGACGACAGGTCAACATTTTAGTCCAGCTGTCCAGTGTAGGGGTTGAACACGCGTTCTTATCCATTTGGCCATGCGGACCTGCATTTCCTGCCATCTCTGACCACACTTCTGATTTTTTTGTATGAAGTTTTTGTATGCTAAACTATTTATTTCTATCTCTGTTGGCTTTAATTTTTTTCATTCTTCTGTTACTCTGAATGTTTCTTCTATGATATATCTCCACTTCTTGTTCTGTGTTTAGGGATCATGTTTTGTGCTGATGAGATAGGAATGTCTCTCTTGTGCAGTTAGCTCATCAGAGTCATGTCTTCTTGCCATCAACACTTGTAACACATTTTTTTTGTATTTCACTGTTATATACAAGTGGTGTATCACTTAATTCTACTCGTCATACTTCTTCTTCCCAGTTTATCTTAAAATCTGCCACAAGTAGTTCATGTGGCAGTCTGCGCCCAGCATTGTCTGTGAATGTTGTACATCTCCATCGTTGTATCAAGATGTAATCAGTTTACTACCTGAAGTTACCAGTCAGCAATGGCAAACTACCTTCTTTTCAGATGCCAAGACAATCATGTTTCATCATTCAATAGAAACAGAATATCCAGAGAGCAAATCCTACAAGAAGCAAATAAGTGCATGATATATTCCGAGAGATATAAATGGGTGATAAATGACCCACCTTAAGAAGTATATGATATACTGAGAGATATAAAGGAGTGGTAATTGAGCCATTTTAAGCTGTGCATGATATACTCAGAGATATTAAAGAGGTGGTATTTGAGCCTCTTTACGCAGTGTGTGATATACTGAGAGGGGTAGTATTTGACCACTTTAATCAGTGCGTGATATACTGAGGGATGATATTTGAGCCACTGTAAGCTGTGCATAATATACTGAGAGATATAAAGGGGTGATATTTGAGCCACTTTAAGCAGTGTGTGATATACTGAGAGGGGTAGTATTTGACCACTTTAAGCAGTGTGTGATATACTGAGAGGGGTGGTATTTGAGCCACTTTAAGCAGTGCATGATATACTGAGAGGGGTGATATTTGAGCCACTGTAAGCCTTGCATGATATACTGAGAGGTATAAAGGGGTGGTATTTGAGCCACTTTAAGCAGTGCATGATATACTTAAAGGGGTGATGATTGAGCCACTGTAAGCCAGTTCATGATATATTGAGAGATATAAAGGAGTGATGTTTAAGCCACTTTAAGCAGTGCACGATATCTGGAAAAGTCTCAACTACAACCCTTAAACACTTAACTCAATACTGAAATATTTCTTCTTCTATACCAAATCTGCCCAACAATCCCTCAACATATATTTCATAATTCTATTTGTGACTCTTCCTCATAGCAAACCACTATGAACTTCTTCTTCGTTTCTGACCGTTCATAACATATATTATTTACATATATCCTATCACCAAAATAAACTCTTGTATAGGTATCTATTACACCTCAATAACATTTAACACATATATACAACCATCATAACACATATGGGTACCTTTTTGAAATCTTCTTCTTCTCTTCATAAGCAATCCGCTTAAACCCTCTTATGACGATCTCAAAATTTCAAAACGCCGAACTCTAACTCCCTATTGTCATCACCAACATTACCAATCCTCCACTTTCAATCAACCTGAGAACACTCACACATGATAGGAAGACAAGGAATCGGTGCGCACCGGAGATTCAAAGAAGTAGAACTCTTTCTAAAAAAAACCACACATCCTGGTCACGGCACCAAAACAGCCTGTATAACAGTACAGATGACACGGTAAGGCTGTGTACAGTGGATGGCTCGTGTCGATATAGTTGACAAAGTCTCGATTACAATATAAATATGCGTTTATTGATTGAAATAATACATCTTCAAACTGGTGATGTTATTTACAGACTTGTTTGTTGTTGTTCTCCTAGCCGAATCCCCAGTGACGCGTGAGCCACCCCTGGATACCTAAACCCATTCGTGCTCACGCGTTCACTAACTTTCTTTCCCCATTAGTTAATGAATGTGCAGCATTCATTAACTCTCTGACTACTTTCTAGCTAATTTAAACCCCATAACAGAGATACTGTTATAGATATGCTGAGAGATATAAAGGAGTGATATTTAAGCCACTTTAAGCTGTGCATGATATTCTGAGAGGATCTACACATTGATGGAAAAGACCTTAGACTTGTAAAAAACATATATTGGAAACAAAAAGCTGCCATCAGAATAGATAACAATGTAGGTCAATATCAGCCTATTAAAAGAGGTGTGAGACAGGGATGTGTATTGTCTCCAGATCTTTTTTCCCTGTACAATGAAAATATTTTCAGAAATATAGAAGATATGGAAGGAATCAACATTGGGGGACGATACATCAATAACATTAGATATGCAGATGATACAGTCTTGATTGCAGACAATGAAAAGGACCTGCAAAATTTAGTACATGTGGTTGTTGCACACAGTGAACGACTAGGGTTAGAACTGAATATTAAGAAGACACATTATAGTCGTCACTGGGAAGAAAGAAATACCACAATACGAGTAAATGAGCATATTCTTAAGCAAGAGAATCGATACAGTTATCTCAGCACAGTCATAACATCTGATGGGAGATGCCTTGAAGAGATTAGAACAAGAATTGCCATTGCGAAGGTAGCCTTTTGCAAGATGAAAAACATACTGACAAATAAAAAGATAACTGAAACGAGAAAAAGGGTGTTGAAGTACTACATAGAACCTATACTTTTGTATGGATGTGAAGCGTGGGCATAAGCAGTCAAGCTGAAAAACAGCTGATGGCTGTGGAAATGTGGTTTCTGAGGAAAAAGCAAAGAATACCATGGACAGACAGAAAAATCAATGAACAAGTCCTTCAAAAAACAAATGAAGATCGTAAACTGATTAGAGACATTAGACGTAGACAGTCAACATCTTTTGGGCATGTTATGAGAAGAAATGAATTGGAGAACTTGGTAACGACTGGCAAGATCGAAGGGAAGAGACCAAGGGGAAGACAGAAGTAAATACCTGGATGGCTTGGCAACGTGGCATGGTCGAGACAGGAACACAGAGCTGATCCACGACTCTGGTGACCGAGTGACATGGCATTACATGACTGCCCACGCTGATCGGCATGGCACATGATGGATGGATAAAGGAGTAAAATTTGAGCCACTTTAAGCAGGGCATGATATACTGAGAGGGGTGATATTTGAGCCACTTTAAGTAGCGCATAATGTGACCAAATACGATTTTATAACACTATTAAAAACAGAATCGGAAAGTCCACTGAGATCTTAAACACTCTGTGTTCAGCATGGCTTTTACTCTGTCATTATACCGTTTTCTATTTTGCATAATGATAATTGTGCCCAAGTCATCTAGGTTCAAATTGGCAACCAGGACTGGTTTTATGTTAGTCTGAAATACAAAACCCAATGTTATTACATAGATCTCACTATGATCTAATCCCAAACACAGTAAACAATGATGGATCATTAAACTGCATGCAAAGTCTCAAGGAAATGACCTGACACATTTGAATAAATGGCAGGCGGCAGCTGAAAATACCCTCAGCAGACAATGTTTCTGTATTATTTCAATCTATCAGGAGGATAAGCCTGTGTCCGTATCTATCACGCACTACGTGTGAAGATGTGAAACAACGCTGTCTGGATGGAAGCATGGAAGAGAATCTACATCTCTCTCCCAAAGAAAGGACATTTAAAAAGGAAATATTCAGGAGGGGCTCCGAGAACTTATGGACTTAATTGTTCGATGTGGTGTTCGATGTGGCAACTAAGTAACTAACTAACCCGTTTCAATAGTGTAAAAAATAACAAATAATACAATAAAGAGTTTGTATGAAATATTATAAGGTCATTGCAAATCAATACACAAATACAGAATTAAAAAACAAGGTGCAATAGTAAATATAAATGGTGGATACAATGTCTTAAAAAAATCTTAATATACAATATAAAAAACAGAACATTTTTAGTCAAAACAATACACATTATTCCAATACAAAATGGCTGAAGCAAAACTTGGTCTCTGGCCGACAACAATAAATACACTTCAGTTACAGCATACACCTAAAAAGATTGCTGAATGATTCAAGAGACAGTATCACGTTGACATAAAATTGGTGTGTTATCAGTGTGAAGCCCTGCAGGTCAATGGATACATTCCACATCAGCAAATAAAGTCATATCAGTACGTGTTCATTGGTGATGAGCATGCCAATTTGACCAATGAAATTTATGGCCACAGTGAAGGGAACTTGTACATGGTCAACTGAATAAGCAAATAATGAAGAGATGATTATATCAACCTTGTCAGCCACCCAATAATGAAGAGATGATTATATCAACCTTGTCAACCATTAAATAATGAAAAGGTGATTACATTAATCTTAATCGTCATGATTCAGTATGTTCATGGCTTGACTAGTTTCGAAAGCAGTAAATAATTTAGCTAAGTTTATTCTCATCATGAAACCCCTCAATTATGGTGTAAAATATGCAGTGTATTATCATGTGAACCAGTATGTACTGCCTCCTCTTAAGGCACAACTCCATTGCCTAACCAAAGTCAGAAATCAGTATTATGAATGCTGTCCAATTCAATACTGAAGTACATTACTTTTCTGTAAATAATGGAGGGAATGATTAGTAAGGATTGTCATCACTGCACTCAGGACAAGTCCACAGGTACCTCAGTCTCCTGTTAAACATCCTTGCCAGTGTACAGTCACTGATCACACCAGTTCTGTGTTGGTTATTTAACAGATTCAGTGCCAAACAAAAAGTAAGTTTGGTTCCACCCCAAAAAATGGATGGTGGAAAATAGGAAGTAGGGATTTGTCACAGTTATGACTTAAAAATTAATATGGTAGCAGACATGTTGTATTATACATCAAACTAAAGGGGGTTTCATAGAGAAAACTACTGCACATAAGTATAAGCCCATGGCAGATGCGGGAAGTTGTTTCAGACAATCATTCCATGGCACTTTCAGTTAAATGACTTGTGCCCTTGACAAAATGTTCTGGTGGTGTCCAGGTTAACTCCCACCTCCCTCACTCTTATGGTACTGATGATGCCTGGCCCAACCATTCTCGATCACCATCACAACTGTCAGCCAATCAGCTTGGTGGTTACTCTTCTCGCCCGAAAAGCCTGGTACTTAGATGAAAGTTAGCTGAACTAATTGTGATGTGCTCAGTATGTCAGCCACTCATGTCATATGAGGCCGTTCTTGACCTTCTCGAGCACGTTACTTTGTATACATTCGTGTGACTACTTCTGCGTGCCAAACGGGAGGAGGTATGATGCTTTAATTAAACAAAGCTCACTGTGATCAATATTAACATTTGTAATGTGGTCTTCAAGTATTTAAAACCTGCATAATATCATTATAAAAACATCTCAAAAGTCTATTTTCCATTATTGAAACTTGACATTTACCTTTGCTTTACAACTTATATGTAACAAAATGTTTCCTAGCTCCACACAATGAAAGAACTATTTTGCTAAAATCAAATCTAACAACGGAAATATTGCTTGCTTAAAAAACACAAAGTTATTTATTTGAATCTATTAGATGTGGTATATTACATAATGTATCCAAGAAATGGTTTTAGATGGACTCCAGTCTTGATGTTGTCCTATGGTATCTTGCTGGAGTGAGAACCTGGCGAAAATATTATTATAGTATTATTACTATCTTTATTGTATATTATTTATTTTTACTTTATTATATATACTATATTATCTTATTATAGTATATTATTAGTATTATAGTATTATTTTGATGTCAGGAACAAAACAGGACTCTCCAACAAATATTAATTAATGACAATTGTCTGTATATTGTGCAATGAGTGAATCAATAAGAGAACAGCACCATGATATTCCCTGACAGATTATAATTCTGAAGAGAACAGTGCTGTAAAGTATACAGACAATTCTGGAGGGGTCAGTGCCATGTTGTACACTGAAAGATGATAATGCTGGAGGTGACAGTGCCATGTTGTACACTGAAAGATGATAATGCTGGAGATGACAGTGCCAAGGTGTACACTGAAAAGATGATAGTGATGGAGAGAACAGTGCCATGTTGTACACTGAAAGATGTTAATGCTGGAGGTGACAGTGCCATGTTGTACATTGAAAGATGATAATGCTGGAGGTGACAGTGCCATGTTGTACAATGAAAGATGTTAATGCTGGAGGTGACAGTGCCATGTTGTACACTGAAAGATAATGCTGGAGGTGACAGTGCCAAGGTGTACACTGAAAAGATGATAATGCTGGAGGTGACAGTGCCATGTTGTACACTGAAAGATGTTAATGCTGGAGGTGACAGTGCCAAGGTGTACACTGAAAAGATGATAATGCTGGAGGTGACAGTGCCATGCTGTACAATGAAAGATGATAATGCTGGAGGTGACAGTGCTATGTTGTACACTGAAAGATGATAATGCTGGAGGTGACAGTGTCATGTTGTACACTGAAAGATGATAATGCTGGAGGTGAGAATGCCATGCTATACAATGAAAGATGATAATGCTGGAGGTAACAGTGCCATGTTGTACACTGAAAGATGATAATGCTGGAGCTGACAGTGCCATGTTGTACACTGAAAGATGATAATGCTGGAGGTGACAGTGCCATGCTGTACAATGAAAGATAATGCTGGAGGTGACAGTGCCATGTTGTACAATAAAAGATGATAATGCTGGAGGTAACAGTGCCAAGGTGTACACTGAAAAGATGATAATGCTGGAGGTGACAGTGCCATGTTGTACAATGAAAGATAATGCTGGAGGTGACAGTGCCATGTTGTACACTGAAAGATGATAATGCTGGAGGTGACAGTGCCAAGGTGTACACTGAAAAGATGATAATGCTGGAGGTGACAGTGCCATGTTGTACACTGAAAGATGATAATGCTGGAGGTGACAGTGCCAAGGTGTACACTGAAAAGATGATAATGCTAGAGGTGACAGTGCCATGCTGTACAATGAAAGATGATAATGCTGGAGGTGACAGTGCCATGCTGTACAATGAAAGATGATAATGCTGGAGGTGACAGTGCCATGTTGTACACTGAAAGATGATAATGCTGGAGGTGACAGTGCCATGTTGTACACTGAAAGATGATAATGCTGGAGGTGACAGTGCCATGTTGTACAATGAAAGATGATAATGCTGGAGGTGACAGTGCCAAGGTGTACACTGACAAGTTTAAAAGCCAAGAGGCCCAATTTCATTGCACCAGGTGTTATCCCATACAGCTTGATCTTTTTCCACAGGGTGGCCTGATGAACACACAAACTTTGGAGCACTAGGTAGATGGTGTAACCACTTTGTGACAGAGAATCTCTGATAGATGATAATGTTGGAGATAACAGTACCATGCTAGATGATAATGTTGGAGATAACAGTACCATGATAGATGATAATGTTGGAGATAACTGTACCATGATAGATGATAATGTTGGAGATAACAGTACCATGATAGATGATAATGTTGGAGATAACAGTACCATGATAGATGATAATGTTGGAGATAACAGTACCATGATAGATGATAATGTTGGAGATAACAGTACCATGATAGATGATAATGTTGGAGATAACAGTACCATGATAGATGATAATGTTGGAGATAACAGTACCATGATAGATGATAATGATGGAGATAACAGTACCATGATAGATGATAATGTTGGAGATAACAGTACCATGATAAATGATAATGTTGGAGATAACAGTACCATGACAGATGATAATGTTGGAGATAACAGTACCATGATAGATGATAATGTTGGAGATAACAGTACCATGATAGATGATAAGTGTTGAAGATAACAGTATCATGATAGATGATAATGTTGGAGATAACAGTACCATGACAGATGATAATGTTGGAGATAACAGTACCATGATAGATGATAATGTTGGAGATAACAGTACCATGATAGATGATAATGCTGGAGATAACAGTACCATGGCAGATGATAATGTTGGAGATAATAGTACCATGATAGATGATAATGCTGGAGATAATAGTACCATGATAGATGATAATGCTGGAGATAATAGTACCATGATAGATGATAATGCTGGAGATAATAGTACCATGATAGATGATAATGCTGGAGATAATACCATGATAGATGATAATGTTGGATATAACAGTACAATGATAGGTGATAATGCTGGAGATTAACAGTACGATGCTAAATGATAATGCTGGAGATAGTACCATAACTGATGATAATGCTGGAGATAACAGTACCATGTTAGATAATGCTGGAGATAACAGTACCATGCTAGATGATAATGTTGGCGATAACAGTACCATGCTTGATGCTAATGTTGGAGATAACAGTACCATGCTAGATTATAATGCTGGACATAACAGTACCATGCTTAATGATAATGCTGGAGATAACAGTACCATGACACATGATAATACTGGAGATAAGTGTCATGATAGATGATAATGCTGGAGATAACAGTAACTTGACAGATGATAATGCTTGGAAGCATGATCCTATGGTGCACATTGATATATGATTATACCAAGCAGAACTTTGTTATGGTATAAACTGAAAGACATTGTGAGAAAAATCAAGCTATGGTATACACCAATAGATGGTCAGAAGAGGTATTTAGGCTCTATGCTGGTATTGTGAAAATTATCACGGTTCTTTGAAGATGTGCAATAAGAACCCAAATTTGCAAACATATCTAAAACAAATTTCACATACAGAGAAGAAATAAATTCACAAATTATCAAAACAGTCTTAAATGTTTTATTTGCAAAAGTATTGGCCACTTGAAGGCCATGTGCCCGCTTAAGCAGGTGTACAAAAGACTAACATGGCAAGGGTTATCTCCAGTAGCAGTTCAGATGACAAACAACAGGGTAATAGTGCCAACATTGCGATATACCCCAATGATGATTGTTGTGACTCCTGTAAAGAATTTCACAAAAAGGGAAACCTAGCTTGTCATCATAATGTTTCCATCGAAGAAGCTAACTCCATTAACACCCCAGACAGCATGATGGATTGCTGGTTAATTTGGTCAAATATACTGAAACGACCATTGTTGGGATATACCAGAAACTGGTGAACGAGAAAGACTACATGGGCAAGTACGTGACCTGCAGGACATTTGGAGGCAACCTAGAGGAGTACAAGGTGGCTTGGGCTGACATTAATTGCCCATACTATCAGAGGCGACTAACTGTGGCTGTATTGCCATGTCCTTGCACGGAATTAATATTGGGCAGCATCTCAAATGTCAGAGACTGCAGAAGCAAAGATAAGTGGGAGAATCGATATCTAAAAGCAAATGCCCTCAGTGAACAGCATGTTGAACTTGAAGAAAAAGAAGAAGGAGGAAGAGGAAGAGGAGGAGGAAGAAGAGGAGGAGGAAGAAGAGGAGAAAGAGGGGGGAGGGGATGGGGAGGGAGGAGGAGGAGGAGAAGACGCCACCTCACTGATCTCTTGGACAGAAGCTACATATAGCATAATAAATTTGGTCTTAAAATGCAATTGACTTCAGGACTTACATTTATCCTATACTATATAGGACACTGATAAATCTGGTTAAGACAAGACAATCAGACATAACGGAGACTGAAGGACTACCAGACATTCAGACTACTGCCTTATGCACAAATATGAACAAACAACAGGAGGTCGCTGCTCAAAAAGAAAAGACCATTCCTAGCTTGGACAGTGCTAACAACCAGCAATCATTCAGCAAAGACGATTCTCACCTGAAAATGCCCAGATTTATGACCTAACGACATTAGCTGGGAATCAATCCAGTTAAAACCAGAACTGCCACAAGAAGAAAAAGAAAGGTTAGCCGAAGTCATTGAAATGTTCAAAAAAAGTAAGTCCAATGTTCAGGGAAAGTACAGTATGCATTGAAATGTATCTAGCGCCATATTTGGTGACATAACTTTTATTACAGAAACCAGAAACATTAAAAACATTTCAACCACACATAACAAAAAAACATTTTGCAATTTAAAACAAATGTGAAATAGAATGGGGTGCAATGTGGCAAGAAAATATCTAAAAGTTAACATTTTAACCTTGAACATTTAAATTATAAAGCTGACATATTCTAAATATATTTTCTCCTAGTTAACACCATAGGGAGATAAGGGAAGTAAAGAGAAAGAAAAAGAGAGAGAGAGAGAGAGAGAGAGAGAGAGAGAGAGAGAGAGAGAGAGAGAGAGAGAGAGAGAGAGAGAGAGAGAGAGAGAGAGAGGGAGGGAGGGAGGGAGGGAGGGAGGGAGAGAGAGAGAGAGAGAGAGAGAGAGAGAGAGAGAGAGAGAGAGAGAGAGAGAGAGAGAGAGAGAGAGAGAGAGAGAGAGAGAGAGAGGAGAAACGACCAAATTTCTGCCACATTGCAAACCTTCTCATACTTGATAAAAGCATCAGCAATATACATAAACCACTGTCAAAGACAACTTAGCAGACTGACAATACAGCATAATTTGATCTTAACTTGACAGATGACTGAGGTGAACTGACAAGACGAAACCAT
Organism: Cepaea nemoralis; assembly: GCA_014155875.1. NCBI lineage: Eukaryota > Metazoa > Mollusca > Gastropoda > Stylommatophora > Helicidae > Cepaea > Cepaea nemoralis. The sequence continues at coordinate 963,555 of JACEFZ010022015.1, read as the reverse complement.
ATATAAACTCATATTCATTAAATCAGTACCATCGAGTGGCCTGAATATTTGCCAGCACACTTTGGGCCGTTGGACAGAATATAGTGCAGACTACATACAGTGTACTTGACAAATGTAAATTGTTATAACATTTATTTTTACATTATACAATTTATTACATATCAAAACCTCAGCTGTCAAGGTAAAGAAGGTAAAGAAGGATGCCTGATGGACACTTCGTTATCCAACAATGATGCCCAAATGTCATTAACAAGCGACTAGACAAACACCAATACCAACAATTGGGTAATTAAAATATGTTAAATAAAACATTAATTGAAACGAGAAAAAAAGAGTTGAGGGGATACATAGAGCCTGTTCTTTTGTATGGATGTGAAACTTGGGCAATGAGCAGTCAAGCTGAAAAACATCTGATGGCTGCAGAAATGTGGTTTCTGAGGAAAATGCAAAGAATACCATGGACAGACAGAAAAACCAATGAACAAGTACTACAGGAGACAATGACAATCGTAAATTGATTAGAGAAATTAGACGTAGACAGTCAAAATTTATTGGACATGTTATGAGAAGAAATGGATTAGAGAATTTAGCGACAACTGGCAAGATCGAAGGGAACAGACCAAGAAGAAAATACCTGGATGGCTTGGCCACATGGCATGGATGAGACAGGAACACTGAGCTGATCCACGACTCTGGTGATCGAGTGAAATGGCGAGTCATGACCACCCACGCTTTCCGGCATGGCACATGATTGATTGAATGTTTAAAAAAAATATTTTTGTTGTGTATCCCTTACGGGACGTTGCAGTCAACACCAGCATTTTTCAGCTGCTGTTGATGTACTAGGCAAGTGTTACGTTCAGTAGTTTGCCATTGCTTTCTGAATGATCGGCTCCCATACCAGTATGTTATAACACAACGTGACACGGTCTGCTGCACAAATCGGTCGCAGCTGAGCTTCGAACGCCTGGTACCTGGCTCACGAACCGTGTTCGCAAGCCTTTAGGCGTTAGTTAAATGTTTCACTTAAAACCTTGGGCCGTTGGACAGAATATGGTGCAGACTACATACAGTGTACTTGACAAATGTAAATTGTTATAACACTTTTTTTTTTTTTTTTACATTAGACAATTTATTACATATCAAAACCGCAGCTGTGAAGGTAAAGAAGGATAAAGAAGGATGCCTGATGGACACTTCCAACAAATGTCATTAACAAGCGACCAAATGCCAATACCAACAATTGGATAATTAAAATGCGTTAATTAAATGTTTCACTTAAAACGCTGCATTCTTTGTAATAATAATGATGATATAATTAAACTGCCATTGTATTGACAAGGCATTCATTCAGTAACATCCCCACTTTGACATACCTCTTCCTCTCTTTTTACAATGATTGTTTCCCCAAACCTATGGCATTTCAAGTGATTAAAATATTTTAATTTTCTCTATCATCTTTAGTAGCCAACCCTCTTCAATATTAAGCTGTTATCGTATGGACTCGGTTAGCGGCGTAGGGGTATCCCCTATCAAAGGAGATGTAAGACGCCTCCTTTCCTCCGTTAGTCTACGGGACACCCTTGGGCAAGGTGGAGTACCCGTTTAGCCCCACGATCAGGCTTACGTGAAGCCATGGAAGCAGGTGGTGGATGGAGTGTGAGAGCAGCCGACAGACTGTTGGTTATGGTCTTGCACTCTGCGGCGATAGGCAGATGATCTCATCAGTGGAGACAATGGCTATGGCCACCGACTAGTACAGTCACTGCCCAGAAGGAAGGCAACGGCAAACTACCTTCTGCAAAACTTGCCAAGATACCATGAAAGAAAACATAATAAGAAAGAGATCTGGTGGCGAGAACCCAGGCCAGGCAGATCAGATAACTGGGGAAGAGTGTGACACAGGGACCAGTACAAGTAATCGTGATGACGGAGTTAATCCTGACTGTGTTACCAAGGAAATCCCCTGTGTCAGACTAAGAAACAGAGTGAGAATAGCAACGTGGAATGTGAGAAGTCTGTATGAGGGAAAGCTTAAAGTAGTGTGTGATGAGATTGAGAGGTTAAACATTCAAATTTTAGGAATTAGTGAACATCGCTGGAGCGGCAAGGGACATTTTACAACTGAAAATGGAAGTATTTTCATTTATTCTGGTAGAGACGCCGGAGGCCAGAGTGGAGTGGCATTTTGTTTAGATAAGACAACTGCAAAATCTTTAATGGGATATAATCCAGTTAGTGATAGAATCCTCACTATTAGACTTAAAGGTCGTCCCAAAAACACAACTCTCATACAGATATATGCACCTACTTCAACAGCACAGGAGGACGAAATTGAAGATTTTTACACCACACTACAAGACATTAAATAAGATTGGTCATAATGATATAGCAATAATAATGGGAGATTTTAATGCAAAAGTAGGTGCAGGAAGAGCTGAAAATGAGAGACGTTTTAGGAAAATTTGGATTAGGAAATAGAAACGATGCAGGTGACAAATTAATTGAATTTTGCACAGAAAATGAGTTAACAATAGCCAACACGCTTTTTAAACAACATCCAAGAAGACTTCACATGGAAGTCTCCAGACAGTATTACCAAAAATCAGATTATATTTTAATACAAAGAAGATGGAGATCAAGCATAAGATCTGCAAAAAAAACTACGTAGTGCAGACTGATACAGATCATCAGTTATTAGAAGCAGATCTGAAATTAAAACTCAAAAAGCTTATCCGAGGACCAGGGCCACTTCGTTTTGATCTCACATAAATACCGGATGCATACACTGTAGAAGTTAGGAATCGCTTTGGGGTCTTGATGTCTGTACAAGAGGAAATGACACCTGATGAACTGGCAGTACAAGCTAGAGATATCTTGATAACTGCAACCAAAGATTTCATTCCAACCGAGAAAAAGCAACATAAGCCATGGATTACATCAGACACATTAGAATTAATAAAACAACGAAGGGAACTGAAACAGAAAGGAGGTGAATCCGATAACAGCAGGATGAAGTATAAATCTTTAACTTGAGAAATATGAAAGAACACAAGTAAGAACAAAAATCAATATATACAAGATTGTTGTACCAGAATAGAGCAATATCATAAGACTGGAAGAGATTATGAAATGTTAAAAGAAATGAAGTTATTGACAAGAAATGTTCAACGTCAACTGAATGTTATCTGTGACAAAATGGGAAATACGTTAACAGAATCTAGACAAATTCTAGAAAGATGGCAGGAGTACTGCAGTGTAATGTATGATATGAGTGACAGTGAGGATATGAATGAGATACATGAGCCAACGACAGCAGAGACAGAACCTGAACCCTCATTAGATGAAATTGCTTGGGCTATAAAGAACCTGAAGAATGGTAAATCTCCTGGATGTGATGAGATACCAGCTGAACTAATTAAAGCGGGAGGAGAAGAAAGCATACACATATATCATGCATTATGTACAAAGATTTGGAAATATGGTATATGGCCAAAAGATTGGAAGAGAACTATCTTCATTCCAATACCAAAAAAGGGCAACCTGAAATTATGCACCAACTATAGAACTGTTGCCCTGATCAGTCATGCAAATAAAATTCTACTAAAAGTCATAATGGGAAGACTTTGTAAGAAAATGGAAGAAGAGATTAACGTGGTTAAAGCTGGATTTAGACAAGGAAGAGGAACAAGAGATCACATATTCAACATGCGATTAATAATAGAGAAGTGCAGAGAATTTAATGTAAACCTATTCTCATGTTTTGTGGATTATTCAAAAGCATTTGACTGTGTACAACATCAGAAACTTTGGGAAATCATGAGGAATATGGGCTTTCCATGACATGTAATTCAACTCATAAAAATGCTCTATCTAGACCAACAAGCAGCAGTTAGAATAGATGGCGAGGCATCAGATTGGTTTGACATCAAGCAAGGAGTCCGTCAGGGCTGCATGCTGTCACCCTATTTATTTAACCTGTACGCCGAAAATATGAGAAATGTAAGAGATGATATAAACAGGGAGCTATATGATGCCCTAAATATCGGTGGTCATGACATACCAGAGATTCGATATGCTGATGATACAGTATTACTATCCACAACACAGAATGGCATAGAAAACCTAATAGCTTCAACCCAATTGAATAGTGAAAATCACAACTTATATCTTAACATAGCAAAAACAAAGATAATGCATACAGATAAAACTACTATGGATAAAGAAATATACATTAATGGGGAAAAATTGACAGAACTACAAAAATTAGATTTTTAAGAGCATGCACCTTTCCCATTGCAACATACGCCTGTGAGACATGGACACTTACTAAACAAGCTGAACAGCGCATAAACGCCTTTGAATATAAATGTTATAGACGGGTTCTAAGAATATCTTGGGTAAAGAAAAGAACAAATGCATCCATACTTCAAGAGTTGAATATTGAAGAAGGTTGGCTATTAAAGACGATAAAACAAAGAAAATTGAAATATTTTAGTCACTTGAAACGTCACGAAAGCTTGGAGAGAACAATAATGGAGGGGTATATGCCTGGGAAGAGAGGAAGAGGAAGGCCAAAGAGAAGATGGGTGCAGGATGTGGCGGATGATCTCCAGATGGGTGTATCAGACGCGGGACATCTTGCTTATGATCGAGAGATTTTCCGGAAGGTTGTTATGAGAGCGAGGTCCTGCAAAGGACATGCTACTGAATGAATGAATGAATCGTATGGACACATTTATTCTTGGGTATATCCTAAATATTCTTATATACCATCTATAACATTTACAATTTTGGTAGGCCTATCTTGTATCCCATGCCACAATGTATTTGTCACAGCTCTACATTATACTGACAACAGTTCAGATAAGACAGTACCACACCCTGGTCCTCCAGGTTGGGGGTTGAAGCATGGGGTTAACATCCCCACCTTTGTAAAAACCTTTCTTTGTTACGAAACAAATACATGAGCCTCGATATCGGACTGTGGAATCAACGACTGGCAAGAGAAGGTCCACCAAAGAGACGAATGGAGACGGATTGTATTTGCAGCAAAGAACCTCAATGGCTCGGAAAGCTGAAGAAGAAGAAGAAGATTAAAGACATGACTATAATAATCAATTGACACGGTGGATACTGTGACAGGATTATAATAATTTATAGACATATAATTACAACAATAGTCAATGACTTACAGAATATAGACAAATGACTGCAACAGTTAATGGTCATAACAGATTACAAAGACATGATTACTACTGATTACAGAGATATGAACATAACTGATGACGGCCAAATGATAATGACAATTTAGACGATCATTAGTCGCGGTTCCAATTTCACGGCAACAGGTCGATCCCATTATGCTCCGTTCCTGTGCCAGTGAATATCACACAAAATGCTCCTCACTGCCCCATGTGAAAAGTGGGGCAGACAGAAGTCTCGACAAACCAACAGCCCGCAAAGGTACACTGTGCATAGTCGATATCAATCAATCAATCAATCAGGTGCTGTCTCAACAATGAAGGCTGACTGTAATGTATCTCCAATACTGTCTGTCATTCGCCCTGACTGTACATTCTGTCAGGCTGATGTTCGTCCATCTCTTGATGTTATCTTCCCAATTGTATCGTTGTTGACCTCTTGCTCACTTGCCCTCAACCTTGCCCTCCAATATGGTTTTTATAAGAGTATCATGTCTTTTAACGTGGCCGAAATATTTCACTTGCCTCCTCTTTATTTCTTTCATCAACTTTCTCTTCATTCCGTTTTTCTAGAACATCTGCATTTGATTGTTTTCGTTTCAATGAAATATTGAAACATCGATATAACTGATTCTAAACAAGACAAAATATTGGATGACGTCATCCATTGTTGTGAAACCATTATTGTCATAACAGATCAGATTTGCGACAAAATATCTCGTCACTATAGTAACCAGGATTGACATGTTAGACTAAACAGAAAAAGGGAAATAAAACAGAAAAAAAAATCAATTATAGGAAGGGACACAACATTCAGAATACTAGACAAACAAATTGATGATTGATTATAACTTGGCACAGAATCCTGATTAGTGTTGACATTTATTACTACTGCATACCCTACTAATAATGTGTTATAAATAGTTAATTACAATATAACACAAAGATTGCTATACATTAAAAATTAAATAGAATGGTATATTTTAGAACCACGGTTGCATACAGGTGTAGCTGTCACAGGACTATCATTCTGAGCCGGTGATATCAAATCCATTACCAAATGCTTAATTCCAAGAAATATACCATCAAGTCAGCTGCTCTGCCTTTTGGCTAAGAGATCGCGTCCTGGCCTTTTGGCTAAGATCAAGTGCATTTGCTGCACCCCCTCCAGTAGTGCGCTTGGTCTGGTCGGAGGCCGGGATGATCATTCTCGGTCCTTTGGCTAGGATCAGACGCATTTGCTGCATCCCCCACAGTAGTGCGCCTGGTCTGGTCGGGGGCCGGGGTGATCAAAACCACCTCACATAGCACCACTTTAAATGTGGGCTCGGTGGACCACTGTGGGCAATAGCTCACAGTGGGACTAAGGGTCCACGCCAAAAAAAGGGGGAGGCGGGGTAACCAGCTAGTCTGGGGTGACCGCCAAACCCCAAAAAAACAAAAAACATATCAAGTCAGCTGCTCAACATAAGAGCTGGCCTGACAGTGCATCCTCAAAAGGTCGCAGATGACCAACCATACTTTCATCTTGTTTGCTACTTAAATGCAGACAAGGGGATAGTTTCAGGACATTTCAAGAGGTGTCTGACATCACTAACATCCCCACAAAGGACCTACTCAGCCAATATGAGAAGATCAGAATATGCTACAAGATGCCTATAACGATAATTAATTATCTACTGTCGCGCTATAGTGTCAGATTGGTCTTGCTAGCAGTCATTGAGGAGGCAGCAACCAACATTGCCAAACAGGCAGAAGAGTTGAATTTGATGCCAAGCTGGTCTATCACAGAGAAAGCCTCTGCAGCCCTGTATATGGCTTCACAAGCTTCAGAAGTCAAGAAAACTGCCAAAGATATTGCAAAGGTTTCCGGTCTGACAGAAGACGCCATTTCTCGCTGCTATGTGCAGATACATCCATCTGCTAAACAACTATTCCCAGCAAACAGTTTATTTACATCAATTAAAAATTTACCAAAGAAGTAGATTTGAGCAAGCCGAGAAAACAAACTGGCCGTTGGAATATTAAATTTAGCTTGTTTAATAACATTTGATTATGTCTGTCATTTTGATTAACCCCATTGTTATCAGATTGGGTTTTGCACCCGCCCCAATCATATTGCAGTTAAATTAGGTTAGTTTTCACACTAACTCCAAGTATCAACTTTATTTGAAACATGAAACTTAATAAAAATGATAAATTACTAAAAAAAAAAAAAAAAAAGTGCCGCTTTGCAAACATGACCTCCAAAGGAATGGATGACAAAGAATCAGCCAAGGTTATAGAATTTTGTCGGAAAAACAAACTCTACACAGAATTGATAGATTCGGGCAATCAATTGAACTTCATCGATGTAAGATGTCATGAGACAAGCGAGTACAGTCATGTTGATGGGACTCTGCGAGCATAGACAATCAAGCCATAATAGTGCTGCAGTCTGAAGAGCGAACAAACGTAAGAACGACAAGGAGCAGCAACATTGCCCAGAATGCTTCGTTTCAAGAAATATACCATCAAGTCAGCTACTCAACATAAGAGCTGGCGAGCGGTTCATACAGTTTCCTGACAGTGCATCCTCAAGAAACACAAGTAGAACCACCATACTTTCATTTTGTTTGCTACTTGAATGCAGACAAGTGGATAGTTTCAGGACATTTCAAGAGGTGTCCGACATCACTAACATCCCCACTAAGGACCTACTCAGCCAGTATGAGAAGATCAGAATATGCTACAAGATGACTATAAAGATAACAACAATTAATGAACTACTGTCACGCTATAGTGCCAGACTGGATTTGCCAGCAGCCATTGAGGAGGCAACAACCAACATTGCCAGACAGGCAGAAGAGTTGAATTTGGTGCCAAGCTGGTCTATCACGGAGAAAGCCTCTGCAGCCCTGTATATGGCTTCCCCCCGGGAAGGTTAACCCGGTCAACAAATGCCCACAGAAGTCGGATGTGTTGGCCTAACGGCGCAAGAACGCAGCTCTGCTGTAAACAGGCACAACGCAGTCACGTCCGAAAAAAAAAAAAATCCAGTTGAACGAAGAAGAAGAAGTATATGGCTTCTCAAGCTTCAGAAGTCAAGAAAACTGCCCAAGATATAGCAATTGTGTCTGGTATCCCAGAAGACACCATTTCTCACTGCTATGTGCAGATATATCCATCCATCTGCTAAACAACTATTCCCAGAAAGCAGATTCTTCACATCAATTAAAAATTTATAAAAGAAGTAGACATGAAATGTTTTGCATATCCTTTACAGGACATCGCTGTCAACAATCTTTCAGCTGTATGTTGATTTCTTGGCAAGATTACACTCAGTAGTTTGCCATTGCTTTCTGAGCGACCGGCTCCATACTCTCATAAGTCACTGGCGCGACTCGAACCGCTTCCAATTCTCATGCGCTCACGTCATCCACGAGAGTATTCGGGGTTAAGGAGAATAAGTAGATATGAGCTAGCCGAGAAAACAAACTGGCCATTGGAATCTGAAATTTAGCATCTGAAATTTAGCTTGTTTAATAATATTTGATTATGTCTCTTTTTTTTTAACCCTGTTGTTATCATATTGGGTGTTGCACTCCCCCAATCATATTGCAGTTAAAATAGGTTAGTTTTCATACTAACTCCAAGTATTAACTTTGTTTGAAACATGAAACTTAATAAAAATTATAAATTCTTTGAAAAAAAAAAAAGGTATTGTTTTGCAAACATGACCTCCAAAGGATGGGATGACAAAGAATCAGCCCAAGATTATGGAATTTTGTCGGAAAAACAAACTACACAGAATTGATAAATTCGGGCAAGGAACAGCAACATTGCCCAGAATGCTTTGTTCCAAGAAATATACCATCAAGTCAGCTGCTCAACGTAAGAGCTGGCGAGCGGTTCATACAGTTTCCTGACAGTGCATCCTCAAGAAACATAAGCAGAACCACCATACTTTCATTTTGTTTGCTACTTGAATGCAGACAAGCAGATAGTTTCAGGACATTTCAAGAGGTGTCCGACATCACTAACATCCCCACTAAGGACCTACTCAGCCAGTATGAGAAGATCAGAATATGCTACAAGATGACTATAAAGATAATTAATGAACTACTGTCACGCTATAGTGTCAGATTGGATTTGCCAGCAGCCATTGAGGAGGCAGCAACAAACACTGCCAGACAGGCAGAAGAGTTGAATTTGGTGCCAAGCTGGTCTATCATGGAGAAAGCCTCTGCAGCCCTGTATATGGCTTCCCAAGCTTCAGAAGTCAAGAAAACTGCCAAAGATATTGCAAAGGTTTCTGATCTGATAGAAGACACAATTTCTTGCTGCTATGTGCAGATGCATCCATCTGCTAAACAACTGTTCCCAGAGGAAAGCAGTTTCTTCATATCAATTAAAAATTTACCTACGAAGTAAATATGAGCAAGCCGAGAAAACAAACTGGCCATTGGAATCTTAAATTTAGCTTGTTTAACAACATTTGATTATGTCTCTTATTTTTTTTTTAAAACCCCATTGTTATCATATTGGGTTTTGCACCCGCCCCAATCATATTGCAGTTAAATTAGGTTAGTTTTCATACTAACTCCAAGTAATAACTTTGTTTGAAACATGAAACTTAATAAAAATTATAAATTGCTTTTAAAAAAAACACAAAAAAAAAACCAGGTGCTGTTTTGCAAACACGACCTCCGAAGGGATGACAAAAAAAAATCAGCACAAGGTTATGGAATTTTGTCACAAAAATAAACTATGCAGTTCGGGCAATCAATTAAACCTCATCAATGTAAGATGTCATGAGACAAGCGAGTGCAGTCATGTTGAGGGACCGCTGCGAGCACAGGTCAGTTCATTCACATGCAGGAGGACGCTGTGAGCACAACAGACAATCGAGCCATAATAGTGCTGCAGTCTGAGGTACGAACGAATGAACTACAAGAACGACAAGGAGCAGCAACATTGCCCAAAATGATGATCTTCAACAGTGTACCAAATGAACAAATATTTTTTAAACATGCAGGCAGATTTAAGTAATGATGATATAGATAAATATGTGGTAGAAAAAAAACTTGTTAGAAAATCAAATTTTGAATTGACATATATACTTAGATACAAACTTGTATGTTTAAAAGGTGACTCAAACGAAACAAGAAAAAATTTAATACACACTATTGTATACATTGAACACTTAAAACAAGAATAAGAGGCAACAGCACCCAGAATTAGGATTGTGCACAACACTAGGGATCGTTCCATTTTATCAAGAGAACGTGATGTAGAAAGAAGAAAATATTTTAACAAGAAAACAGAATTTTAATTTGTAGCTAGTGTAAATGAGATACTTGCACCTAAAGACATATAACATGGTCATTAACTATTAACATGTCAATTTCCTGTTATTTAATATAGTGAACATGTGTCCCAGAGTGTCATCATACAGTTGTAAACTTCTTGTATTGTATGTGTGTGTAAATTTGTTTCATGGCAGTCTCTTGCTTATCTCATAAATAAAGCAGTTCATTTAGAATTTAAAAAAACCATGAATTTCCTAATTTAGGCCTTTTGGCTAAGATCCATGCGTAGTATCCCCCCAGTACTGCACTTGGTCTGGCTAGGGGCTGAGATGATCAAGTCAAATCTCACAACTCCTCACAGTAGCTGTTGGCCTGGTGAACCACTGTATGCAAAGGCTCATAGTGGGACTAAGAGCCACGATAAAAACGGGGGGAAGCGGGGGCCTCGGAGTGTCGCTCTATCCCCAGGGGGACCGCCAATACTAAAAAAAAACCTGGATTTCCATGCCATTTTGCTGGTAGAGGTGTGTCGCAGACAACTACCACCTACTAACAATAAAGAGCCTCTGGATAGATATTCGAAAGCCCCAAGAGATCATTTACCAAAGAGGCAGTTTCTAATGACATGCATCCGGCACTATTCAGGTATACTATGTCGCTGCCAGAATGCCAATACGAAAAATACAGTTCATCGTCGATGTAAGCGGCAGCCACTAAAACCAGCAGCCACACATTACTGCATAAAGGAAACCCAGTTAGGTCAGCAACCAGTCGGCCACCATTTTTCTGAAAATGCAGTTTACAATACAAACAACCTCTGACAGATGTAAAAGCACTCCACATGAAATCCACAGCTCAGATGGTGGTTATTTCTCCATAAGCGAGCCGCTGTATCACAGTGGCTAGTACACTTGCATACCAGCCTGGTGGCCATGGGTTTGAATTCACATCGAGGCAAATTTAACATTGACCTGAGCTCCCAGGTCGAACGTCTCCCAGGTCGACCGGCTCCCAGTTCGACCCATTCTAAAATGAGTACCAGGATGTCTTGGGAAGTAAGGATGGTTGGTGTTATACCGATCACATCATCCCACGAGTGCGAATTGATCAGTAAAGATGTGGGCATAGCGTCATATGCTCAATAAGCTTGAATATAAAGAAGGGTCCGTTCCTTTATTTCCTCTTCCCCCCCCAAGGCAACTACTGGGAGATCGTCTGTAACTAAATCAGTTCTTACCTTCTGAGTTCATATGTTTATATCTTTGAGTAAATATGTTTCATTTATTTGACATACATTCAAATCGAGTTTTGAAACTTGTGACGATTCTTGTTCATGGTATGATTTGAGAAGACAGTGAAGATACTCAAGGCATGTATTCTCTGGAGTCGAGTTGGAGAAACAGAGATGACGTAAACTGATCTTTGATGAAGAGCGCTTTGAGGAAACATTCTTGAAGTGCCTGATCTGTAAAGAAGTGTACAATGACGTGGACAAACTGCCAAAAATGTTGTACTGTCACCACACATTCTGTCTGGACTGTCTCTACCAGATGTATCAAGTGGAGGGAGAGTTCAGACAATCTCTGACTGGCGTCTTCAGAAGCATGCCAATGGCAGTGAAGATACAGTGTCTGACCTGTCACGAAGGGATTCTCATATCTGAGCAGGAATTACGGCGCCTGCCTAACGATCACACCATCATGGAGCTGTTGACATTTGTCAATCAGACTAGCAAGAATGACGTCCAGTACTGCACCAAGCACCAGATGCAGCCGCTCTTCTTCTGTGAGCCGTGTATTATGCCCGTGTGCTGTGATTGCACAGTGATCGACCACAAGGAATCCCAAGGTCACACAATAGTCAATGTGGAAGAAGCCATGAAGACCTACACACCTATTGTGGAAGAGACGCTCGATGAGATACGGGCTGAAAAATTTAACCTCACAGCCAAAAGAGAAGCTTTAGAGCGCACACTGAACAAACTTGATCATATTTCGAGGAACCTAAATACCCAAATCCGAGAAGTGTTTGACAAGATTCGGGAGGTTCTGGATGAGCGAGAAAAAGAACTTTTCGCCATTTCGGAATCAGAACTAGATCGAAAACGCGAAATTGTGGATGAGCATATTAAGGTGCTGTTGAATAGAGAGTATGAGTTAAACTCAGAATTCAACGGCCTTCAGAAAGCAAAGGATGAAAAATACAGCCAGATTTTCTCGGGCCACAATGCTGCTAGAGAATTGTCTAAGAAGGTGTATGTTACAACAAACTCTACTAAAGGCTTTTCCATTAACTTTCAGTACAGTAGTCGAGCTGAGGCTATAATCAAGCAAAATATTGCCAACCTAGGATACCTTTCATAGTGCCACCATTAGTCTTAGATATTTTATAATTGTTACATAGAAGTTTTAGAAATATGATAGCGAGAATATGTGACCATATGATTATGTGAAATGCATGAACGTGCCTGTAACAGATTACGAAAACAGTACCAGTGTTGTATCATAACAATCAGCTGTGGAGATGTATCAATCGTTATGTAATGTGTAGAAAAGAGTTTGTTTAGAGTCTCTCTCAGATTTAAAAAAAACAAAACAACAACCCAGGAATGTTCCCTTCCCATAACTACGATTCGGGGAGGAAGGGTCCATATCCTGCAACAAAAGTAAAAACAGACTTCATATTTTCAAAAAACGATTTAATTTTTCAGTCATACCCAAGGATGCATCGTCAGTTACAGAACTTGAGGTCAACTTGGGGGAACAGAACCTCAAGTTCAGAACAGGAAAGTTGACAAGATTTGCAGACGATGCTGCAGTGGCAGGGCTAGGGGACACAGCTGTTCAAGTTACAGCTATGTGTCAGAAGCAGTCAGAGTTTCAGTCTCTTAGAGATATTCTACAGAGAATAAGAATGGGTTATTCGATAACAGCTCGATGATTCCAGGTGTCTGTCTGTTGCATATCAGATTTAGCAGAGATGAGACTGCAGGCGTGAAACGAGGATATGGTTGTGGTGAGATGATCAGATCTGAGTAACTGGATTCTTCATTGGAGGTGAGAGATTCAAGGCGGCACATTACAGAACATGTTCACAACGTGCTCTATCAGCTGTACGCTCAAACCAACAAAATCCCCAAAAAGCCAAATAAGACAAGATACTTGGGATTCCGTAAGTGCAGATTATAACCACAAGATAGATTTGGTCACAGAGAAAGCCAACATGAATAATAACCTGGCCGTGCCACTGATGCAATCTGGGAATGCCACGTGTTCAGACTTGACATCTGCAGACAAAGACTTTGAACATAAAGCTGCTGAACTTTGTGCAAAAATAACTGATCAACTTCAGACCGAGATCTTCAAATACTTTGAACAAAAGCTGGGGGTTCTAGTTCTGGATGTTGCCGCTCGAGATGATGCAGTTGTGTGTTATCTGTATGGCTCGCTCACATGTGAGATCTCTCCAACAAGCTATTAGTGGTGGGGGTTTACTCAGAAAAATAGAAAACATTTGCAAAAGATGACACTGCGAAGATAGAAAGTCATGATCTAGTATATGGCTACGGAAATATCTTTCACGCATGTAACTTTTAATGATCAATACATCGGTACAAATAATGTAGTTAAAAAAACCTTGTATTGCTTGTATCTCAGGGAATGTTATATTAGAAATGTGATTAATTTTGTGAAGCTGTTCAAGAACTATATAAATATAACCAGTCCTGTGAGGACCACTTGAAATATAACAGTCTTCTGAGGACTACAAGTATAACTAGTCCTGGCGAGGACCACATTAAATATAACCAGTCCTTGAGAACTCTACTTAAGAAATAACGAGTCCTTGAGTTCAAGATAGTCCCTGTGAGGCCCTCATGAGGAAATAACCAACAACTGGGAGGCTGCAGAATATGGTAGGTCCGACTCAGGACCGATCCACAACAGGTCCAAGAAAATGCACTAATGAAAATACCAGCCACCACGAGCACCACAAGACCCAAGCGTTCCCGACAATCACATCGGGAACAATATAACCAGTCCGAGCTAGGACTCACCTGACAGAGAGCACAAATAGAAACAATAAAAAAACCACTCAACTACGGATCTCAACTATAGCCAATGCTAAAGAAGAAGGTTGAACAAGACCAAATTTTAATTTTTTTTTTTTTTTTTTAAATCAAATGATGAAAGGAGAAGTTCAAAATATATTTTATATTGCTTAATTAATTACAGGCAGAAGCTCTCGTTCAAGATCCGAGAGACTTGTAGCTTTATTTCATCGCCACAGCCTAGACTTTCAACATTGCTGCCTAATGTCTACATTACCCCGACACGGCTGTACAGCTTGCACCGAGATATGAAAACTTTGAATGAGATTGAATATTCTCACAAAAATTGCGCCCTTTAACAATATGCAGCTGACTGGGATAATGTGGGTCTTCTCGTGGAACCATCCGTGCTCATGTTTGTCCATAAAATCATGCTAACCAAAGACTTGACGTCCCCGGTCATGAAAGAGGCCAAGAACAAATCGATGGACCTCATAATCTCATATCATCCTCCCATATTCAAGCCCTTAAAATGTCTGTCAAAGCTCCAGGAAAGAGAGGGTTCTCGTGGAGTATATAGAGAACAGCATCACTGTCTTTTCTCCACACACCAGCCAAGATGCTATCCTCCTAGGGGTCAATGACTAGTTGTCAGCTTTTGGGGTCAGGGGTAGCCCAGTCTATGCCATTGACAAGACCTGGGTGTTTGCCGATGACTATGTACATGCCTTTGAGGTTGATCTGAAATGGGCCGACCTGGCTTGTGTACGAGACAACTATATGCCTTCTGAGTCTCGACTGAAGACAAAGACTTGTTCACCATGCTTCCATGTTATAGAACATCACGATTCCACCAGAATGTCTCCCATTCCACAAAAATAACAGGAATGGAAGACAGAAAAATAAAGGACTGAGCACATAAACACAAAATGTGCACTCAATGTTTAAAAATTATATGTGGCCACATTGCGAGCCAACGTTTAATGCAACTATTCTGTTTCTTCAAAGAGATGTAAAACTCCACGAGCGTCTAATCTCCAATTTAATACTTTACGAGAACACGGTAGAGGCCCACCCACAGAGAGAGACGCATGGTGTAAACTCAATGCGTGATAAAACTCGCCGTGATAAAACTCGCCAGGATAAAAAGAAGAGCAGTCAAATAAGTTCATGCTGGTTCTCGCAAGCAATTTTCCAGAACAGTTTGACTGTGCTATCAATAACCGATTGGACAAGATGGGAGTTTAAGATTCCAAGCTACAAAGAGCAGGAGCGACTAGTGAAGCATTGCTTCCAGAAGTTCATCCTCGAGCCAGTAGCCTTTAAAGTCTGGTCGACTGTGTAGGGGAATCTGATTATGGTAAGAAATTAACAAACATTGGGTCTTCTTGTGGAACCATCCATGAACCACATAAAATATAACCAGTCCTTGCGAGGATCACATGAAATATAACCAGTCCTTGCTAGGACCCCATGAAATATAACCAGACTTGTGAGGACCACATAAAATATAACCAGTCCTGGAGAGGACTACTCAATAAATAAGTCCTTGAGTTCAAGATAGTCCCTGTGAGGACCTCATGAGGAAATCAATGACTGGGAGGCTGCTGAATATGGTAGAGCTGACTTAGGTCTGGTCCACAACAGGACCAAGAAAATGCAATAATGAAAATAAAAGCCAGAACGAGCACTGCAAGACCCAAGCGTTCCTAATGTCATCTTGTGTCACCACAGTAACACAAGAGCGAGAGTATCTCTAGCAGTTCCGGGAGCAATTCATCTCTTTAGTTATATCTCTGTGGAGATTTTTATCTCAGAGGTTAACCAAGACCAATTGCAGGTTGTTTGATTTCATCCTTTGTGCACTGCTATACTGACCGGCGGCGATGTGGCACCCATCGGAAAGGAAGGCATTACTGCAGTGCACAAATCGTTCGACTGGGCACACACCAGTCATAAGGGAGTGGTGCTGTTTGTTGACGAAGCAGACGCTTTCCTCTGGAAAAGGAGTACGGAAGTTATCAGTGAAGATATGAGCTGTGCTATCAATAACCGATTGGACGAGATGGGAGTTTAAGATTCCAAGCTACAAAGAGCGGGAGCGACTAGTGAAGCACTGCTTCCACAAATTCATCCTCGAGCCAGTAGCCTTTAAAGTGTGTAGTGAAATTTGATTATGGCAAGAAATGGACAAACATTGGGTCTTCTTGTGGAACCATCCATGCTCACGTTTGTCCGTAAAATTATGCTGACCAACATATCCTTGTGAGGACCACATAAAATATAACCAATCCTTGCAAGGTCCACATGAAATATAACCAGTCCTTGCGAGGACCACATGAAATATAATCAATCCTTGCGAGGACCACAAGAAATACAATCAGCCCTTGCGAGGACCACATGAAATATAATCAATCCTTGCGAGGACCACATGAAATATAACCAGTCCTTGCGAGGACCACATGAAATATAACCAATCCTTGCGAGGACCACATAAATATAATCAATCCTTGCGAGGAACACATGAAATATAAGCAGTCCTGTGAGGAACACATAAATATAACCAGTCCTGGAGAGGACCACTCAAAAAATAACCAGTCCTTGAGTTCAAGATAGTCCCTGTGAGGACCTCATGAGGAAATCAACAACTGGGAGGCTGCTGAATATGGTAGGGTCGACTTAGGACAGGTCCACAACAGGACCAAGAAAACGCAATAATGAAAATACCAGCCAGATAGAGCACTACAAGACCCAAGCGTTCCCAGATTCAAGGTAATCTTGCAGGGACACATGAAGAGAAGACAGACAGAGGGAGATGCGGATGCCTGAAATCAAGTATAATCCTTGCTTGATTGTCCTGTAGTAATCTAAATTGTGTGTAAGACTGGTGGTTGATGAGAGTGAGTTTGAAGTGCTACATGGAGTCCGACAGTCAACCATGTGAGGATCCTTACATGGAAATCAAACAACAGGAACAAAATAGTATTATTCAACCTATGACTGACCCTAGTCACACAGACAAGATGAGAAAGGTTAGAAACATGGGCCATTTCAATGTCTCTTCATAAATGAGAGAACCCTTGCAAGTGCGAAACTTCTTTTGCTCATGCTCACAACCTGAAACGTCACAAAAAAATTAATGCAGGAAAGAAGTCATATGTGTGGCACTTCTTTTACTGCAGCAGGTAGTGTCGCAGACACTACCACCACCTACTAACAATAAAGGGCCTTGGATCGACATTCAAAAGCCCCAAGAGATCATTTACCAAAGAGGCAGATTCTAATCACGTCGTCCGGAACTATTCAGTGGAAGCGTTTTCCTGGCCTCAACATATTATTATTATTATTATTACGGGACACCGGCGTGGGGAGCTAACAGTGATAACCGGATAGACAGGGACAGGGAAAACAACTTTTCTGTGTCAATATTCATCAGATTTATGTGTTCAAGGAGTGAACACTGTGGGGAAATTGTGGTAGATCAACGACGAGTGGCTCACCAGGATAATGCGGACCCAGTGTTCACAACAATACCCAGACAAGAACAAAGAACTAATTGATGGATGTATGGACCCGCTTCAGCGCTTTCCCATCTACTTCATGCCATTGGCCGGGCAGGAGAACATCAAAGAAGTGCTTGCTGTTATGGCACCTGCTATATGTGACCAAAACATTGCCCATGTGGTCCTGGACAATCTACAGACCATAAAGGGAATTAACCGCTGCATCGTTGCAGCTTGGAGGAAAATTGCAACGAGTACAAACTGTCATGTGACAGTGGTCGCTAATTAATCACATTAACGTGAAAGAGAACAAAGTCCTAACAATAGCCTTAGCATTTGGTTCACCTAAGGTTACCCAGGAGGCATGACAAGGATGGAAAAATATTTGCAGGCCACTAAGAATACATTTAGCCGGCAACTAGGATTTATAGTGCTATATTTCTGACAAAGCATCACTGTTTTCAACAGAAGTAACAATGATAGATGGAAGCTAAGGGGGCTGAGTGGTCTCGAGGTATGGTGTCCGCCTCGAGTGCTGGAGGTCCCGGGTTCAAGCCCCGGTGATGACCGGGAATTTTTCTCGTGGACTTCCAGTAATAAATTTCCCCCAGTATCTGGGTAGTGAGATCGGACGCCCGTGTGTATTTTTGCGCACGTAAAAAATCCCTTGGCAGTTGGAAATCGAAAAAGAGTAGCCTAACGGCGCTGCACGGGCAAAATTTCGAGTTAAAAATCTACCCAAAGCATTTCAGGATCCTCGATGCAGCGGAGTTCGTGCATTGAGCTGAGTTTCTCCAAACTCAGATTTGAGTTAGGAGGAAAACTGAGCACTTATGGGTTAAACCGTGTGCCGTGATGTTGATCCGACGACTAAAACTACATCTATCTCTTTTGAACATCATTCACAAAAATACTTTGAACCCAACAGTAGTTCATACACAAGCTACTACTTTTAGTGCACTGGACTGATTTTTGCGTGTGGATTAGCTTTCCCTATTACCAGTGTCCCTCGCCATCAGGCGAATCCCCTCCGGCTACAGAGGTACTTGTAATTTACATCCCCAAGTCAAGGACGAGACAACATTTTAGTCCAACTGACCAGTGTAGAGGTTGAACCCGCAACCTCAACATCAGCACAATGGATGTTTAATAACGAGTGCTCTTATCCATTCACCATGCTCATTATCATCATCAAGTAATTACACCATTTACTGCAGGTAAGACCTACACACCTATTGGACGAGATACGGGCTGAAAAATTTAACCTTGCAGCCAAAAGATGAGCTTTAGAGAGTGCGCTGGACGAACTTGATCAGATTCAGAGGAACCTAAATACCTAAATCCGAGCAGTTTTTGACAAGATTCGGGAGATTCTGGATAAGTGAGAAAAAGAACTTTTCGCTGTTTTGGAATCAGAATTATATCGAAAACGCAAAATTATGGATGGGCATATGAAGGTGCTGCTGGACAGAGAGTATGAGCTAAAACTCAGAATTCAACGGCCTTCAGAAAGCAAAAGCTGAACAAGACAGATTTTCTCGGGCCACAAAGCTTGACATGATTTTTGCTGCAAGGCAGCTCCAAGAGAAATGTCAGGAACAGAACAAAATGTTCTCCACTTTCATTGATCTTACCAAGGCTTTTGATACAGTCAGCAGAGAAGGACTGTGGAAAATTATGATGAAATATGGCTGTCCACAAAAGTTAAATAGTGCGGCTATTTCATGATGGTATGTAGGCAAGAGTCAGGAAAATGGTGAACTGTCTGAGCCCTTTCCTGTCACCAATGGAGTGAAGCAAGGATGTGTAATGGCACCAACACTGTTCAGCCTCATGTTTTCAGCTATGTTGACGAATGCCTGAGAACAACGACATTGGAATAGACATCAACTACCGTATGGATGGAAAGTTGTTCAATCTCAGAAGGCTGAAAGCTAAAACCGAAACTAACAGCCATGGAAATGACAGAAAATGGACTAAATGTGGGAACAGCCTCATCAGATTTCAAAAGTACATACTTTAAAAAAACAAAACAACAACAACTGATGTCATAACTGCACAGTGCTATAATACAAATACACATGAAACATGGACAACAGCAATAAGCGGAACGTCCCAACACATGGTCAGATCTCTCAGTTGTGTGAGGAGGCCGTACGGGTGATATGTAATCCCTGCTGAGGCATTATGCATAATGCTCATGAAATCACCCAACACTGCACCAGGCGGCGTCCGATATGGGAACCTACAGACGATGTCAGATGACATGGAAGAATTGGCCAGAGAATTAACACCAGTATCCAAAGGGGCCTGGTCAAAGAGGAATGGCTACACAGCTACTTGTTACCGCTGCCTAAACCTAACAAAGACCATTCCAAGATATGCGGCTACAGAATCATAACGATGCAGAACACTGCTGGCAAACTACTGGAGAAAATTGTAGCACACAGACTTGCTCGTGACTTGGACCAAGAAATATACCATCAAGTCAGCTACTCAACATAAGAGCTGGCGAGCGGTTCATGCAGTTTCCTGACAGTGCATCCTCAAGAGATCGCAGAAGAACAACCATACTTTCATCTTGTTTGCTACTTGAATACAGACAAGGGGATAGTTTCAGGACATTTCAAGAGATGTCCGACATCACTAACATCGCCACTAAGAAGATCAGAATATGCTTCAAGATGCCCACAGTGATAACAGCAATTAATAATCTACTGTCGGCTATAGTGTCAGATTGGATATCCCAGCAGCCATTGAGGAGGCAGCAACCAACATTGCCAGACAGGCAGATGAGTTGAATTTGGTGCCAAGTTGGTCTAAAAATATTAATTCAGTTGGCCTATGTCAAGACACAGTCAAGAATATTGACCCAATTCTACTGGCCTAAATTCTGCAGTGACAAATAATACTGCAGGTCATGCGAGGTCTGCCAAAAGTTGGTAAAGAAAGGGAAACACCCCCAAGCAAAGTTGCAACCAACAGATCTTATTAGCAGACCTTTCGAGAAGATCTCAGTAGACATTGTTGGCCCATTAAATCATGTTACATTAAAAGGAAATAGATATATTTTACCAGTCATTGATTTATGCACAAGGTGGCCGGAGGCTATTCCTCTAAAAAATATCACCTCCAAAGATATTATTGAAGTTTTTTTCCATATCTTTGCTAGAATTGGCTTTCCCAACACTATTCTATCCGATACAGGGACTCAGTTTATCTTTGCAGCAACCCAGTCCTTTAACAAGATGTTAGGAATAAAACTGTTTCAACAGCCCATACCATCCGCACTCAAGGGGAGTTAGAGAAAATTAACGGGGACCTAAAACATGTTAGCAAAAATCACCCAAGAATATGCCCCAATGACTGGGACACCTTTTTACCTGCTACACTTTTCGCTTATTGAGAAGTGCCGCACTGTAGTACAGGGTTATCACCCTTTGAATTGGTATAAGGAGCCAAACCACGTGGCCCGTTAATTTATAGAGAGTTTTTGACTGAAATGAACAATGATCAGAAATCAGTGTCACCATACCAACATATTACAACATTATGGGACAGAATATGAAATCATGTGTAATGGCCAAAGAATCAAGACAATCAGGCGCTATCTACAGAGATTATGCCAACAAAAAGAACAAAACACTGACATTGACACCAGGACAGAACGTGCTATTTCTCTTACCTAACAACAACAAAAATCTCCTAGCAAGGACCTTTCAAGATAATCAGATTTCAACAGTAGACTATGAAGTTGCAATTAATAAGAACAAAATATTCCACATCAACATGTTGAAACCCTATTACAACAGAGACGACAGCCAAGACGACACAGCAGCAAACATGACCATAGTAGACCACACAGACCCAGAAGACACAGACGAAATACCAGTGCCAACATTAGACACTGACAGACACGTTACAAGACAAAATATCACTATACCTCTCTCAGACCGACAGAGACAGCTGCTTACAACTGCTACAAGACTATAAGACCCTTTTCTCCAACCATCCAGGACAGACTGATCTAATCAAACACCAGATCATACTTACGAGTCAAATACCTATAAAATGCAGACCTTATTCAATACCAATACATTATAAAGACAAACTACATAAGAAATTCTAGACCTTGAGAAAAACAAAATTATCAGAAAAATCAGTCACAATATTGTTCACCAATTGTGATTGTCAAAAAAAAAATTAAAAAAAGATGGTTCGACACGACTATGTGTCGACTACCGCAAACTAAATGCAATAACTCAATGGGACTCAGAACCAATGACGAACTGTGAAGATATACTGACAGACATAACAGATGCGAAATACTTCTCAAAACTTGACATGACTGAAGACTCCATTCACCTTACAGCATTCGCCACACCGTGGGGCCTATACGAATGGTGTAAATTACCATTTGGGCTAGTCAACGCCCCTGCAACATTCGTTAGAATGACAAGACTGCTGTTAGAAGACGTTCCTCAGACGACATCTGTATACACAGCAACAGTATGACAACACATAGTGACATTACGACAAACTTTTGAACGTATCAGGCAACACGGCCTGACTGTAAAACCAGCAAAAGTTGAAAGCCACGAAATGTTTTTTCGGCTATAAAATTTGTGACGGCAGTAACACTACTGATGATAAGATTGCATCTAGAATTTTGAAATTATCACTTCTTACAACGAAGAAAGAAGTAAGAAGCATGTTAGGATTGGTGAACTATTATAGAAAGTTCATACCAAACTTTTCAGACCTAACAGAACTTTTCACCAATCTGTTGACAAAGTGCCAACCAATAAAAGTTGTAAACAGTGAGGGCCTGAAAGAAGCTCTTACAAAATACAAGGGTATTTCTAATCTAAGCCTATATTAAAACTCCCCAATATTAATCTTCCATTCACAGTTATGACTGCCGCGAGCAGTGTGGGCGTGGCTGGGGTCCTCCTACAGACCTACGACAATGTGCTGCATCCAGTGGCATATGTCAGTCGCAAGTGAACGTAATTACAGCGCACCGGAATTGGAATGTTTAGTGCTGATATATTCATTATCTTGACTATCCAGGTATTTGTTAGGCAAACACTTCTTTGTTGAATCTGACAACAGCCCACTTAAGATAGTAATGCAAGGAACCCCATCAAATCATAGAATAGCCAGATGGGCGTTACTTCTACAAAATTACAGCTTTGAAGTACACCACAAACGGTACTGAGAACACAATTGCGGACTTCCTGTCAAGGATTCCTCTTGACAATTCTACCAGCGGTCTAACTACACTGGAGCGCAAAGATTAAAATAAAGTTATTACCAGCGCTCAGACCGAAATATCACATTGCAAAGCAAGACATCACCCCGTCACATAGAACGTTGCCTAAACAAATTTAATGTGATATGGACTATGTACAAGTATAATTACAAATAGCATTTTTAAGTTGTTAATGTGTGTGTAAATGAAGGGTGACAAACGTGGGACTGCACTGGGACATTAATTGTTGCAAATATGTTCACATTTAAGAGCAGAACGAACAATAGTACACAGCTACAACAACTTAACGTACTTCCAGCACTTAATATCCATTAGTGCCAGCACTGAACAACACTGTAATAACTGCACCGAAATGATCAAACGTTTTAATTAGTTAACGTAATGTGTTAGTTAAACGACACCGTTGCCCGGAACAGTACACTTCAACACTTTGTACAAACGAAATGTTCTTTTTTGTCCGTGTTCCGAAGTTTTGTGAACACGATAAATTTAGTTTCGTTTCTTTTCCTACTTTGTTTCTAAATTGTTATTATATCAGACTATACATAATTAGTTAAGTATAAATGAGTGAGTGAATGAATTTTATGACTTTTGAATTTGCATTTAATAGATTGAGAAAAAAGATTTATATATTAATTATCTATTTATAGTATTGTAACCTAAGAAGAATGTCTCGGTGTGTTAACCATGCATAGAAAGATCAGATGGTTCAATCAAAAATGTATAAAAGCAGTTAATAGAAAAAAGAATGCCAGACATTTATGGTTAAATGACAACAACATCCAAAAGGATGAGCAATGTAGAAATGAATGTAAAGAGGCTACAAAAATAGTTTGACAGCAGAAGCGAGAATATATGAGTAATATAATCAAAGATATGGAAACTAATCACCAGAAAAACGAATCCAGAAAGTTTTTTACAGAACTGAAGTCAATGAAACAAGGGCACCAACACAACACACATGGTTTAAAAGACAAAAATGGGAATATGATAAATACCAATGAGGAAATGTGCAACACGTGGAAAGAATATTTTGTTGAATTACTAAACTGTGAAGCTCCAAGTAACAATTTCCCACAGGAAGAGGTTCTAACATGTGAACCACAAATTGAAGAACCTACATTTGAAGAAATTCTATATGTAATCACACGACTTAAAAACAATAAGGCAACTGGGGCTGATGGAATTGCTGCTGAATTTATAAAGGCAGGTGGCCATGCATTACATCTAAAGCTATACGAACTAATAATAAAAATCTTGAGGACAGAAGAATAACCCCATGACTGGAAAGAGTCATTATTGATATGTATCTTTACGAAAGGAGACAAGTTCCAATGTGAAAATTATGGAGGAATAACACTACTGTCCACAAGCTATAAGATACTATCCGCAGTATTACTAAATAGACAAACCATATTCAGAAGACATTAGGCGACTACCAGGCGGATTTTAGACAAAACAGATCAACAATAGATCAGATATTTATCTTACGACAAATAGCCGAGAAAAATTGGGAATATAAAAGAGATCTTCATAACATTTTTGTGGATTTTAAACAGGCTTATGATAGTGTCCATAGGAATAGTCTATGGAATGCTATGCAGGAATTTGGAATACCAAGGAAGTTAATCAACATGACCAGACTATGCATGGAAGATACTTATAATCTAGTAACACATAAAGGTAGGAAATCAGACCCTTTAAGATAATAGGGAAACAAAACTCGCTTACACTCAGGAAATAAATGACCGTAGACCCCAAGGTAGACCAAGAAGACGGTGGAGAGATAATATATATATACAGACCTACAAGCACTTGGAATCAATGACTGGTAAGAGAAGGTCAACCAGAGAGATGAATGGAGATGGATTGTATCTGCAGCAAAGAACCTCAATGGCTCGGAACACTGAAGAAGAAGAATCTAAGGATCATCGATTGACTCCATCGTTCAATAATGCCAGAAATGACACTATTTTGAATAAAGTGAGGTCAAACGTTCGACACTTAAACAACAAATGTACTATTTTTTTGTTTTGTTTTTGAAAGTATCTAAAAGTTACCCTACATAATTATTTATGATTGTACCTAAAGGGATGCAATCTGATATTGGCAAAATTGATACATGCATATGGTTTTTTCAATGTGGTCAAATGTCTACAAAATACCAAGCTGAGTCAACTAGAGGTGCACTAGGGTTACTAAGATTTGATAGGACCAGGATTAGAATATCTGGCCAGAGGTGTTAGTGTTCTGGTCCTGAAGTCATCATACAGGGTGATGACTTGACGCCTAACGTTTTTTGTTGAGAGGGAGGACGTAGCTTGAAAGATAGCGTCAATTGTAAACTTCCGGTCTGTGCTGAGTCCGTTGTCAAACAAAGTACCAATCCAACCAGGGGACTATGCTTGATGCGAGTGGCCGGATGGCAACAATGAATGAAGTATACATGCATCATTGCCAAACAGATAGCACCTTGCAATGATATAACATGATCCATCAAGGGAAACAACTATTGGGTCCTGACTTAAAATAAGAATTTTAACACAAACTATGTGTGACTACACACATAATGAAAGGGGATCCCTTTCATAAAGAGGGGAGGAGAGTGTCAGGAACCCAATATTAACTAACCTAATATATAACAGTGACAGGAGTTAGCGGAGGACAGCTCACGACAGGCGATCATAACAGGCAGCCTGGTGTTACCAAGTACAGGTCAATTGCGCACTAGTTGAAGCCCTGCGGCCATCATGCCACGTTAATCGCACGGGCGACACATACTGTGAGAAGTGAAGGTCTTCTTCTTCTTCTGCGTTCATCCGGAGTTTTTTTTTCCGGACGTGATTGCGTTGTGCCCGTTTACAGCAGAGCTGCATTCTTGCACCGTTAGGCCGACACATCCGACTTCTGCGGGCATTTGTTGACCGGGTTAACCTTCCCGGGGAAGTGAAGGTCTGACCGAACATACTTGTGTCAGGCAGAAGGGTATAGGAGTTCGAGACGGACAGACAGAGAGGGTTATGCTTGTGTTTCATGATCGTTGTGAAATGGCTGCAATGAGATGTAGCATGACCAATTGGTAGATTGAGATATGGGCTTGTGCTGAAACAGAGAGAGAGCTATTTTGTATTATTTCCTTATAAGATGTATGATGCATGTATATATTGCTGTGATAATGTACGAGTTGCACATAGTTACGAGCTCAACTTTCACGAATGTACTCACTGTAAATAGAGAACGTGAATAAACGGGTTTTCTTCACGTTACTGTGTGTGAGAGCGTAATCATTGAATGTGTGCGATTGTTCCGCCCCTGTTCTGGAGAGCGAGCCGAATGTTAATATAATTGAGTCCATGACATATACCACAGATGTCAGCAGACGTCATGATGCATGGCCCGAGGCAGCGGTGCAGAGCTTCCAGTTCTCAGGAACATGCCATAGTGTCCCCCCCCCTCGAAAGCATAAAGACTGGTTTGATGAAAATTCCGAAGACAACCAATTGCTGGCCGAGAAACAACATCTCAAGGCATATCTGAATGACCCAAAGTCAACATAAAAAAAAAAAGATGCCTTCAATAAAATTAGAATAGTGCAGCAGAAACTTCTACGACTTGTTGAAAGCAGTCGATGTTCCTACATCACCAGATATAGCTCCCCTCCTCAGTGCAGATGGGGAACATTGGTCACAGATAAAGAAATCCAACGCTGGGCAGAGCAGTTAAGCAACATCTTAAATGCAACTTCCTTCTTTGATGGTGAAACCATCAACTGTCTTCCTCAAGTTCCCACTAATGATACACTTGATGACCTGCCAACCATAGTGGAAGTAAACAAAGCCTTCCAGTAACTTTCCAGCGGGAAGGCGCCTAGTTCTGACTCCATCCCAGCTAAGATATACAAGGCAGGTGGACCGGTCCTAATAGAGCAGCTTCACCAAGTCTTTACAAATATATGGGTGAACAAGACCATGCCACAAGATTTCAAGGACACGTCAATAGTCCACCTTTACACATGTAAAGGAAACCGCCAATCCTGTGACAACCACCTAGGCATCTCCTTGCTCTCAATTGTAGGGAAGATACTCGCCAGAATTCTTCTAAATCGCCTCATGGCACATCTCGATCAAGGTCTTCTTCCTGAGAGTCAATGTGACTTCAGAAAAGAATGAGGAATTGTTTACATGATTTTTCCTGCAAGGCAGCTGCAAGAGAAATGTTAGGAACAGAACAAAATGTTTTCCACTTTCATTGACCTCACCAAGGCTTTTCAAACAGTCAGCAGAGAAGGACTGTGGAAGATTATGGTGAAGTATGGCTGTCCACGAAAGTTTGTCCAAATAGTGCGGCTATTTCATGATGGTATGTAGGCAACAGTACAGGAAAATGGTGAACTGTCTGAGCCCTTTCCTGTCACCAATGGAGTGAAGCAAGGATGTGTCATGGCACCAACATTATTCAGCCTAATTTTTTCAGCTACGCTGACGAATGCCTGAGAACGACGACATTAGAATAGACAACTACCACATGGATGGAAAGTTGTTGAGAAGGCTGAAAGCTAAAACCAAAACTAACAGCCATGGAAATGACAGAAAATGGACTAAATGTGGGAACAGCCTCATCAGATTTCAAAAGTACATACTTTTTAAAAAACAACAACTGATGTCATAACTGCAGAGTGTTATAATACAAATACACAGGAAACATATGTACAACAGCAATAAGCGGAACGTCCCAACACATGGTCAGCTCTCAGTTGTGTGAGGAGGCCCGGGTCGGGTGATGAATGTGTAATCCCTGCTGAGGCATTACGCACAATGCTCAAGAAATCACCCAACACTGCACCAGGCGGCATCCGATATGGGAACCTACAGATGATGACATGGAAGAATTGGCCAGAGAATTTAACACCAGTATCCAAAGGGACCTGGTCAAAGAGGAGTGGCTACACAGCTACTTGTTACCACTGCAAAACCTAACAAAGACCATTCATGCGGCTACAGAATCATAACGATGCAGAACACTGCTGGCAAGTTACTGGAGAAAATTGTAGCACCCAAACTTGCTCGTGACTTGGAACAAGAAATATACCATCAAATCAGCTGCTCAACATAAGAGCTGGCAAACGGTTCATGCAGTTTCCTGACAGTGCATCCTCAAGAGAAGTAGCAGAAGACCAACCATACTTTCATCTTGTTTGCTACTTGAATGCAGACAAGCGGATAGTTTCAGGACATTTCAAGAGGTGTCCAACGTCAGTAACATCCCCACTAAGGACCTACTCAGCCAGTAGGAGAAGATCAGAATATGCTACGAGATACCTATAATGATTACAACAATTAATGATTTACTGCTGCGCTAGTATCTGATTGAATTTGCCAGCAGCCATTGAGGAGGCAGCAACC
This sequence comes from Cepaea nemoralis, assembly GCA_014155875.1. Taxonomy (NCBI): domain Eukaryota; kingdom Metazoa; phylum Mollusca; class Gastropoda; order Stylommatophora; family Helicidae; genus Cepaea; species Cepaea nemoralis. The sequence goes on along the minus strand of JACEFZ010022015.1, from coordinate 934,832 downwards.
ACCACTGCCAGACAGGCAGAAGAGTTGAATTTGGTGCCAAGCTGGTCTATCACGGAGAAAGCCTCTGCAGCCCTGTATATGGCTTCCCAAGCTTCAGAAGTCAAGAAAGCTGCCAAAGATATTGCAATGGTGTCCAGTCTGACAGAAGACACCATTTCTCGCTATGTGCAGATGCATCCATCTGCTAAACAACTGTTCCCAGAGGAAAGCAGTTTCTTCACATCAATTAAAAATTTACCAAAGAAATAGATATGCACAAGCCAAGAAAGCATGAAGCTAGCCATTGGAATCTGAAATTTAGCTTGTTTAATATCATTTGATTATGTCTGTCATTGTTTTGTACCACATTGTTATCAGATTGGGTTTTGCACTCGCCCCAATCATTTTGCAGTTAAATTAGGTTCATTTTCATACTAACTCCAAGTATTAACTTTGTTTGAAACATGAAACTTAATAAAAATTATAAATTGTTATTTGCAAATATGACTTCCAAAGGATGGGATCACAAAGAATCAGCGGAGGTTAAGGAATTTTGTCGGAAAAACAAACTACACAGAATTGATAGATTGGGCAATCAAATAAACCTCAATATAAGACATGAGACGAGCGAGTACAGTCATGCTGATGGGACCACTGCAAGCACAGGTCAGTTCATTCACATGGAGGATGCTGTGAGCACAGACAATCAAGCCGTAATAGTGCTGCAGTCGAACGAACTACAAGAACGACAAGGAGCAGCAACATTGCCCAGAATGATGATTTTCAACACAGTGTTCCAAATGAACAAGATTTTGTAAACAAGCAGGCAGATTTACGTAATGATGATAGATAAATATATGGTAGAAAAAAAACTTGTTAGAAAATCAAATTTAGAATTGAAAAATATACATAGATTAAACGTGTGTTTAAAAGGGACTAAGACCTACAATAAGAACAAGGGGAAGCGGGGCCTCGGAGTGTCGCTCTATACTCTGGGGGAACCACCAATACTTTTAAAAAAACATGATTTCCATGCCATTTTGCTGGTAGCGGTGTGTCGCAGACAACTGCCATCTACTAACAATAAAGAGCCTCGGATCAACATTCGAAAGCCCCAAGAGATTATTTACCAAAGAGGCAGTTTCTAATGACATGTCATCCGGCACTATTCAGTGTAGCCCGCACAGATATACTATGTCGATGCCATAATGCCAATATAAAAGTCCGCCCCGAAAAATACAGTTCATCGATGTGAGCGGCAGTCACTAAAACCAGCAGCCACACATTACTGCATAAAGGAAACCCAGTTAGGTCAGCAACTGGTCGGCCGCTATTTTTCTGAACATGCAGTTCACGATACAAAACCTCCGACAGATGTAAAAGCACTCCACATGAAATCCACAGCTCAAATGGTGGTTATTTCTCTATAAGCAAGCCATGGTATCACAGTGGCTAGTGCATTTGCATGCCGGCCCGGTGGCCATGGGTTTGAATTCGCATCGAGGCAGATTTAACATTGACCTGAGCTCCCAGGTCGACCAGCTCCCAGGTCGACCCATTCTAAATTGAGTACTAGGATATATCTTGTGAAGTAAGGACAGTCGGTGTTATATTGACCACATCATCCCACCAGTGCCGATTGGTCAGTAAAGATGTGGGCATAGCATCATATGTCCAATAAGCTTGAATATAAAGAAGTGTCCGTTCCTTTATTCCCACCTAAGGCAACTACTGGGAGATCGTCTGTGACTAAATCAGTTCTTACCTTCCGAGTTCATATGTTTTATATCTTTGAGTAAATATGTTTCATATATTTCACATGCATTCAAATTGAGTTTTGAAACTTGACTGAAGATACTCGAGGCATGTATGCTCTGGAGTCGGCGTTGCAGAAAGAGCGACGATATAAACTTATCTTTGATGAAGAGAGCTTTGAGGAAACCATGAAGTGCCTGATCTGCAGAGAAGTGTACGACGACGTGGAAAAACTGCCAAAGATGAACGGTCACCACACGTTCTGTCTGGACTGTCTCTACCAGATATATGTCAAGTGGAGGGAGTTCAGACAATCTCTGACTGGCATCTTCAGAAGCATGCCAATGACAGTGAAGATAGTGTCTGACCTGTCTCGAAGGGATTATCTCTGAGCAGGAATTACGGCGCCTGCCTAATGATCACACCATCATGGAGCTGTTGACCTTTGCCAATAAGACTAGCAAGAATGACGTCCAGTATTGCACCAAGCACCAGATGCAGCCGCTCTTCTGTGAGCCGTGTATTATGCCCGTGTACTGTGACTGCATAGTGATCGACCACAAGGAATCCAAAGGCCACACTGTAGTCAATGTGGATGAAGCCATGAAGACCTACACACCTATTGTGGAAGAGAAGCTGGATGAGATACGGGCTGAAAAATTTAACCTCACAGCTAAAAGAGAAGCTTTAGAGCACGCGCTGAACAAACTTGATCAGATTCCGAGGAACCTAAATACCCAAATCCGAGCAGTTTTTGACAAGATTCGGGAGGTTCTGGATAAGCGAGAAAAAGAACTTTTCGCCGTTTCGGAATCAGAATTAGATCGAAAACGCAAAATTGTGGATTGGCATATTAAGGTACTGTTGGACAGAGTTTGAGCTAAACTCAGAATTCAATGGCCTTCAGAAAGCAAAGGATCAAGCCATAATAGTGCTGCAGTCTGAAGCGCGAACAAACGTAAGAACGACAAGGAGCAGCAACATTGCCCAGAATGCTTCGTTCAAAGAAATTTACCATCAAGTCAGCTGCTCAACGTAAGAGCTGGAAAGCGGTTCATGCAGTTTCCTGACAGTGCATCCTCAAGAGGTCGCAGAAGAACAACCATACTTTCATCTTGTTTGCTACTTGAATGCCGACAAGGGGATAGTTTCAAGACATTTCAAGAGGTGTCCGACATCACTAACATCCCCACTAAGGATCTACTCAGCCAGTATGAGAAGATCAGAATTTATTTTATCTAGTTTGTTTTTACAATTTTATGATTTAGCCAAGCAGACGCAGGTTGCCCTTTTGCCCACAATAATGTCTAACGTAAACTGGGTCTCTACATTATGTGATGCAGCGACTCATTTTGTCAGAACTAGTGGGTGAGTCTGGGGGAGAACCAGTAATGTAGCCTGACTTGATTGCTTGTCAGATTGGCGCAGTAACAAGATGCATGTTCTATGGCTGGGAGACTAAGGGACATAATATAAACACGTGGTTGTTCATGAAACTGGACATCTGACCTAGCCAGATATAAAATAAACAGTTTATACACTCAACAGTTCTGAGACATCGATATCAGTGCACTTGGGGCATTCCCATAAGCGCTCAGTCCTCACTTCAACAGTCAGCTTAGAGCCCCAATACTATTGGTGCCCGTTAGAATCTAATTATTATGTCCATCTTGCTTTACCTCAGTGTCGATGTCAGTTTATACAAGATTCGGGAGGTTCTGGATAAGCGAGAAAAAGAACTTTTCGCCGTTTCGGAATCAGAATTAGATCGAAAACGCAAAATTGTGGATTGGCATATTAAGGTACTGTTGGACAGAGTTTGAGCTAAACTCAGAATTCAATGGCCTTCAGAAAGCAAAGGATCAAGCCATAATAGTGCTGCAGTCTGAAGCGCGAACAAACGTAAGAACGACAAGGAGCAGCAACATTGCCCAGAATGCTTCGTTCAAAGAAATTTACCATCAAGTCAGCTGCTCAACGTAAGAGCTGGAAAGCGGTTCATGCAGTTTCCTGACAGTGCATCCTCAAGAGGTCGCAGAAGAACAACCATACTTTCATCTTGTTTGCTACTTGAATGCCGACAAGGGGATAGTTTCAAGACATTTCAAGAGGTGTCCGACATCACTAACATCCCCACTAAGGATCTACTCAGCCAGTATGAGAAGATCAGAATTTATTTTATCTAGTTTGTTTTTACAATTTTATGATTTAGCCAAGCAGACGCAGGTTGCCCTTTTGCCCACAATAATGTCTAACGTAAACTGGGTCTCTACATTATGTGATGCAGCGACTCATTTTGTCAGAACTAGTGGGTGAGTCTGGGGGAGAACCAGTAATGTAGCCTGACTTGATTGCTTGTCAGATTGGCGCAGTAACAAGATGCATGTTCTATGGCTGGGAGACTAAGGGACATAATATAAACACGTGGTTGTTCATGAAACTGGACATCTGACCTAGCCAGATATAAAATAAACAGTTTATACACTCAACAGTTCTGAGACATCGATATCAGTGCACTTGGGGCATTCCCATAAGCGCTCAGTCCTCACTTCAACAGTCAGCTTAGAGCCCCAATACTATTGGTGCCCGTTAGAATCTAATTATTATGTCCATCTTGCTTTACCTCAGTGTCGATGTCAGTTTATACAACCCCCCCCCCCCCCCCCCCCCCCCCCCCCCAACATGGACAAATGCAAAATGTGGCACTGATCTCATCCCGCTGGAAAGTCTCTTGCGATGGCCATTTCCTCCATTTCACGAACTTCCATGTACAACTCCTCTAGAATCCCATCCTTTGTTTCTTCTTGATCTAATAAATTCTAAGAATGCTTCTGTAACTTTGGTTCGATCCTCTTGCACCTTCATATAATCAATACTCTTTACGCGTTTGTGTGTCCATACACTGGGAATATTTATTTACATAATACAAGATGAATGTCCAGTTTTTTTCCATAAAACATTTTATTTACATTGAATGGCAGGCCAGGAACCGGGCTTTTGACAGTCCAAATTCGGGTAACGTCAATTATATAGCGTCCCTTATACTGTGCGAAACGATTCCACGATGGATAGAAGAGTTGGTGAGCAGCCAATCTTCTTTAATTCTTTGATCAGACCCTCACGACTGACCAAATCAAATGCCTTTGTGAGGTCGATAAAGGCAATAAACGATCGATTTTGTTCCCGGCATTTTTCTTGCATTTGTCGCAATGAAAATATATCAACGGTAGACCGGTTCGGTCGGAAGCCGCACTGTGATTCGGGGTAGACTTGGATCTCCTAGGACTTGAAGTCTGCGCAGAACAGTTATGGCAAATACTTTCCCAACAGTACACAGAAGTGAAATACTCCTATAGTTGTTACAGTCGCTTCGATCGCCCTTGTTCTTGTGCAGCGTAATGATGCTTGAATCTTTGAAATCCATTACGTATGACATTTTAATAATAATATACATACCAGCAAATTACTTTAAAATTAATTAATTGCAAAATATTTTAAAGTGATCCACAATTGTAACATATGTTAAAATACAAACCCAATGTAAGGTAATGTGCTTGTAAGCTATCAGATATGTGACAATCTCTGCAATTTGTTGACCCTTTTTCAATCTTCTCTATTAACATTTGATCATTAAGTTTGACATCCTGATTCACCATCAGTTCAGCTGTCAAACATCCGATTAAGACCATTGCACAGTTGATCAAACGCCCAATGAAAGGTATTATTCTGAAGCCTACTTTGGAAGAAACTCTCAGAGACATTGCCATAGCAACCGGACATACAAATAAAAACGGTGCATACTTCAAAAACATCTTAGTGCATGGTCCCCCAGGCACAGGGAAATCAATGTTTGCCAAGAGTTTAGCCAAACTCTCAGGCATGCACTACGCTATACTAATCGGCGGCGATTTGGCACCCATGTGAAAGGAGGCCTTTTCTGCAGTGCACAAAGTGTTCAACTGGGTACACACTAGTCGTAAGGGGGTGGTGGTGTTTATTGACCAAGCATACGCTTTCCTCAGGAAAAGGAACACAGAAGTTATCAGTGAAGATATGAGAACTGCCATTAATGTATTTCTGTACAGAACAGGAGAGCAGTCAAATAAGTTCATGCTGGCTCTCGCAAGCAACCTCCCAGAACAGTTTGACTGGGCCATCAATAACCGATTGAACGAGATGGTGGAGTTTGAGATCCCAAGCTACGAAGAGCGGGAATAACTAGTGAGGCACTACTTCCAGAAATTCATCCTCGAGCCAGTCTCAAAGTCTGGTTGACCTTGTGTAACGGAACTTGATTATCGTAAGAAATATCAGAAAAACAGAGCGACTGTCAGGCAGGGAGATTTCCAAGCTTGGGGTAGCCAGGCAAGCCAAAGCTTTTATGCATCAGAAGATGTGCTCACTAAAGATATTAACGACATTGTCAAAAATGCTGAACAAACACTCAAGCTGAAAGACTGGCAGCTTAGGGAGGCCAGTAGAGTGATGCCCGTCATCATGGCACCATGCACAGCAGCAGCAGCAAAGAGCCAGTAACCCTGACGAAAGTTACTCTGCGGAATAAAGCTTCTATTTGAAGTACACTCTGCGTTGGACCATGGTCAGGTTTCGAGGATGGCAATGGATTTTCATAGTGCCGCCATTAGTCTAAGATATTTTACAATTGTTAGAGAGGTTTTAGAAATATGATAGTGTGAATATGTGACCATATGATTATATGAAATGCATGGATGCGTCATATAATAGATAATAGTACCAGTGTTGTGTTATGACAAACAGCTGTGAAGTTGTATCAATGATTATGTAATGTGTGTCACCGCCTCACCTTTATAGATATTAATTAAAGGGCTGCAACTCCCGCCCAAGGGATAGAAGTGAGTCACTCCGGGGCCCGAGTAATCTAGAGCCTTCTCAAAGGACTGGTCATTGAGTCCATGGTTCCGTGGACACTGATGTGGCCCGCCTATTGCGGGGTCCACGAGGAACTTGGACAGAGTTACCACCCGTGTCGGATTGGGACACGTGTGGACCGGCAGAGGACAGACGGACTTCAGGGAGACAACAGGGCCTGCCTTAGAGGGACTCAATAGATATCAATAGATATATAGACATCTATGTGTAATGATGTTAACTATCTGTGATATGTAATATAGCGCGGGATTGTTAACCCACTGCGCCAACGCACTGTATATTGAAATACAATAAATGTTCGATATCATATTGAACGGAGTTATTGTTGCCTGTGTGAACCCGAGCTCAGATACCTAGACATGAGCAAGACGATGACAGGCTTTTTGGGGGCTTATTCTCCGGTTTTGGCATAAGATCTAATGTTACAGAGCTATTGATTGCCAAGTAAAATCACTAAATTAATTATATCAAATTGATTTTTGTACCACACAGTGATAACTTTACAAGTTTAAAATATTAGTAGCTATCTAGCGATAAAGTAGAATTAATCTGAGTCCCTCAGCAGTGTCTCAGCAGTGCCTCAGCAGTGTGTGTCTCATTATTGTGATTACAATAAACTATTTTTGACATGACTGACATTTTTTGACTGTTACTAATGTTTTCTCACTCTACGAGCAGATTGTTCCGCGAATAGTGGCGCGTGCAACCTATGTAACCTTTCCAACAGTGGCGAGAGTACAAGACAACACCCGCAAGTTCTGGGATTAAAAGCTAAGTTTCATATCATACCCATTGCAACCCTAAGCGGTACTTCTCACCATCCATCAATGTATCATTTTGCTTTGCATTGATTTGTTTGTATATTCATGACCTTGTAACCAACATAACCTTGCATTTGGATTTACAAATTTAATAATTAAGGGAGATAACTAAATTTTCTACTCCCCAACATTTTTTCTAAGGGATTTAACTGTATAAACAGTACTAACAAGTAAAACACAAAATGTCTAGCTTAGATAAATGCATTGAGCAAGGAATCAAATTAGGTTATAAAGAAGAGAAACTGTCAGAATGGGCACAGAAAACGCACGCAGAAAACATTGCCCGTGAAGAAAGAGCGTTAGAACGAGAAGAAAAACAAAGGCAAATGGAGGCAGAAGAAAAGAAAAGACAAATTGAGGCGGAAGAAGGAAGATCCTGTCACCGCCTCACCTTTATAGATATTAATTAAAGGGCTGCAACTCCCGCCCAAGGGATAGAAGTGAGTCACTCCGGGGCCCGAGTAATCTAGAGCCTTCTCGAAGGACTGGTCATTGAGTCCATGGTTCCGTGGACACTGATGTGGCCCGCCTATTGCGGGGTCCACAAGGAACTCAGACAGTTACCACCCGTGTCGGATTGGGACACGTGTGGACCGGCAGAGGACAGACGGACTTCAGGGAGACAACAGGGCCTGCCTTAGAGGGACTCAATAGATATCAATAGATATATAGACATAGGCTAGATAGTTTGCTAGACTGTTGTATGATAACTATGTGTAATGATGTTAACTATCTGTGATATGTAATATAGCGCGGGATTATTAACCCACTGCGCCAACGCACTGTATATTGAAATACAATAAATGTTCGATATCATATTGAACGGAGTTATTGTTGCCTGTGTGAACCCGAGCTCAGATACCTAGACATGAGCAAGACGATGACATGTGTATAATGAATGAGTTATATTTAAAGTCTCTCTCAGAATTCAGGGGGAAAAAAACGAATGTTCCCTCCCATAACTATGATTGGCGGTCATATCCTGCAACAAAAGTAAAAACAGACTTCATATTTTCAAAAAACAACATTTTTTGCTGCACAAAAGATACAGTCGTACCCAAGTATGCATCCTCAGTTACAGAAGTTGAAGTCAACATGGGTGAACAGAACCTCAAGTTCAGAACGGGAAAGTTGACCAGATTTGCAGATGGTGCAGCAGTGGCAGAGCTAGGGTCTTTCAGTCTCTTATCTCTCACAGTAAGTGCTTATTGTGTATAGACAACATGCATATCTTGCTTTAAGGTGTTCAATTTAGATTGCTTCTTAAACATGATTTCTTTCAATTATTTTGTTTCTTCTTCTTCTGCGTTCATCCGGAGTTTTTTTTTTTTTATTTATGCGATTGCGTTGTGCCTGTTTACAGCAGAGCTGCGTTCTTGCGCCGTAGGCCGACACATCCGACTTCTGCAGGCATTTTTTCACCGGGTTAACCTTCCCGGGGAGTTATTTTGTTTTATATTTTGCCTCGCAAGTACAGAAAATATGTTTGAAACTAGTGTCTTGCAAGCTTATACACACCTATATTACCGGTATATAATATGTTTCCTGTCCGTAACAGGGCAGATAGGCATTTGAACCATTAAGCCTCCGACGTGTTTATGCTTCTGGCTACAGTTTGCAGTCACATTTTCCTCATATGGGACTGGCCAGCTTACTAGACCCAGATTCCTGCCAGCAGCAGCAGTGATGCTGGGAAATAACACAAAGGGGAGCTGACCATTAGAATACAGATGGAGCTCTTCAAAGTGAAGGCCCAGGAAAACATACAAGTTACAACAGCAGACGCAAACATGTGCCAAGATTTGACGTCCCCACCTGCAGACTTCATGCTAAATGTTTCTCATCTTCATGAGAACATAATCCCTTAACACAACAAGTAGGTCAGATGAAGTAGATGGTGCCTCTTTAAAAGACGAAAACAATGACTATTTTGTCACGCCCAAGTCATGCTGGTCTTTCTGTTTGTTTCGTAAGAAGAAATCAAAATCCAAGAAAGACTTAGCGAAACAAAACAGTCGGCACAGCTGAAAAGATGTCAGTTTCTAGGGTAGACCTCAGCCTTTCAGAGAATGCAAATGAAAAGCCAGCAAAACCACTAAAAGAGAAATTAATAGTGAAACATGGACGCCATGGAATCTGCTCTCAATAAAAGTTCTGGTAAAGGAGAAGAAAAACCCAGCAATGGAAAGTTGATTTTCTCAAAATTAGACATCCTGGAGAGTTCTTCTACCGAATAACAATGGGTTATACAATAACCGCTCGATGATTACAGGTGTCTGCATCAGTTGCATATCACATTTGGTGGAGATGAGACTGCAGGCGCGAAACGATGTGGTGAGATGATCAGATCTAATAAATGTGTTCACTGGAGCTGAGATTCAAGAAGGCACAATGCAGAACACAACAGATAAATTCCCAAAAAAGCCAAATAATTCAAAGATACTTGCGATTCCATAAGTGCAGATTATAACCACATGCTAGATTTGACCATGATGAAAGCCAACAGCAATAACCTGGTCCTGCCACCGATAGTCATTTCACGATTTCATTTGACAATTTCACGTGTTCAGCCTTGACGTCTGCAAACAAAGACTTTGAACATAAAGCTTCTGAACTTTGTATAATCTTTAAACTGAGATCTTCAAATACTTTGAACAAAAGCTGGGGGTTCTAGTTCTGGGTGTTGCCACTCGATATGCGGCAGTTGATTGTGTATCAGTATGGCTCGCTTACACGTGAGATCTCTCCAAGAAGCTATTAGTGGTGGGGATTTACTCAGAAAAATAGAAGACATGTTTGCAAAAGTAGACACTGCCAAGATTGAAAGTCATGATCTAGTATTTGGCTATGGAAATATCTTTCATGCATGTAACTTGATCAATACATCAGTACAAATAATGTAGTTATATAACCAGTCCTCTGAGAACTACATCAAATATAACCAGTAGAACTACATCAAATATAACCAGTCATGGTGAGGACCACTTGAAATATAACCAGTCCTGTGAGGACCACATCAAATATAACCAGTCATGGAGAGGACTACTTAAGAAATAACCAGTCATTGAGTTCAAGATAGTCCCTGTGAGGACTTCATGAGGAAATCAGCAACAGAGGCTGCTGAATAATGGTAGGTCCGACTCAGGACCGGTCCACAACAGGACTAAGAAAACAATAATAAAAATACCAGCCAACATGAGCACTACAAGACCCAAACGTTCCTGGATCCAATATCTTTTGTCACTACAGTGACACGGAGCAAGGGTACTCCAAGCAGTTCCAGGAGCAACTCTTTAAATGACAACTCTGGAGATTTTTTTAGCTCACAGGTCGACCAAGAACCATTGCAGGTTGTTTGATCTCATCCTTTGTGGTCCAAACCCATTAAAGGAAGGGACATGATTCCTGTCAAAAGACTAGACAAAGAAAATGACAACTTGGCACAGAATAATGATTAATATGACAATTACTACTACATCCCCTACTAATAACTGTTATAAACATGGCAACGGAGACTACTGGAGGCAGAAGCCATGGCTGGGTATGAAGCTGGCTCCCCACAACCACACGTGCTAAGGGGCAAGCACAGGCTGCACGGATTTCACCGAGGGAGGGAAGGCTTGAGAATGGACATGGTAACAGCGTAGGGACAAGCACAGCAACAACGAATGTGATGAATGTGACCAAATGTCTCCACGGCAGGGGAAAGATGCCCGGCATCATGGCCCAGACGGGACCGCCCCAAGAGAGTATTAACAGGTTAAAGGTCCGAAATAGTTGGGGAATGGGGTACTCTTCTGACGATCAAAAGTACCCTGCCGTGTTTGCTCCACAACGGAGTTTTTACGATTAAATAGTTAATTACAATATAACACAAAGATTTCATCAAGCAGGCTTTAGAGGCTCACAGTAAAGCACAGGAATCAGTCAAGAACAAAGTCTTGCCCACTAATTCTGTTGCTGCCGCTGATGATCTGTCTTTGAAAACAATGTTTTTTGGAAAGGAGATAAAATGCATGCCTACTCATTAGACAAACAAGTTCTCCCATCTCCGCTATTCTTGCAGGTCTGTTGTGAACTGCTATGCTTTGAACAATTGTATTTTCATTACTAAAAAAAGACACCCTTGGACAGATTACAATGGACAAGTCTGTAAATTTCCACCATCACAGAATAGTACCTCAAAGATGTTGGATCTTGCTTTGCCATTGTGAAAGGATTACGGTGTGTGCAGAAAGCGATGTGATGCCAAAGATTGTGATTGATTTCAAGTGGGAAATCAATTGTATGCTAGTTAATATATTTAAGGACTGCGTGGTCTCGAGGTATGGTGTCCGCCTCGAGTGCTGGAGGTCCCGGGTTCAAGCCCCGGTGAAGACCGGGATTTTTTTCACGTGGACTTCTAGTAATGGAATTTCCCCTGGTCTCTGGGTGGTGAGATCGGATACCCGTGTGTATTATTGTGCACGTTAAAAAATCCCTTGGCAGTTGGAAATCGAAAAAGAGTAGCTTAACAGCGCTGTCCGGGCAAAATTTCGAGTTAAAAATCTACCCAAAGTATTTAAGGGTCCTTGCCGGTGCTACGAAGTTCGTGCACTGAGCTGAATTTCTCCAGACTCAGGTTTGAGTTAGGAGGAAAATGGAGCACTTATGGGTTACACCCGTGTGCTGTGAAGTTGATCCATCGACTAAACTATATTTAAGGATACTATAATCTTTTATGATACCGAGTCCGTTAACAAAACAATATATTGCTTTAAGACAACAACATAGAATCTGGGATATCATGAATTGGCAATCTGGTAATTTATCTACAACGACCAGCTGTATGAGTTATCAAATGAAGGTTTTCTATGGAATGTGACATGCGTTAATCCTACAAATGTTTGTCATGCTGGTGTTAACTGATGGATGTGTTCAGCCAAAGCATCACCAGCTTTGGAATGGCAGTTATCTTATTGGTGCTGTCATTCATGCTGACACACTCGTGATATTTGCAAATTTAATTTATTGTAAAACTCCAGTCTTCACATTGAAGCATCCAATACACGAAATACATAAAATAAATGTTACCCCCTGTCTGTTCCTTCAACAATGCTGTTTATAGAAGTATAAATGGTTTCATACGTATAAATGTATAAGATTAGATATATCTTCGTGCCATGGCACGTGGGTGTACAAGGGAATGAGCAGGCTGACAGGCTTGCAGGTAGGGCTACTGTGGAAGGCGGACGAGCCATGGACCAGGCAGACATTCTGAATGCTCTACGAGAAGTAAGTCGTTTATGAGAACTAAGCGATGGCGGAATCTACAACCATGGTCAGGCTGCGAGAACAGCAAGTTAGAGGTGTCGCCAAACAAACACACTACGCAGGAAGCCAAAGAAGAGTAATAAACCAACAAAATTGGTGTCATGCACCGCTACATGCTGCGGAATTTGCTAAGGAGGGGATCCGAGCATTTATGGGCTGAATGGTTCGATGTGCAATGAGGATTATCTGTTAACTAACTATACGTCTATACATATAAATGTGTGTGGGCATGATCGTGTCAGGCACATAAATGTACACTTAACATGTGTGGGCATGATCGTGTCAGGCACATAAATGTACACAACGTGTGGCCATGATCGTGTCAGGCACATAAATGTACACTTAACATGTGCGGGCATGATCGTGTCAGGCACATAAATGTACACTTAACGAGTGGGCATGATCGTGTCAGGCACATAAATGTACACTTAACATGTGTGGGCATGATCGTGTCAGGCACATAAATGTACACGTGTGGCCATGATCGTGTCAGGCACATAAATGTACACTTAACATGTGCGGGCATGATCGTGTCAGGCACATAAATGTACACTTAACGTGTGGGCATGATCGTGTCAGGCACATAAATGTACACTTAACGTGTGGGCATGATCGTGTCAGGCACATAAATGTACACTTAACGTGTGGCCATGATCGTGTCAGGCACATAAATGTACACTTAACATGTGTGGGCATGATCGTGTCAGGCACATAAATGTACACTTAACGTGTGGCCATGATCTTGTCAGGCACATAAATGTACACTTAACATGTGCGGGCATGATCGTGTCAGGCACATAAATGTACACTTAACATGTGTGGGCATGATAACATGTGTGGGCATGATTGTGTCAAGCACATAAATGTGCTCTTTGTAAGCATGATTGTATCAGAGACACATATACACTTAATGTGTGGGCATGATTGTGTCAGAGAATCTACCAAAAGTATTCCAGGATCCTCGCTGGTGCCATGGAGTTCGTGCACTGAGCTGAGATTCTCTGGACTCAGGCTTTAGTTAGGAGTAGAACGGAGCACTAATGAATGACACCCGTGTACCAAGATGTTGATCCGTCACTAAACTAAAAAATTACTATATATTAAATATGTAAAAGAATGGTATATTTTAGAACCATGATTACATACAGGTTTAGCTGCCTAAACATAACCTAATCAATTCAAAATATCCTTGCGAGGACCACATGCAATATAATTAATCCTAGCTTGGTCTTGCCAGGAGCTGAAATGATCAAAAACACTTCACAACTCAGTCCACTAACAATGGCAGTGGGCCTTCGTGGACCACTGTGTGCTGAAAGGCACATTGTGGGACTAAAGGACCCACGATAAAAACGGAGGGGGGGGGGGGGGCACAGGGACCTCATGGGGCAGCTCTGCCTCATGGGGCAACTCTGTCTCTTGGGGAACAGCCAGTCAAAAAAAAAAAAAAGAGAAATGGATTGTGAGAAAGGCTTTAGGCATAAAAAAGGACAATGCATTTTGTAAACATCTTTGAGGTCTTTATACTTTTACTGTAAAAATACTAAATATCTTTACTTTCTTACTGAAGAAGTTTTTATAATTCCATTCTTATTGAAGACAATCTGGCATTGCTGTTAAAAAAATATATTTTATCATACCTTTCTTACTGAAGGTAATATACCAATAATTTTATACATTTTAAAAGAAAAGTAATGGAAGGAAAGAAGCAGACTAACATAAGCCAAAGAGAAATATGCGTGGAAGCCTGTCAGATTGTTGAGGACAGGTTCAGATTACTTCACTGGTACTGAAAGATATTAACCAGCAAGAGAAAAATGTTACAAATGTAGACAGAAGCATTCTATATTTCACGCATTTTGCACGGAGTTAGTTTGCACTAAATAGTATTAATGAAAAGAGTGACGCAGGATAATAGAAATAAAATATTAGATATCTTATAGCAAAGGGAGGAAGTCAGCGGTAGTGTTTGTCATTGGCAGTGCGTAAACTGATATTGATGCAGAGGTGCACAGTTCTTTAGTAACTTCTTAAAATATTTTATCTGAGGTAAGAGGGTAGTAGCCGGCGGCTGAATGATGACAGCCCAAGTTTACATTCAGCGAATAGCAGAGGTTGCTATTCTGCTAGTGGGCAATGAGAACCTAAGTGCCGGGGGTATCCAGTGATGATTTAGGACACAATGTTCCCTTGCAGTGGAGGAAGCCAACACATTCCACAAGGAATTTTGTCAATATAGACCCGTAAGAAGTCACCGAATTGATAGACTAGCTGCATGCCTCACGATTGTGACTCGTGAAAACAGACAATTCATGAGCCACTGAAAGCTTTCAAGATCAAGAAGTCTACATTCGGACAAGCGGACTTTTGGAGGAACTGTGCCACACTCAACAATGGATGATTTAGCTGCTAGATACTGTGACAACTTACAACTATCAGCGGCTATAAAGGAGGAACTGTGCCACCCTCAACGATGGACGATTTAGCTGCTAGATATTGTGACATCTTACAACTATCAGCGGCTATAAAAGAGGAACTGTGCCACCCTCAACCATGGACGATTTAGCTGCTAGATACTGTGACAACTTACAACTATCAGCGGCTATAAAGGAGGAACTGTGCCACCCTCAACCATGGACGATTTAGCTGCTAGATACTGTAACAACTTAAACTATCAGCGGCTATAAAGGAGGAACTGTGCCATCCTCAACCATGGACGATTTAGCTGCTAGATACTGTGAAAACTTACAACTATCAGCCGCTATAAAGGAAGAACTGTGCCACACTCAACCATGGATGATTTAGCTGCTAGATACTGTGACAACTTGCAACTATCAGCGGCTATAAAAGAGGAACTGTGCCACCCTCAACCATGGACGATTTAGCTGGTAGATACTGTGACAACTTACAACTATCAGCGGCTATAAAAGAGGAACTGTGCCACCCTCAACCATGGACGATTTAGCTGCTAGATACTGTAACAACTTAAAACTATCAGCGGCTATAAAGGAGGAACTGTGCCACCCTCAACCATAGACAATTTAGCTGCTAGATACTGTGACAACTTACAACTATCAGCGGCTATAAAGGAGGAACTGTGCCACCCTCAACCATAGACGATTTAGCTGCTAGATACTGTGACAACTTACAACTATCAACGGCTATAAAGGGGGCAGCCAGACACATTGCATGTAACCTAGGACAAGGCCGGGTAATAATGTCAAAGGCGGCTGCTGCAGTATACTTGGCTTCTCAAGCTTCAGCAGAGAAGAGGACACTTGAAGAAATGGAAATGGCAAGACAAGAAAAAGAGCACCATTCGCCTGGTTTACAGGACTATATGCTTTCGAGATATTGCCTTTATTTACTAAGACTAATTTTAATACTCGTTTGCTTGGAGCAACTATCGTATTTTTAAGCAGATATTTGTTCACTGAACAGCATTAGCAAAATCATATGAACTGTAGAGAGACATAAGCTGGATGGTCTTTTGATGATTGTGATTTTTACACGACTTCCTATATGAATAAACCATAACATTTATCTTCAACAATGAAAAAAAAGGACCACATGAAATATAACCAGTCTTTGTGAGGACCACATCAGCATCAAATATAACCAGTCCTGGAGAGGACTACTCTAGAAATCCTTCACCTTCAGTTCAAGATAGTCCCTGTGAGGACCTCATGAGGAAATCAACAATTGGGAGACTGCCGGTCGACAACAGGACCAAGGAAACGCAATAATGAAAATACCAGCCAGCATGAGCACTACAAGACCCAAGTGTTCCTGGATCAATATCTTGGTCACCACAGTAACACGTGAGGCTACCTCAAGCTGTCCCGGGAGCAACTCATCTCTTTAGATGATAACTGGAGATTTTTATCTAGGTGGTCAATGATTAGTTGTCAGCTTTTGAGGTCAGGGATAGCTCAGCCTATGCCACCGACAAGACCTGGAAGTTTGTTGATGAATGTCTTTGAGGTTGATATAAAATAGGCCGACCTGACGTGTACGATGCGAGTCTGATCTTAAGAGGATCTAAAATTGGCCGACCTGGCTAGTGTATGATATAAGAGTCTGGTCAACTGTCTGTCTTCTGTGTCTCAATTGAAGAAAAAAAAACTTGTTCACCATGCATCAATGTCATAGAACATCACAATTCCAAGAGAATGTCTCATTCCACAAAAATAACGGAGGATTGGAAGACCGAAAAATAAAGGACAGCATAAACACACAAAATGTGCACTATGTTGTAAAATTACATGATGCTACATTGCAAGCCAATGCATAATACAACCAGTCGGTTTCTTCAAACAGTTGTAAAACTCGGTCTACCATGAGCATCTAATCTCCAATTTAACATCATATGAGAACACGGTAGAAGCTCACTTGCAGAGAATTGTAAATTCTCACCATCGTGACCCATGAAAATAGAACCTTCAGGACAATTCATGAGACATTTAAGACATTTAAAGCTTTCAAGATCAAGAAGTCTACATTCAGACAAGCTGACTTTTGGAGGAACTGTGCCACACTCAACCATGGACGATTTAGCTGCTAGATACTGTGACAACTTACAACTATCAGCAGCTATAAAGGAGGAACTGTGCCACACTCAGACATGGACAATTTAACTGCTAGATACTGTGACAACTTACAACTATCAGCGGCTATAAAGGAGGAACTGTGCCACATTCAGACATGGACGATTTAGCTGCTAGATACTGTGACAACTTACAACTATCAGCGGCTATAAAGGAGGAAGTGCCACCCTCAAACCATGGACAATTTAGCTGCTAGATATTGACAACTTACGACTATCAGCGGCTATAAAGGAGGAACTGTGCCACTCGCAGCCATGGACGATTTAACTGCTAGATACTGTGACAACTTACAACTATCAGCGGCTATAAAGGAGGAACTATGCCACCCTCAACCATGGACGATTTAGCTGCTAGGTACTGTGACAACTTACAACTATCAGCGGCTATAAAGGAGGAACTGTGCCACCCTCAACCATGGACGATTTAGCTGCTAGATACTGTGACAACTTACAACTATCAGCGGCTATAAAGGAGAAACTGCCACCCTCAACCATGGACGATTTAGTTGCTAGATACTGTGACAACTTACAACTATCAGCGACTATAAAGGAGGAACTGCCACATTCAGACATGGACAATTTAGCTGCTAGATACTGTGACAACTTACAACTATCAGCGGCTATAAAGGAGGAACTGTGCCACACTCGGACATCGATGATTTAGCTGCTAGATACTGTGACAACTTACAACTATCAGCAGCTATAAAGGAGGAACTGTCACCCTCAACCATGGACATTTAGCTGCTAGATACTGTGACAACTTACAACTATCAGCAGCTATAAAGGAGGAACTGTGCCACACTCAGACATGGACATTTAGCTGCTAGATACTGTGACAACTTACAACTATCAGCGGCTATAAATGAGGAACTGTGCCACATTCAGACATGGACAATTTAACTGCTAGATACTGTGACAACTTACAACTATCAGCGGCTATAAAGGAGGAACTGTGCCACACTCAGACATGGACGATTTAGCTGCTAGATACTGTGACAACTTACAACTATTAGCGGCTATAAAGGAGGAACTGCCACACTCAGGCATGGATGATTTAGCTGCTAGATACTGTGACAACTTACAACTATCAGTGGCTATAAATGAGGAACTGCCACATTCAGACATGGACAATTTAACTGCTAGATACTGTGACAACTTACAACTATCAGCGGCTATAAAGGAGGAACTGTGCCACACTCAGACATGGACGATTTAGCTGCTAGATACTGTGACAACTTACAACTATTAGCGGCTATAAAGGAGGAACTGCCACACTCAGACATGGATGATTTAGCTGCTAGATACTGTGACAACTTACAACTATCAACGGCTATAAAGGAGGAACTGTGCCACCCTCAACCATGGACGATTTAGCTGCTAGATACTGTGACAACTTACAACTATCAGCGGCTATAAAGGAGGAACTGTGCCACCCTCAACCATGGACGATTTAGCTGGTAGATACTGTGACAACTTGCAACTATCAGCGGCTATAAAGGAGGAACTGCCACCCTCAAACCATGGATGATTTAGCTGCTAGATACTGTGACAACTTACAACTATCAGCGGCTATAAAGGAGAAACTGCCACCCTCAACTATGGACAATTTAGTTGCTAGATACTGTGACAACTTACAACTATCAGCAGCTATAAAGGAGGAACTGCCACATTCAGACATGGACAATTTAGCTGCTAGATACTGTGACAACTTACAACTATCAGCGGCTATAAAGGAGGAACTGTGCCACACTCGGACATGGATGATTTAGCTGCTAGATACTGTGACAACTTACAACTATCAGCGGCTATAAATGAGGAACTGCCACATTCAGGCATGGATGATTTAGCTGCTAGATACTGTGACAACTTACAACTATCAACGGCTATAAAGGAAAACTGTGCCACACGCAGACATGGATGATTTAGCTGCTAGATACTGTGACAACATACAACTATCAGCGGCTATAAAGGAGGAACTGTGCCACCCTCAACCATGGATGATTTAGCTGCTAGATACTGTGACAACTTATAACTATCAGCGCTATAAAGGAGGAACTGTGCCACCCTCAACCATGGATGATTTAGCTGCTAGATACTGTGACAACATACAACTATCAGCGGCTATAAAGGAGGAACTGTGCCACCCTCAACCATGGATGATTTAGCTGCTAGATACTGTGACAACTTACAACAATCAGCGGCTATAAAGGAAAACTGCCACACGCAGACATGGATGATTTAGCTGCTAGATACTGTGACACCTTACAACTATCAACGGCTATAAAGGAAAACTGCCACACGCAGACATGGATGATTTAGCTGCTAGATACTGTGACAACATACAACTATCAGCGGCTATAAAGGAGGAACTGTGCCACCCTCAAACATGGACGATTTAGCTGCTAGATACTGTGACAACTTACAACTATCAGCGGCTATAAAGGAGGAACTGCCACACTCAGGCATGGATGATTTAGCTGCTAGATACTGTGACAACTTACAACTATCAACGGCTATAAAGGAAAACTGCCACACGCAGACATGGATGATTTAGCTGCTAGATACTGTGACAACATACAACTATCAGCGGCTATAAAGGAGGAACTGTGCCACCCTCAAACATGGACGATTTAGCTGCTAGATACTGTGACAACTTACAACTATCAGCGGCTATAAAGGAGGAACTGTGCCACCCTCAACCATGGACGATTTAGCTGCTAGATACTGTGACAACATACAACTATCAGCGGCTATAAAGGAGGAACTGTGCCACCCTCAACCATGGATGATTTAGCTGCTAGATACTGTGACAACTTATAACTATCAGCGCTATAAAGGAGGAACTGTGCCACCCTCAACCATGGATGATTTAGCTGCTAGATACTGTGACAACATACAACTATCAGCGGCTATAAAGGAGGAACTGTGCCACCCTCAACCATGGATGATTTAGCTGCTAGATACTGTGACAACTTACAACTATCAGTGGCTATAAAGGAGGAACTGTGCCACCCTCAACCATGGATGATTTAACTGCTAGATACCGTGACAACTTACAACTATCAGCGCTATAAAGGAGGAACTGTGCCACCCTCAACCATGGACGATTTAGCTGCTAGATACTGTGACAACTTACAACTATCAGCGGCTATAAACGAGGAACTGTGCCACCCTCAACCATGGACGATTTAGCTGCTAGATACTGTGACAACTTACAACTATCAGCGGCTATAAAGGAGGAACTGCCACATTCAGACATGGACAATTTAGCTGCTAGATACTGTGACAACTTACAACTATCAGCGGCTATAAAGGAGGACCTGTGCCACACTCAGACATGGATGATTTAGCTGCTAGATACTATGACAACTTACAACTATCAGCGGCTATAAAGGAGGAACTGTGCCACCCTCAACCATGGACATTTAGCTGCTAGATACTGTGACAAATTACAACTATCAGCGGCTATAAATGAGGAACTGTGCCACATTCAGACATGGACAATTTAACTGCTAGATACTGTGACAACTTACAACTATCACCGGCTATAAAGGAGGAACTGTGCCACCCTCAACCATGGATGATTTAGCTGCTAGAAAATGTGACAACTTACAACTATCAGCGGCTATAAAGGGGGAACTGTGCCACCCTCAACCATGGATGATTTAGCTGCTAGATACTGTGACAACTTACAATTATCACCGGCTATAAAGGAGGAACTGTGCCACACTCAACCATGGACGATTTAGCTGCTAGATACTGTGACTACAACTTACAACTATCAGCGGCTATAAAGGGGGAACTGTGCCACCCTCAACCATGGATGATTTAGCTGCTAGATACTGTGACAACTTACAACTATCAGCGGCTATAAAGGGGGAACTGTGCCACCCTCAACCATGGATGATTTAGCTGCTAGATACTGTGACAACTTACAATTATCAGCGGCTATAAAGGAGGAACTGTGCCACCCTCAACCATGGACGATTTAACTGCTAGATACTGTGACTACAACTAACAACTATCACCGGCTATAAAGGGGGCAGCCAGAGACATTGCATGTAACCTAGGACATGGCCAGGTTATCGTTTCAAAGGCTGCTGCAGTATACTGGTATCGCAAGCTTCAGCCGAGAAACACTCGAAGAAAAAGGCAACAAATCTTACTGTTTATAGAACTTTATGCTGTCGAGATATTGCCTTTATTTACTAAGACTAATTTTATTAAATTCTCGTTTGCTTGGAGCAACTACCGTAGTATTTTTAAGCAGATATTTGTTCACTGAACAGCATTAGCAAAATCATGTGAACTGAAGAGAGACAGCTGGATGATCTTTTGATGATGGTGATTTTTACAGGACTTCCTATATGAATAAACCATAAAATGGTTATCTTCATCAATGAAAAAAAAGGACCACATGAAATATAACCAGTCTTTGTGAGGACCACATCAAATATAACCAGTCCTGTGAGAACCACATCAACATCAAATATAACCAGTCCTGGAGAGGACTACTCTAGAAATCCTTCACCTTCAGTTCAAGATAGTCACTATGAGGACCTCATGAGGAAATAACCAACAATCCGTTCCCGGATCCAATATCTTGTGTCACAAGTGAGATGGAGCGAGGATACCTGAAGCAGTTCCTGGTGCAACTCATCTCTTTAGTTGATAACTGGAGATTTTATCTCACAGGTCGACCAAGAAACATTCTAGGTTGATCTCATCCTCTGGGCTTTGTGGTGCCTCCCCCCCCCCCCCCCCCATTTCCCCTTCCCGACATATCAGCATAGGGGGGTGGGGGTGTTAAGAATTTCCAGCTGGTCACTAGTGCGCCTCCCCCCCCCCCCCTGTTATCACACTGCTGCCCTCAACAACCAACGACTACCAAGGGCAAACAAAGAGAAATTTGTAAGTAATTATACTAAATATATAACAACCAGCGCCATGATCGGAAGAGACAGTGATAAAATCAACACTCCACCATGACGAAGAAACCTGTCAGATTCTTCTCCATGACTCATTGACTTGGATATTTCAAGCTCGGGGAAGGTATCTACTAAATATTTCCAGAAGTAACATGAATACAGACAGTTTACACAACCGGTTCCTATATGACAATAAAAATGGCAGCGGAAATTAAAATCATGAGTATTAACATTCGAGATACAAGATCCAAACTCGGTTATCTCATATTACTATTACTCATATATAAATGCAAACCTGATTTTATACTCATACAGGAAACTGACGTTAACACCGACGAACAGGCATTGTATATATCAACATGCCTAGGTCTAAGAGATATGTTTTAGTCTTAGTACTCAACATATCGGATTGGGTACAGCAATAATACAGACATCGGAAAGGTGGCAGATTATAGAGAAGGACAGGGGATCTAATGGGTGGTGGATGTGAAGTGTTATAAAACCCACATGGTGTTTCAGATGATCACATCTCTGGCCTTTCATCCTGGTGGAGAGGTGCTGGTGTTTGCCACTACAGACTATTTGGTAGGATAGCTATAGTACAGGTGGGAATTACCATACATAAATACACAATTAACATACACGCATAAAATATACACATAAATACACAATTGTCAACATACACGCACCGCCTGACTAAAGAAATCAGCCACTCTTCTACCAAACACTGGGAAATCTTACTCACTCGTATCAGGGCCATAACAAATCTTGGGCGAATTTAATTGCGCACTTCCTGTGCATGACCTAATAAATGGAGATGCAAGAATGCAAAACATCACAGAGGAAGATGCACATCAGTTAGACAATGCAAACAATTTGAAGATATCCATGGCCTGACAGACACACACAGGCAGATGCATCCACATGGAACAAATACAACACATACGAACAATGCACGTAGCATAGCAGCGATTAGATAGAATTTATGCGCCCAGAGCACATGATATAACACAAGTCAAGCACTTACAGGAAATTACTTCACAGACGATAAGGCTGTAGTTGCAACAATAAACATTACAAGCAACAACACATTTCAGAAGATCTCCCTATTGGAAATTTAACAGCAATTTTACAAAATCAATACTGTAGATTGTATAACAAAACTGATCCTCACATACACAAGCGATATACCAGAGGGTAATGCGCGAGAACTCTGGGAAACTATATGATACGAGAGAGAAAAACACTAGAAGCAGTAATACACAGGCAAAAACTACAAGAAAAAGTATTGGAAAATGCAATTAAATTCTCACTACAGACAAAAGTTCACCACACATCATAGCATTACAGGAAGAATCGTCACAGACACCGATTTCAGGGAGCTTTACTGCGAACAAAGTTACATAAACAATACCTAACAATAGAGCAAAATATACAGTGCAGCAGACAGACAGGCCAGATAATTGACAGGGAAGGAAATATACAAGTTGAGCCACAACAAATAGCCTTAGTCTTTGAAGATTATGATAAGAACCTTTAAACAGCGGAAAGAAAAACAGACGCAAATTTATGAAATTCACAAAACAACACAGACAAACAAACAAACACTAGATAAAGAATTAACACTATCAGATATAACAAGCTGTTCACGGACGCTTGGCCCTGACGGTATTACCACCGAATTCTGTCAGTATTTCTTTCCTCTTTTAGGTTCCCTTTTGCTAACAGTAGTGAATCGTTCCACAAACAAGAACTCACATCCAGTTTCAACATGTCTTACATCACTCTCATTCCGAAGGACAACACAGACAAGACATTTTTAAAGAGTTACAGACGAATTTCACTTTTAAACGTAAACTACAAGATTTTAACAAAGATATTAAATAAATTGAAACTGATAATGGCAACTCTCATCCATGAAGACCAGCAATCTAGTGTCCAACACTAACACACACACTTCATAAGGGACATCAACTACACATATGAAAAACTGTCAGTCCCCAATTCTCCCCTTAGATTTAAAAAAAAAAAAAAGCATTGACAGAATATCTCACTCAAACCACAAAACACACACACTGCAATGTGGGAAGTTATTTTCAGACATGGATCCAAATTCTATATTTAAATACCAGAAAGTTGGGTTCTTTAAATGATACCCCTACCAATTCTTTCAGGTTGACTAGGTCAGTGAGACAGGGGTGTCCCTTGTCCCTATTACTGTATGTTCTCGCCCTAGAGTCACTACTAGAAAAGATACAAGACAACGATGTCAGGGGTACGTTCATACCAGGGAAGAATGAGCAAAATCTGCGTGCTTATGCAGATACCATTTTCTTTCCCACAACTGAAAAATCTGTATGGATAATTTTGGAAACTTCTCGTTTTTCGGCAAAAGGAGTGGGGCAAAATTAAACATCCAAAAATCTACCATAATGGATTTAGGCAAATGGAAAAATAAGGTAGATTTTCCATTTGACTTATCAAATAATCTTATAAAATTGTACAGAATAGTCTTCCCATGTCAACTAAATCAGCCACACAAAAACATGGCGGAATCTAGAGACGAAAATAACATATGTTACATCAGTACAAATACAAAACAATATCTGGTAGAAGCACTGTTGTCAACGCATACATAATTCCAAAAATACTTTATCTGTGCAGTCCTTGACCCCCTAACGTCAGACTGTCACAAACATCAAAGAGATCAGACGCTTTGTGTTTGGCAGCACCATCTACAGTATCAAACATACACTTTTAAGACAAAAAAGACAGGTATTGCTCACCAAGACATTACAACCAAACTACAAGCACTTAGGGCAAACAGGCGAAATCCTACAACACCCAAAGAAACACTCTTTAGCACATCATTACATTGGAATTAGGTGAAATATTAAATGTGTGGTACGACATACTCCTAACAAATGACAGATTTTGAGCCGTAAATAACAAAAGACGCTTCGAAATAACGTAGTAATTCTGACATTTGACAGTTAAACTGTAGAGACGATGTTAGTCAGTTGACACAATACTAGTCAGAGGTTATAGAGAATTTACAAATCAAGTAGTATTCATTTGAAGTGATAAAAGTAAATTTGGATAAGAATCCGATAAAATAATCATGTCATTCCAAGTTTAGATAGATATGTATCTTTATGATACGGGGGGTACGGGGTGTCAGGCATTGGTAGCACCTTTGGTAAGGATGACTCATGTCCTTTTCAGGACCCATCCCCCACTGGTCCAAGCCTGACACCCAGCTCGCGCCTGTGGCTCAGCATGCAACAGCGGCCACCCCCGGGCGACAGCTGTGAGAGGCTGGCTAAACCAGGCGTGGGTAGCCGATTTGGTGTCAAACCAAGCGGTAAACTAGGGTATGCCTACCCAGCATGTGAAGACAAGATTCGGCAGGCTGCGCAGAAGAAATCATTCCCGATTCAACGGGCAAGACGTCGTTTACCTGCAAAGCGTTGTGGAACGTAATGAGCACGGCAAGTCACGTAGAGCGCCCGGGTCATCCACTGCACCTGTATTCGTCTCCAGTCGTCTCGACTTGTCTTGCCACTGGACTCAGGCAAGAGAGAGGTTGACGAATTGCGCAACTCTTCCTCACTTTAATCCAAGTCATTGCGCAAGTCATTCTCCATCCAACGTCATATCTCTACTGATGAAGAATCAGATTCGCTGGGCTGGTCAATTGACCCGCATGCCAGATCACAGGCTCCCTAAACAAATTTTTTACAGCGAACTGCGTTGTAAACGCTCCTAAGGTGGCCAGAGGAAACGCTTTAAAGACACTGAAAATCTCCCTGAATGCTTTTGGAATTCATCATGACACCTGGGAGACTGCAGCCAGAGACCGAAATTTGTGGCGTGCATCATTACACAAGGGTGCAGTCATGTGTGAGGCAACCAGGACTGCAAGAGCTGTAAAGAAAAGGCAGGACAGAAAAACCACTGCAAGAAATCCTCCTCCAGAAACGTCAAGCATTCTTTGTCCACATTGTCAAAGAACATTTCGAGCCAAAATAGGCCTTATCAGCCATCTTAGAACCCACGGCTCCATACCTTCAACCCCACTGGATGAAATGAATGGTCATCATTCTTCATGGACAAACAATATGTTAGAAAGTCTGTGTTAAGTATACGTTGAAGAAATAAAAATAAAACAGTCACAACCATTAGAAGAACTGGCCGCAACCAACAACAAACCAAGTACTACGATGGATGTCTACTCTCGAAAGATTGTTTTCTGTGAAATCACCCACTGGGGTCAATGCCAGAAGTCAGATATGTTATTTTGAGTGGGCCTGTTTAGAACTGTACGAATAAGAGTATTACAAAATTTTTTTTTATTATAATTGCTGTAAATTGTGATATATTCATCCGTTATTTACAAAATGTGATGACTCGTGTGATAACAGATTCTCGAGTATTGGTTTTGTATACATTAGATGCAGATATTGGTTTAATTTGTGATATATCAAAATTGTGTACAATAATAAATATAGATGAATATTAAACAATTTTGGGCATATTTCAAAGAGATATTTAAAGATAACATTAAAAGACTTTCAAGTAGGAAAATAATTGGGAATGACTGGTGAACAATTAATACAATGGAGTGAAAAGAACTATACATAGCATACTGAAAGGGAAGAACGTATGAAAGAAAGAGAAAGATAATTAGAAAGTAAAGAAAGAACAGCTGAACTAGAAGCTCAAGCTATAAAGGATGAATGTGAAACAAATTAAATTAAAATAGCTCGAGCTGGACAGCAAAATTAACATAGCCACAATGAAAAACAAAAACAAAGAACATGAACTAAATTTTAAGAAATACCAGAGCACTGTAAAGAAGACTTCTGTGCTGGTGACGGTATTGTAGCAAGGACCCAGAATTTCAAAACCCTGATGCTTTGATCCCCACAGAATAATGATGCATAATGTATGTGAGGTCTCCCTGGCCTAGGTGTTAACGACTTTCTCTGTAATCCCGTATATTCTCATGAGTAACGTAACCTCCGCGAGAATTGGTAGCGGTTCTCGCCGCACTGGTAACTTACGGGGTATGCGAGTTGACCACTCAGAAAGCAATGGCAAACTACTGAGCGTAATCTTGCCTAGTACATCAACAGCAGCTGAAAAATGCTGCCGTTGACTGCAACGTCTTGCAAGGGATATAACAAAGTGTGTGTGTGTGTGTGCGTGCGCGCGCTTGCATGTGTGTGTGTGGGGGTGTGGTGGGGCAGGCGGGCAGGCAGAGGGGGGGGGGGGGGGGGAGAGAGGCATGTGCGTGTGTGTGAGAGAAACATCTAGCTCTGGAACCACTAAAAATAGTTGAGACATTACCAGATCAGCTGAGAATTTTCACATTTTTCATTAGACGAAAAAGGTTTTAGTTTACAATTAAATAATCTCAGCCCAAAAGCCAGTCAGACTTTCCTAGATTATGTTTCTGAAGTGCAAAGCACATTTGAAAGGTGGGTCAAAGCCGCAAATATTAATGATTTTCAATCATTAAAGGATTTATTGATTAGACTCATGACTGCTATTACTATTTTCCAAATTCTTGCAAGAGAACAAAACTACCTCAAAAAGGTTCTGCATATTACTATGAAAATTGAGATTTTTGTTACTACAGCACAAAACATCTCATCTGGCACTGGGCAACATATGATTATAACAGATTTGAAAATAGGTTTTTAAAAAAAGGTCGAATAACAAGATGTAAAAACTGTACCCTAAAACATGGTGAGAGTGATATGTGAGATCCAAAAATCCTAGATATGAAAAGAATTTTTTTTTTTTTAAACAGTTCAACAAAAAGCAACTAATATACAAGTTTGGTTAAATGTTTGTTTGCAAGGCTAACAGCCATATCCGATCTGCGTAAGATGGTAGAAAGCAATATATATATATATATATATATATATATATATATATATATATTATATATATATATATATATATATATATATATTATATATATATATATATATATATATATATAGATTATGTACGTGAAACAGATAGAAGGGAAAACTCTTCACCAAGAGGACAGTTTTAAATATCTAGGGACAAT
The DNA here is from genome assembly GCA_014155875.1 of Cepaea nemoralis. Lineage (NCBI taxonomy): Eukaryota > Metazoa > Mollusca > Gastropoda > Stylommatophora > Helicidae > Cepaea > Cepaea nemoralis. The sequence continues at coordinate 906,434 of JACEFZ010022015.1, read as the reverse complement.
TATAACATCAGATGGAAGATGCACAACAGAGATCAAGAGCAGAATAGGGCAGGCTGCATTTCAGAAAATGAATATCTTATGAAATAAGTCACGATCATTGAATTAAGAAAGAGTGCTGAAGAGCTACATAGAACCTGTTTTGCTATATGGCTGTGAATCTTGGAATATAAATGAACAAATTAGGAAGAGATTGGAAGCAACAGAGATGTGGTTCCTTAGACAAATGTTGCAAATTCCTTGGACTGCAAAAGTAACTAACAACGAATGACTTAAAGAGGCTAACGAAACTAGAACATTATATACAACAATAAGAAAGACAAACGGCTTTTTTTGGTCATGTGATGAGAAGAGAGGCGCTGGAGAACATCGTGACAACTGGAAAGATCGAGGGGAAGAGAGGAAGAGGCAGACCACGAGAAATCATGCTGGATGGATTGCGACGGTGGCATGTAGGAATATCAACGGCAGAGTTGATCCAGAAAACCAAAGACCGAGATCTGTGGAGAGTCATGAATGCCTACGCCAGTCGGCACGGCACTTGATGATAGATGCATATATACGGAACAGCTATAGTTCTTCGGAAAGTGAGACATAAGGAACAGTTTGCTAATTCTGCCAAAGTTATTGATGATTTTACCTCATCTACATGCAAGACTTAAAAATGTTTCATATATATATGGCAGCCTAACATGTGGGCATACCATTCCTACTCCTGATGAAGAAGCTAATACTACGGTAAATATAAACTAAAATGTCAGAAAGGTGTAAAAATAGCATCTATCTTGCTTGATACTGGTGCCATGATTATTGGTCTTCATCAGTCATTGATTAATAAACAAGACTAAAGTGAACAAATAACTTGTAAAACTTTCAGAAAGAAGGGAAAAATACCCTATCGTATGTGCCAATATTTCATCATCTTTCAATTCTGGAAAAATTAAATGTGCAGCATTGAAAAATCCATATTGTGATTTAATAATTGGTGATTTACCTTCAATGACTTTCTGTTCAGATACCGAAATTTAAAAAATGGTATGAAGAAAATATCCATGCCAATGCAGTTAAAAGATCTATGACCATGATACAAGAAGATGAATCAAGTTCAATCATTAAAACAGATCTGTTCAATTATATTACCTAAAAATGAAACCAGACAATGGTTTAGTTACTTGCAAAAGCAAGACCCCTTTTTGGTAAACAACTTCAAGCTGCTACATGAACGGCCAAAAGAAATTCAATCAGCCAAATGGCAGCGTGGTGAAAATAATGAAACACTAACTAAATTTGAGAACAAAGGTCTTTCCACTATCATGGCACTAGTACTAGTCTTGCTAATTAGATTAGACCTCGACCATTTGTCTAGGTGTATTTTGTTAGCCATAGTAATCAGCAACCTCCAATCCAATATGCAGGTTAAAAATTCCAGCAGAATGGCGGAAATATCAAAATGGTACCGCCTGGATTGTTCGTGTGTCTATTTTCCAGACCGATATTTGTCTACTGACTATTGCATTATCCTATGTTTTTAAGCATTTTGCGATTAATGCTGACATCTATTACTGAGGCCGGACAGACTCATTTCATCACTATAATGGTTAAATTTCTAGTTTTAAAGACATAACCAGCATTCTAAGAATGTTGAAATTATAAAAAGTGAAGCACCATTGTACTGTAGAAATGATAGATTTACAGCATTATATTCAGTAAAACTAACAGTGACACAATAAAAGTTAAAAATAAACTCTACTAAATGTAAATTCACAGTAGGTAAAATTCTCTTGTACAAATAATGAAAATTACTACAGGACACACTGAACATCGCCACCTACATCGATGACACGTATATGTACAAAAAATATGATTGACCATTTACAAACCTTAAGACGTATTCAACAGTATTAAAACATTTGGGTTGACAATAAGCCTGCAAAAGTTCAGACTGCTTTTCCAGAAACATTTTTGGGTCATACAATTTCAAACTGTTTTAAAACATGTGATGACAAAATTGTGATCAAAATGGACCTGACTGTCCAGAAAACAAAACAGTCAGAAGTCTATTGGGGTTAATAAATAAATTATTACAACAAATTCATTCCAAAATTCTCTGATTTGACATTTCTTTACAAGTCTATTGGTAAAAAAAGCAACCGAATATTAAATACAGTACAGATCTCAAACATGCTCTCAATACAATAAAAACACTGTTTACATTGCTAACAATACCAATTTGTCTGTCGTAGCTGTGTGTGTACAAGGGACTATCATCCTACAGTGTAGCATCATTGAATCTATGACACACATTTCAAAATTATTTGATTTCTTAATTAATTACATATATTCAGCAGGTGGCAGCACATTGTTAAGCAGCAGCTCTCATTCAAGATCACAGAGACCTGTAGCTTTGTTTCATCACCACAGCCTACAGTTCCAGCATTGCAGACTTCTGTCATTCCTCTGACACGGCTCTACAGCTTGCACAAGAGACATGAAAACCTTGAATGAGAATGAATATTACCACAAAAATAGTGTCTACACAATATGCAGCTGACTGGAATAATGTGGGTCTTCTCGTTGAACCACCCATGCTCTTTGTCCATAAAATCATGCTGACCAATGACTCGACATCCCTTGTCGTGAAGGAGGCCAAGAACAAGGTGGACCTCAATCTCATACCATCCTCCCACATTCAAGCCCTTAAAAAGTGTGTCAAAGCTCCAGGAAAGAAGTTCTTGAGTGTATAGAGCATCGCTGTCTTTTCTCCACACACCAGCCTTGATGCTATCCTCCTAAGGGTCAATGACTGGTTATCTTTTGAGGTCAGGTGTTGCTCAGCCTATGCCATTGACGGCAACAATCACAATCATGTTTTACGAGTTAATCTAGAATGGGCCGGCCTGGCTAGAGTACTAGACGAGAGTCTAATCAACTATCTGCCTTTTGAGTCTCGACTAAAGATAAAGAATTGTTCACCATGCATCCAATCAAATTGTCCACAGACCGTGACAGAGCACTGTGGCGCTTTGTGTTGAAGTTTCAAGAAACCAAGCTACCTGCCATGGTGAAAGGATTGCTGACTCCAAATTCTCGTGCCAAATACAGCACGATTCCCCTCTCCAAGGTTCCATGCTTTAAACATAGATTTGATAGGAGAGGAGAGTTATCGGTCCCTATTATGATAGACACTGCTGTGGAAAAGGTCAAAAGACATCTTGGTATATCACACAGTGTAGTAGCCATAGCCGTTGACAAAGATACTACGGAAAGCATTGCAGTTTGTGGCAGCTCAGGGTCAGGTGTGTTGAATGGGGTCAAAGTGGGCCTCATTGTGACATGAGATGTCACACCATTTTCTTCTCCGCCAACAAAAAATCATCACAAATATACTCCACACGTTTCACAATTAGGTAAAGGGAGTGGGGCCAATATTAACATATACAAATCCCACATAATGGGTCTTGGAAAATGATGGGATTAAGCCTGGAAATGTTAAAAACAATCATCTTGTGGTTTGGTGATGATAGAAATGTTAAAAACCAATCATCTTGTGGTTTGGTGACGATATCCATGCCTGGGAATCTGCCAAGTTCTCCAAGAAACTCAACAGCAAACGCTGTCTCATAATCTGCTCAAGCAGAGACAACCTCACGCAAGGGCTCAAACTCATGTATATGCAGCCCTGTTCCAGAGTTTTCCCATGTACTCTATGGCATTCCATGGGCAGGAGAGCATCAAGAAAGTGGTCAATGCTGTGTCACACGCTGTCTATGTCCACGACATTGCCCATGTGATCCTGGACAACCTACAGTTCATGATGGGGATCGGAGGCACTGAGTGGAATGACTGCTTCATGAAGCAAGATTCCGTCGTCACTGCTTGTAGGAAATTTGCCACTTCCATGACCTGCCACGTGACGCTGGTCATTCATCCCAGGAAGGAGAAGGAACGTGAAGACCTGACCACAGCCTTCGTGTTTGGGACAGCCTAGGCCACACAGGAAGCAGACAATGTGCTCATCCTGCAAGACAAGCGCTTGACCTCTGTCTGGGGCAGGAAATATTTGCAGGTCACCAAGAACAGATTCAATGGAGAGCTTAGTTTTGCTGTCAAGGAAAAAGAGGAAAACTGATAATGAAGATGTACAAAATCCTGAAGATGATGATGGAAATGCAAGGAGAGGAACTGAATCTAGCTAAGATATGGCAGGGGAGTTGTGACAGCAGAACTCTGAATGTATCACATTGGATGTTGCTGTTGAGGTTCAGAGTTAAAAGAATGTTGAGGTTGAATATTTAAAGTTGAAATTAAGATAAAGTTTAATGTTCATGTTGGGATTAAGAGAAAGTTTAATGTTACTGTTGAGATTAAGAGAAAGTTTAATGTTAATGTTGAGATTAAGAGAAAATTTAATCTTAATGTTGAGATTAAGAGAAAGTTTGTGAATGTCAGCCAGTCAAATTATGGGCTGATTCGAAAAAGGTATAGGAGCTGGTCGTTCAGAAAGCAATGGCAAACTACTGGACGTAAAACATGCCCAGGAATCACGAACAGCCCATATGCTGGGGTTGACTGCTACGTCCTGTGAAGGACATGCAACTAAATTATGAGGGTAAGTTGATAAGTCACAAATGGCTGTAGAAAAATAACTAAATATGATAACTTGAAACCAGTTAATTTTTATACATACATTGTCCCTTTATTTCTCAACATAATTTCCACCAACATTGATGCACTTATCCCATCGTTTTATCAGTCCGCCCAAACCGACTGCATAGAACTGGAGTGCCATTTTCAAAACCACATTTTCACTTCACATTCAACTTTAGCGTCATTTGCGAAATGTCTCCAGCCAAGATAGGTTTCCTGTTTATGCTGACAAATGTTTGTCCCGTAAAGCGGCATAGCTGGGTACAAAAAGTTACGAGAATGAGTCAAGAGTTATGTGGGATGGCGGAAAATTGAGAATAGAGCACGCTTTTCTATGCAGCCGAAAGCATTGCACAAATCACTAACTACGTAGCTCCAGCGATGACCCCCATGAATCTTCTAGAAAAATACACTTGTGAACCGAAAGACGTAACCCAGAATCTAACCCACAACCTTTGGAGCGCGAGGCAGACACCTTGACCACTTCACCATGGAATGGGTTTGACAATAAGTTGGATGTATTAGTCACAGAACACTGGAGAAAGCCAAGGTATTTCATAGACACCCCACATGAACCATACCATTAAAGAACAAACCGATTTTTTTTCCCCAATTACAAAAAATGGTATCCTTAAACTTATAATACTTTTCTGCATTGTTCTGATTGTTTTCCCTATTTACACAAATTGTAGTAGCATTTATGTGATCCACATAAGAAAATGTTCAGCTACCCACTAGAGAAAGCCCAAATATTTTACAAAACTTGCATGGTCCTTTAAAAAAACAGACCCATCTTATCTCATTCCTCTTGTACCTTGCGGTGTCGAAGTGAAGTATAAACAGCAGGAGAGTGACCATTTATGGGCTTCATGTATCGATATTCTCATGGACTTATTCCCTCCGTCCATCGTTTACGTGGTCGGCCTCTTCCTCTGCTCCCATCTGGTCTGTACATCATTGCTTGTGGCATACTGTTAGTTGGTAACCTAGTTACATGGCCAAAACATTTTACTCGTTGCCTTCTAAGAAAATCCAACACTGCTATAACCCCCACTTTAGTCCTGATTGCTTCACTTGTGATCTCTCTTCATGATACAATGAGTATTCTTCTCAGGAATCTCATCTCTGTAGTGATTTTTCTTTTTTCTTTTTCTGTCATTGTCCAGGTTTGGCATTCGTAGCATAGAGTTGGTAGGACGATTGTGTTGTATACTGCTTTCATAGTAGCTATTGATACAGGTTTGTTATTTAGCATTGGTGCCATTTGTCCAGTTGAGTTGGTTTGCCTTATTTCATCTATTTTTGATCTCATAAACAGACCTAACCAGATTTATTCCCCTAGATTTTATGCCAAGGCTGTTGTTTCTCTTTGAAGAGATGATTGGGCAGTATTATTTCAGAGTTTAGAAGAATGTTAAACTTGTCAAGTTTTCTTCTATAACAAGCTAATGTTACTACTGTTTGGTATTTCATATAAACATCAGCTTGGTAGTTGTAACTTAAAATTGTGAAGTCTTTAGCAAGTTACTTGGAATTGGCAGTTTTAAAAGAATGTTTCAATGTTCTGTTTGCATTGTACAACATTAACAAACATAAATGTTCAACAACATCATTTTAAAGATTTCTGGTCAAAATCGTAGGAATATTCGCTGATCGAGGTTGAGTTGGTTACGAATATGTGGTAAGAGTAAGGAAAAGTCTGACACAATGGAGAATTATATAGATAATTGTAAAATAGCATTAAAATTCTGGATATTCTTAGCATCAATAACAATAATTACAAGAAACACGATATAATCGTCACCCAAAAACAAGAAAAGACAATACATTGGAAAAATATACAAAACAATTCTCCAAATTTGAATAACGAAGACACAAACCTTAGAATGCAAGATTTATTGCCTGGCATATTTTGCTGCAATTGATATTACTGTGCGAACATGTGTACATTTCAGCTTGAAAGATGTTATCTAGTTATCTTACTTTATGTTGTGTGACTTCTGCGGTATGTACCTTATGAGATGCAGCGAAATATGCCAGGCAATAAATTGTACAATCTAGGGTTTGTGTCTTCATTATTCACATTCACTATGGGAAAACGTTCTGTGCAGAGGAACATATACGTTGTGATACCATAAATTTTTGAAATGGTATAACTTAATGTAAAGATCTACTTGGAGTGTTGACAACATGACTGTTAAACCACACTATTCTCACCTGTTGAATTGACAGGCTTGCTATTTCAAATACATTGTCACCATAAATGGTACTAAAACAACGACAATAGGAAAAATAACCAAGTGAATGAGAGAACACACTCAAATGAAGCACGAGTCCACATACTCCCCACTAAGGATTACAAAACAGTTATACGGTAATGTCCAATATGAGGAATAGGACGAGTCACTCTTCAATACGAAACATACCCATATTCCATATGGAGTTAGGAGACAGAATGAATTTTCAAAAAATAGATAACCAAGAACACACACAGACGTAAATTACAAGTACCTCTGAAGTCAGGGTGGGTTAGCCTGGTGGCGAGGGACACTTAATAGGGAAAGCTAATTCACACGCAAAATTCAGTCCATCATTACTATAAATAGTGTGTATGGGCTATGCCTGAGTTCAAAGCAAGCGAGCGCCCAAAAAAAAAAAAAGTCACCCTGAGTTTTGTAGAAGGGTGAAAGGATTCTCATGCTTGGCATTAGGGATAAGTAACTGCATGAAGATGGCCGCGGGGCATTGAAACTCATGGGAGTTAGATATCAGCACTCTGAGGGCAAAGGAGATTGAGTCTACATGACAACCCAAGAGGATGGGTTGGTAGAAGCATGTCCGACTTAATGAATTTGTTTTTTTCTTTTCTGTGATGTAATTGTCCTCTGAAAAACATGCCAATGAAATATGCAAATAATGGAAAAATATATGTATGAGGGGTTTGACAAACCGTAAGTAGAAGACCTCACCATTTCAGTTACATGACAGACAGTATACCAACAGAACAGAAAATGTGTAGACACTTTGGGGAGGGGAGGGGGGGGGGGGGGGGGGGGGGAATAATGTCATTGACCGAAATGGGGGTTAAAGACAAGAGAAGACCCAGGTGAACAATAATCAGCTACAACAACCGGCAAGACAGGTATAGAAAGAGTTAAATAACCATCAATTGAGAACAAAAACGGTCAGCGGGATTAAAACAGCTCATGGATTCATGAAATATCAATGGCAGGTAGCGCCCTGAGGCGAGAGACGATTCATTAGGCACGCGGACAGCAGACAGAACACACACACACACACTAAAATTTTCAAGAATGAAATACAGATGGTTTCAACCTGTAAAGTTACGAAATAGTGGAGTTGAGTTAAGAACTGATATCACTGCACTCAGGACATTCCCATACACGCTCCGTCCCCTTGTTTAACAGCCAGCAATGTGTCACACTATTAATCGTTCCCACCGCTAACTGATTGAAAGTTCTCCTGGTCTTCCCTATCAGCTTTTAGATTCTTCCAGAAACCCTGCCAATCTCATTCTTTCCATGTAGGGGTTCTCAATCTGTTCCCCCACCTTCACCTGGTCCACAGGTGCACGACCACCTCTCCCTTTCTATAGATAATATACCACTAAGAGGTGCATTCCCTGCTAGCCTATCAGCCTGTTCACTCCCCTGCATGGCCAGGGCAAAGAAATCCATACAATTCTCACAATTTGTGACCTCTGAAGTGAAGTAAGCCATTCCACATGACATTCCTTTCTCCACCTTACTAAACTTAAGAGTCCATAATGAATACAACGTTTGTGACATGAAAACTAGCCAAGCATAAGACCATCAGCAGTGAAACTATGTACATGGACTAAGCACAGAAAGTGTAGCGGATACATGGTCGGCTGTTGAGGCACGATGTGGTGTATTCTGTGATAAGTTTTGTCAAGCTGCTGCGGCACGTTTTTTGAAGTTTATTGTGAGGGTCAACGAGCACAACAGCGTGCAAGCCTGGTGAGCGCATCAGCCATACTTGTCATAATACGAGCCCAATCATCAATCACCCCCAAGTGTAACAGTACTTTCGTTTACACAAATGTTGGGGATATGAGTACTTTGGCATACACAAATAATGCTGGGGATAAGTGCTTTGTATACACAAATGCTGGGGATAAGAGTGCCTTGTACACATAATGCTGTGGATAAGAGTACTTCAGTATACACAATGCTGGGGATAAGAGTGCCTTGGTGTACACAGATAATGCTGTGGATAAGAGTACTTCAGTGTACACATAATGCTGGGGATAAGAGTGCTTTGTATACACAAATGCTGGGGATAAGAGTGCCTTGGTGTATACATAATGCTGTGGATAAGAGTACTTCGGTGTACACATAATGCTGGGGATAAGTGCTTTGTATACACAAATGCTGGGGATAAGAGTGCTTTGGTGTACACAAATAATGCCTGGGAATAACTGCTTTACTGCACACAGATAAGACAGGATAAGAGTGCTTTGGTGTTTACAGATAGTGCTGAGGATAAGAGTTTTGGTGTGCACAGATAATGCCAGGGATAAGAGTGCTTTGGTGCTCACATATGACGCTGGGGTTAAGAGTGCTTTGGTGTACAGTTAATGCTGGGCAGCATGCTTGGGTGTTAGTGCTGAGGGAACGGTGCTAGTCTACATTGATAAAAAATACTAGGCAGAGTACTCAGATGAAAATGAGGCAAACAGTACTCTTGTTCACCTTGGTATAGGAGGAAAACAGGAAATGCTGGGGTGAACAGTGCTGCTATACACAGGAAATGCTGGGGCGAACAGTGCTGCTATACACAGGAAATGCTGGGGTGAACAGTGCTGCTATACGCAGGAAATGCTGGGGCGAACAGTGCTGCTATACGCAGGAAATGCTGGGGTGAACAGTGCTGCTATACGCAGGAAATGCTGGAGTGAACAGTGCTAGAGTGTACACAGATAGATGATAATGGTGAGGAGAACAAGGCTATTGTGTACCCTGATAGTTGAGAATGCTGTGGACAATTGTGTGATGGTGTACATCAGGCGTGGAGAAACACTTCTCTGTGAATGGTCATTCAGATATTTATAACATGATTCACGGGCCATGAACTATAAACTTAAAAATCAACCTGGTATATTTGGTCAAACATTTAATAAACTCATCTCTAATGTGATGACTGGAACTGTTTCTCTTTGGTGAGGTGTGTGATGCTAGCTGGTATTGATGTTGCTACTAGAATTAATGATGAATTTATAAAGCTCCTAGATTTCTTGAATTTCAAGTTCTGCCTGCAGTACCTTGGCAGAGCTAGACCAAATATTTCCGTGGGCCTTATACATTCCACGTAAATAAATGAATACTACTATGGGTGAACTGGCAGCAGACCACCTTAAAGATTTTTTTATATAAAGTATGGGTGCCAGTTGTGCAGAAAGAAATGGCAATCTACTGAATGTAATCTTGCCCAGGAATCACTGGGGTTGACTTGCGCCCAGTAAAGGATTTGCAACAACTGGTGCTGAAATACTAAATACAGTCACTGATATTGTTTGAATGTGCAGTATGCTATTTCCACAGTAATTTAAGACTAAAGGAAGTAATTTTTTGGGGGGGGGGCATAGAAATGGCTGCAATTGCTTAATTGATAAATGTATAATCTATTCGACAAATCAACTGCTCAAATATATCGAAGCATTATTGATTAAGCAATTTCAGCCGTTTCTATGCAAGCTGAGGGACTTCTTTCTGAATTTTAGATTACCGTGGGAATAACATACTCCATATTCAAAAAATATCAGTGACTACATTAGTATTTCAGCCAAAGTATAATTCATTTATTCACTTCATATGATATGTAACTCTGCAGTATGCACCTGACAAGATGCAGTGAAATATGCCAGGCACGAAATCATGCAATATATTATGTGACTTCTGTATTTCTTCTGCGTTCATCCTGAGTTTTTTTCGGACATGATTGCGTTGTGCCTGTTTACAGCAGAGCTGCGTTCTTGCGCCATTAGGCCGACACATTCGACTTCTGCGGGCATTTGTTGACCGGGTTAACCTTCCCGGGGTTCTGTATTTAAAAACCATCCATCATGTACCATGCCGATAAGCGTGGGCGGTCATGTTTTGCCATCTCACTCGATCACGAGTGTCATGGTTCAGCTCAGTGTTTCTGTCTTGACCATGCCACCCAGGTAGTTACTTCTCGATCTTTCCCTTGGTCTCTTCCCTTGGATCTTCCCGGTTATCACCAAGTTCTCCAATCCATTTCTTCTCATAACATGCCCAAAAAATTGTGACTGTCTACATCTAATGTCTCTAATAAGTTTACGATCATTTGTTTCTTGAAGGACTTGTTCATTGGTTTTTCTGTCTGTCCCTGGTATTCTTTGCATTTTCCTCAGAAACCACATTTCTACAGCCATCAGATGTTTTTCAGCTTGACTGCTCATTGTCCATGCTTCACATCCATACAAAAGTACAGGTTCTATGTAGCACTTCACACTTTTTCGTTTCAACTGATATCTTTTTATTGGCCAGTATGTTTTTTATCGTGCAAAAGGCTGCCTTCGCAATGGCAATTCTTGTTCTAATCTCTTCAAGGCATCTTCCATCAGATGTTATGACCGTTCAAGATAACTGTACCAATTCACTTGTTTAAGAATGTGCCCATTTACTTTTATATTACATTGTGGTATTTTCTTCTTCCCAGTGATGATCATAATCACACAAACAAAAACACAAACATGCAATACTCACCACTCTTTTCTTAATCGCAGAATTTAAGTCGATGGTGACCTGTTTTCTGTGCCTAGCGATGGATTTAGATAATTTATATCTGACTGTGGGTTGTCTATGAATAAAATGAGACAAATCAGTCTGGGAATCTCGTTTATCTTTTATGGAGGTCACATAAATTTGTCTCTTGTGAATAAAATCACGAAGATCAGACCTGGAAGTGAGTGCACCATCATCATCAGCATCTCTATTATTCCACAGGGGCTGGGTCAGCACTGATATTTCACGCTCACCTGACTGGCTGACGTGAACTTTTAGATTATTTGCTGGAGATGTCTGCTCAGAGATGTCTGTGTCAGATACACAACTAGATGGTTCTATTGTACTTTGATTAACTATGACTTGAAAATTCGTCAAGTGTCTGAGGCCATATGGTGCAGCAGACAACTTTATATATTTCCTTTTAGTTCTTCCCCACTGTTCACTCTTGTTGTCTGTCGAATCATCACCAGACGTCCGAGAAATCTTTCCTTGATATATTTTCTGCAGAAATATGATCATAACAAAGGTGTATAACATGAATGCAGAAATGTCTCTAAGACAAACTTATAGCAAATATCTGATTAAATTCAAGACAATGTGGAAAAGATTAAACTGGGATAGAAAGACAATGTGGGAAAAATAAACTGGGATAGAAAGACAATGTGGGGAAAATGAAATGAATAGAAAGACAATGAGGGAAAGATGAAACTGGGAAAGAAAGAATGTGGGAAAGATGAAACTGGGATGGAAAGACAGTGTGAGAAAGATGAAACTGGAATAGAAAGACAATGTGGGGAAAGATTAAACTGGGACAAAAAGACAATGTGGGAAAGATGAAACGGACAGAAAGACAATGTGGGAAAGACGAAACTGGGACAAAAAGACAATGTGGGAAAGATGAAACTGGTATAGAAAGACAATGTGGAGAAAATGGAGCTGAGATAGAAAGACAATGTGGGAAAGATGAAACTGGGATGGAACGACAGAAAGATGAAACCTGAATAGAAAGAATGTGGGGAAAGATGAAACTGGGATAGAAAGACAATGTGGGAAAGATTGGTATAGAAAGACAATGTGGAGAAAATGGAGCTGGGGTAGAAAGGCAATGTGGGAAAGATGAAACTGGGACAAAAAGACAATGTGGGAAAGATGAAACTGGGACAGAAAGACAAGTGGAAATGATGAAACTGGTATAGAAAGACAATGTGGGAAAGATGAAACTGGGACAGAAAGACAAGTGGAAATGATGAAACTGGTATAGAAAGACAATGTGGGAAAGATGAAACTGGGATAGAAAGACAAGTGGAAATGATGAAACTGGGACAAAAAGACAATGTGGGAAAGATGAAACGGACAGAAAGACAAGTGGAAATGATGAAACTGATATAAAAAGACAATGTGGGAAAGATGAAACTGGGATAGAAAGACAAGTGGAAATGATGAAACTGGTATAGAAAGACAATGTGGGAAAGATGAAACTGGAATAGAAAGACAATGTGGAAATGATGAAACTGGGACAAAAAGACTGTGGGAAAGATGAAACTGGGACAGAAAGACAAGTGGAAATGAAACTGGTATAGAAAGACAATGTGGGAAAGATGAAACTGGGATAGAAAGACGAGTGGAAATGATGAAACTGGTATAGAAAGACAATGTGGGAAAGATGAAACTGGGATAGAAAGACAAGTGGAAATGATGAAACTGGTATAGAAAGACAATGTGGGAAAGATGAAACTGGAATAGAAAGACAATGTGGGAATGATGAAACTGGGACAAAAAACAATGTGGGAAAGATGAAACTGGGACAGAAAGACAAGTGGAAATGATGAAACTGGGACAGAAAGACAAGTGGAAATGATGAAACTGGTATAGAAAGACAATGTGGGAAAGATGAAACTGGGATAGAAAGACAATGTGGGAATGATGAAACTGGGACAAAAAACAATGTGGGAAAGATGAAACTGGGACAGAAAGACAAGTGGAAATGATGAAACTGGTATAGAAAGACAATGTGGGAAAGATGAAACTGGAATAGAAAGACAATGTGGGAATGATGAAACTGGGACAAAAAACAATGTGGGAAAGATGAAACTGGGACAGAAAGACAAGTGGAAATGAAACTGGTATAAAAAGACAATGTGGGAAAGATGAAACGGACAGAAAGACAATGTGGGAAAGATGAAACGGACAGAAAGACAATGTGGAGAAAATGGAGCTGGGATAGAAAGGCAATGTGGGAAAGATGAAACTGGGACAGAAAAACAATGTGGAAAAGATTAAACTGGTATAGAAAGAATGTGGAGAAAATGGAGTTGGGATAGAAAGACAATGTGGGAAAGATAAACTGGGATAGAAAGACAATGTGGGGAAAATGAAATGAATAGAAAGACAATGAGGGAAAGATGAAACTGGGACAGAAAAACAATGTGGAAAAGATGAAACTGGTATAGAAAGACACTGTAGAAAAAATGGAGCTGGGATAGAAAGACAAGTGGAAATGATGAAACTGGTATAGACAGACAAGTGGAAATGATGAAATTGGTATAGAAAGACAAGTGGAAATGATGAAACTGGTATAGAAAGACAATGTGGGAAAGATGAAACTGGGATATAAAGACAAGTGGAAATGATGAAACTGGTATAGAAAGAAAATGTGGGAAAGATGAAACTGGGACAGAAAAACAATGTGGAAAAGATGAAACTGGTATAGAAAGACACTGTAGAAAAAATGGAGCTGGGATAGAAAGACAAGTGGAAATGATGAAACTGGTATAGAAAGACAAGTGGAAATGATGAAACTGGTATAGAAAGACAATGTGGGAAAGATGAAACTGGGATATAAAGACAAGTGGAAATGATGAAACTGGTATAGAAAGACAATGTGGGAAAGATGAAATTGGGATAGAAAGACAATGTGGAAATGATGAAACTGGGACAAAAAGACAATGTGGGAAAGATGAAACTGGGACAGAAAGACAAGTGGAAATGATGAAACTGGTATAGAAAGACAATGTGGGAAAGATGAAACTGGGATAGAAAGACAAGTGGAAATGATGAAACTGGTATAGAAAGACAATGTGGGAAAGATGAAACTGGAATAGAAAGACAATGTGGGAATGATGAAACTGGGACAAAAAGACAATGTGAGAAAGATGAAACGGACAAAGACAATGTGGAGAAAATGGAGCTGGGATAGAAAGGCAATGTGGGAAAGATGAAACTGGGACAGAAAAACAATGTGGAAAAGATTAAACTGGTATAGAAAGAATGTGGAGAAAATGGAGTTGGGATAGAAAGACAATGTGGGAAAGATGAAACTGGGATGGAAAGAGTGTGAGAAAGATGAAACTGGAATAGAAAGACAATGTGGGAAAGGTGAAACTGGGACAGAAAGACAATGTGGGAAAGATGAAACTAGGACAAAAAGACAATGTGGGAAAGATAAAACTGGGATGGAAAAACAATGTGGGAAAGATGAAACTGGGATGGAAAGACAATGTGGGAAAGATTAAACTGGAATAGAAAGAAAATGTGGGAAAGATGAAACTGGGACAGAAAAACAATGTGGAAAAGATGAAACTGGTGTAGAAAGACACTGTAGAAAAAATGGAGCTGGGATAGAAAGACAATGTGGGAAAGATGAAACTGGGACAAAAAAACAATGTGGGAAAGATGAAACTGGGACAAAAAGGCTGGGAAAGAAGAAACTGGGACAAAAAGACAATGTGGAAAAGATTAATCTGGGACAAAAAGACTGCGAAAGATTAAACTGGGATAGTTACAATGTGGAATAGATGGAACTGGCATGACAATGCAGCCATTACGGTGAATGCAGTTTGTTAATCATGGTACGACTGCTTGCGTTGGGACGGTGAACCAGAAATACTCAAATTAGTTGCATATCCTTTACAGGATGTCGCAGTCCACTCCGGTATTGTTTGGCTGTCGAGCTATCTTGGCAAGTTTACACTCAGTAGTTTTGCACTGCTTTCTAAACGACCGGCACTCATACCTTTGCATGAAAAACAGTGCAAGGTGATCTGTTGCCAAATTGCCTGCAGCTGTACTGCGAAAGCGGTTTGCGGGATTGCAAACTGCACCTGTAACCCTTTGCCAGAGCCGACAAAGACTCTACTCCCCCTACAAAATGGGGTCATGTACACAGATTCAATCATTGCATTCTTGCAAAGAGAACAAAGGGAGAAGACAAACCCAATCTCACAATGAAGGCAGAAATGGCTATGACAAATTTGTAGCAACATCTTGGTTAAATGCAAAGCAAAATCTATGTAAATTCCTTGTTGTCACATTCATCAGTATCTCCAATCTTTAGTTTATTGAACAAGTGTTATTTCAGTCTGTTATGTCTTGTACAAAGTCTTAAAATTGCTGTTTGCTCACTTTCATCTAGCTGGTAACATGCATCATCTTTATGGTGGTATGGATGCTCTGATTTTCTATAAGTAGTTCTTATAAATCATTCAGCGTTATTATTGGTATTGTCTATATCAGGCTGAATTAGTTTCCCCCTTTCCTTTGCCAATTTGACAGCCTCTTAATTTCCAGGTATGTTGCAATGTGACAGAATCCACTGCATTTACAACCCTGCTGGATTTCATTCATAGTTCATGGAGTGCTACTCTTAGGTCTGCAAGTTATGTACTGTTCTAGCTCTTCAGCACTGTTCTACAACTGTATTTTCCTGTTCAGATTTTAGCATTTGTGCCTCCCATAACAATTAGAATATCTGAACACTTCACAGCCCTAAGAGATTCCTGTAAGTTTTCATAAGATGTGTCTATTGTGTCAATGTGGTCTGCTGTTGGTGCATTTGTCTGTTGGATTGCTAAAATAGTTTTGCCTTTTATTTTTAAAATATCCTGTCACTATGCACCCAGAATCCACATTTTTTCTGGGCCTTTCATTATTAAAATTCCAATGTCACGCTTGTGTTTAGTACCTCCTGAATGCACTAAGAGTATAATTATCTTTTTGAAGGAAGCCAGCCTCTGTCCATCTGGTTGTCAACATGCTCAGATGTCAACCACTGTATTGCTGGCCTCTAGGATGATATGTCTAGCTTCTCAGCCTTGTACAATGTTCGCACACTCGATGTACTACTTTCAGGCATTGCCTTCTATTGTTTAAATATTCATTATCAGTTTGCTACCTGTCAGGTGAATCTGAGGACCAAACAGCATACATAACAGATTGCACAGCTGAGAGGATTCACCTCATCTGTAATTATGTACAACAGTAATTCTCATGGGGCCCGGACTTTTCCACATGTCAGTCACATACTTTATTCCAGTTCATTAATTGCTGTGGATGTAAACGTCTCCCTTAGTTGTACGGTGGTTAGACATGGTTTGTGTCTGACATGCCTGAAGTGTACCAAACATTTTGCTTTTTCGCTTCGAGGGCCGCTGATCTTTAATAGACTCATCCACCTCCCTTACCATCAGTCTCCATGGACAGTCCCTTACTCAGGATTTCTATAGTTTACTCATGAAGTTTTATTAGTCAAAACTTACCCAGGGTATGAGTTCTAGAATCAACATAACCGCACTCGTAATATGTATGTTCCATCCCATTTTATCACCCAGGGTATGACCACTGCCATACAAACGCAGTTTCTGAGGGGACTAATGTTAGCTAGAAGAAGAGAGGAGAATCAATATAGGTACTGACCAACCTTAGAAGATATGACAGTTCCAACAATGTGGGTCAAGAACGAGCAGGAAATCAATGTCTCAGTGACAACTGGGAAACTCAAACAACTTTAGAGTAGAGATAGAAACTCATAACGAGAGGCATGACCAATTCTATGGCAATATGAGAAACCTTACGACTTGACTTCCTACTGTATAAGATAGATAGATAGATATAGCTATTTTAGAAGAGGAAAGAGACATAAGGAGACGACAAAACCATAGCAGTTTTTTTTTGGTGTGTGCTTGAAATTTATTGTTTAAATCTGCAATGTCTCATGTATATACTTCACTGCCTTTTTTAGTTCCCTCAGTGGTCCACAGAGTTTATCCTCCGCCGTTTGCCACAGAGGTAATAGCTACAATAGTAATGGTAATATTATTGTGAGATGGCGAACCATAACTGTCCATGCTTGCTGGCATGGCACATGAGCTTTAGTAGCTGCTACCTGCCTGCTTACATACCTACCTACTTGCCTACATACATATCTACCTGCCAACATACCTTGCTGTCATGATAGATAAGTTTGTTACATTGTGCTCCAAGAAAGGCACCATAACCTAACTCATGGCGGTAGCAAATGTGACTTCTCGATAGCACAAAGCCTGGGCTAAAATACGTCAGATAATGTCAACTGTAGGAAGCAATGAACCTCTGATAGCATAGTACTGTGGAAAGACTACTCACCAAACTACTGTTAGGAGGCTGTTCCCATTTTCCAACAAATGCTCCTTTATCCACTGTACCATACTTGTCTATCTTGCTCTTCTTCTTAGTGTTCGACTTTTGGTTTCTCACCAGCTTTTGGATGTGGGCTGTAGTTTCATCACACACAGCATGGTAGGTGACCTCACCTGTGTGAGACCTGTGGAATAACGTGCATGTGTTACTCTCAATGATTTCAATAAATACTGCTAACAATTTTTGCATAATGAACAAGTGCAGCTAGCTAGCTCTCTCTCTCTCACACATGCACACTCGCTCGCTCACTCGCACGTGCACACAAATATATTTCTTAATTTCAAAGTTTACAAATATAAACACAATCTCTCTCATCCCAGTTCAAATCTGTGCAGTTTTAAAATTTTTTGTATGGCATGGGGGTTATTAAGCCTGAGGAATTAAGGCTGCCTGGCTAGTGCAGTCGCCACGAACTGTGCAGGTTAGAGTTTTCTTTTTGCCTCCAACAGAAATTTAAAAAAACATCTTACTGAGGATTCAAACCCGAGTCTCCCGAAGAAGAATCCGGCATTCTAACCACTCGGCCAGCCACGCTTCATTCCACTATAATACTGTTATATTCTAGAATGTTTATGTGCCTTGGTTGCTGATTGTCCATTTCCATTATATGATAGTTTTTTTCTTTGTGCTTTAATTGAATGTAGATTCCATTTAAGAAGTCAGTGCTCAGGTACTTCACAACTACTGATCACACAGAAGCCATCAAGAGTAGAGTGTGGTTACTACCATAGAAAACTCAAAATTATCAAACCAACCCACAAGAACATATTTCCCATTCATATGTCGAACAAAACAAAGCAGCAGGTGGCAGACTGAATTTGACAGCAGCCGACAGGCAGCAGTTGGTCTTGAATTGGCTATGGTTGAGAGACATTTTATAGAGACACTGTCTGTGATCATTGATTAATATGGTTAGTGCCAAGAAGGAAAGCAGTAGCAGACTACAGTGGAGTCTGGATAAGTAGAAGTCACAGGGGCCGAAGGAATTTGTTCTACATATCAGAAATTCTACTTATCCAGACTGCACACATTTACACTAATATCACGCAGTAGCATTGAGTAAAATGATTGTACCACTTAGGAAACACAATAAGTGAACAAATAAATAGTAATACAATATCAGAAATGTTTATTTTAGAAAGCGGAACATTAAAGTCATATGAAAATTTCCAAATTAAAGAAAAAGTGATTTTGCTTTGCTTCTTGACTTGTGAAAAATGTCTTCCCAAAAATTCTTGTAGCCACTCATTGAACAGTTCTGATATTATCCATGCCTTTGAATTGACTAATTCACACACAATATAAAATTTTTTCAGACCTTTGAAACAACGATAATTTTTAAATTTTCCAATCACAAATAAAGGCCATTTTTCACTACCATCCATATTGGAAAACACAACCACAGTTATTCTTTCTTTTGATGTTTTCCCCCCAATGACACTTCATTTTTGAAAGAAAATATGTTATCAGTTAATCTCCGAAATAAGCCAGTTTCATCGGCATTAAATACATCCGTAGAATTATATTTAGCTAAAGCAGGTCTGAGAACGTCTTCTATCCATGAGTCGTCGCTTCGTCAACTGACTCTCTCCACACACATTCTTGTACGTGATGCAATGTCGTTTTCTGATTGTGAATAATACGAGCCCCTATTCACAAAAATTGGTTGATATTGTCGTGATATTTGTCGACAAGGACACACTCAGAGTACAGTTGATATTTTATTTGGCAAATAAAATTCACTAATAATTCAATAAAAAATGTTAAATATTTTTTATTAAAACTTAAGAGAAAAAAAAAACATTGCCAGCAGAGAGTCGAACCCCAGTCTCCCACATGACAGGCGGAGATACTAACTACACTATAGAGGACAATGAATAGCGCCATAAACATTAATAATGTAGTAGTCAAACGTAGGTCACGTGATCACAAATTTCTGTGAAGTCACTCCGTTTTCCAACCAACCAGCCAGCACTACAATTCCAGACAGTCTGACCAAGACGTGCAAATTCTTCTGCTTTCGCAATAAGTAAAGGCCCATTTACTGGTACATTTGCCGATCTAATCACAGTGAACCATTTTAAAAGGGCAGCATCAACAAAATCACACGCAGTTCTAGCTCGCTGTCTAAAGTTGTGCCTTCTTGTTTCATCTCTATCTTCTCCTTCTGTGAGCGCCAAACAATACTATGTGTTTATTTATGCAACTTGACATTTGGTGAGATATCGTATGTGCCATATCGATTGTTCTCTGGGCTGACTAAAAATAATTATTTCGCGAAACAATTTTTTTTTCTGGGTGTGAAATGAACAGTTCCAACATGAACACATATAGTCGGTATTCTTTTTTATGTTCGACTAATCCGAAAATTCGAGTTAACCGAATTCTACTTCATGACTTTTTGATGATGGATAATGGCCGGGACTAAGCCAGTAACGTCGACTTAAGCAAAATTCTACTTATCCGAGTTCGACTTAAGTGGACTAGACTATTTTCTTTGCAGATGATATCATCCATCCATTATGTGCCATGCCGGTAAGCGTGGGCGGTCATGTTCTGCCATCTCACTCGATCAACAGAGTCGTGGATCAGTTCCGTGTTTCTGTCTCGACCATGCCACAAGGCCAAGCCATCCAGATACTTGTTTCTAGGTCTTCCCCTTGGTCTGTTCCCCTCGATCTTACCAGTTGTCACCAAGTTCTCCAAATCATTTCTTCTCATAACATGCCCAAAAAATTGTGACTGTCTACGTCTAATGTCTCTGATCAGTTTACGATCTTCATTTGTTTCTTGAAGGACTTGTTCATTGATCTTTCTGGCTGTCCATGGTATTCTTTGCATTTTCCTCAGAAACCACATTTCTACAGCCATCAGATGTTTTTCAGCCTGGCTGCTCATTGTCCAAGCTTCACATCCATATAAAAGTACAGGTTCTATGTAGCATCTCAACACTCTTTTTCTCGTTTCAATTGACATCTTTTTATTGGTCAGTATGTTTTTCATCTTGCTAAAGGCTACTTTTGCCATGGCGATTCTTGTTCTAATCTCTTCAAGGCATCTCCCATCAGATGTTATTACTGTTCCGAGATAATTGTACCTATTCACTTGTTGAAGAATATTCCCATTTACTTGTATATTACACTGTGGTATTTCGTTCTTCCTAGTGACGACCATAATCTGTGTCTTTTTACAATTTAATTCTAACCCTTGTTGTTCACTGTGTGTAACAACCGCATCTACTAAATTTTGCAGGTCCTGTTCATTGTCTGCAATCAAGACTATCATCTGCATATCTAATGTTATTGATGCATCGTCCCCCAATGTTGATTCCTTCCATATTTTCAATATTTCTGAAAATATTTTCACTGTACAGGGAAAACAGATCTGGAGACATTACACATCCCTGTCTCACACCTCTCTTAATAGGCTGATATTGGCTTACTTCATTATCAACTCTTATGGCAGCTTGTTGTTTCCAATATATGTTTTTTACAAGTCTAAGGTCTTTCCCATCAATTTGTAGATCTTCAAGCATCCTTATCATGTTGACATGTCTCACTTTATCAAAAGCCTTTGTGTAGTCAATAAAGCAAAGGTGTAGATCTTTGTTTACTTCTATAGAACGTTCGATTACGGTTCTCAGTATATACACAGCATTTACTGTACCCTTGCCTACTACAAACCCACATTGTTCTTCTCCTATTTCAGGTTGTATTTTCCTCCTAACTCTTTGCATGATAATTCTTAGCAAAATCTTCGTGATGTGACTCATTATACTAATTGTTCGATGTTGATCGCATTCCAAGGCTCCTGATTTCTTTGGGATTGCAATAAATACAGAATTACATAACTCATGAGGTATATTTCCAGTATCATATATTGTATTAAGCAGACTGGTAACTTTATCTATTCCATATTCTTCTAAAGCATTAATCATTTCTGTTGTGACGCTGTCTGGACCGGGGGTCTTGCCAGATTTCATATGATTAAGAGCATTCTGAACCTCCATCTTCAAAATTGCTGGCCCTTCATTGTTATTTTGAACAATATATTGTTCGTCTCTGTTATCGTCATAAAGGTTTTTCACGTAATCTGACCATACATGTAAAATCTGATCTTTTTCTATTATGACTCTTCCATCTTTTGTCTTTAGGCAGCCTGCTGATGTACGTGTTCTTTGATTAGTAATCTCCTGAATTCTTTTGTGCATTAGTTTCGCATTTTTACTGTTGTGTTGTTTTTCAATTTCTCTGCAATTTTTCTCAAGCCATGTTTCTTTAGCCTCCTTACATAAGGTTCTGACTTTTCTGTGAATTTCTTCATATTTGGCAGGATTATTTTTGTTCTGTCTTCTTGTTTCCATTAGTTGTAAAATTTCTTCAGTCATCCATGTCTTACGGCCCACTTTCTTTACTTTTGGAATAGTTTTTTCTGCTGCACAACTGATTGAATTCTTCAGCATTTCCCATTGATCATCTACATCTTGAAATAGGATCTCTAGATCAGACAAATCAAATTTGTTCTTTACTTCTATGTTAAAATTATCTTGTATTTCTTTGTCAGTTTTCAATTTGCACAAGTCATATTTAGGGTTTCCTGCTGTATACTTGACTTTCTTTAACTTTACCCTCAATGTGCCAGTAATTAATCTGTGATCACTGTAACAGTCTGCATTTGGAACTGTTTTTACAACTGTTAATGCATTTCGAAACCTTTTGCTTATCAGGATGTAATCTATCTGGTTTTTAATCCTGCTGTCTGGACTCCTCCATGTCCACAATCTTCTAGGATGTTTAAACCAGGTGTTTCCTACAACCATTTCTTGTTCTTTTGCCCATTCTACAAGTCTGTAACCTCTTTCATTTCTCTCTCCCAAACCATGGTTGCCTACACTGCATCCATCGCTTTGCTTTCCTATTTTTGCGTTGAAATCACCCATTATGATATTTATTTCTGATTTTTTACAGTTCTTCAAAGCAGACTCCATGTCGTCATAAAATTCCTCTATACTTTCTTCACTGCTTTCACTTGTTGGGGCATATACTTGAATTACATTTATTTTAAAAGGTCTTCCGTTTAATTTTACTAATAGAACTCTGACACAGCCCAATATCCTTTGACAGAATTTGATGTTTGCTTATCTAATATAATGGCTACACCTCTTTGCTGTTCTCCCCCCGAGTAAATGATCTTACAATCCTCTCCTGTCCTTATCCCTGCTCCTCTCCATCTCGTTTCCGATATTCCTAATATGTTAATCTTCTCTCTCTCCATTTCTTTTTTGATGTCCTCCAACTTTCCATCTGCATTCATTGTTCTAACATTCCAAGTTCCTACTTTCAATGATAATCTTTTGCACCTAGTAGCCTGTTGACGGTCTGGAGTCACCTGGTGCGCATGACTATCCCTACCGGGCGAAGCTGCTCCTATGGAGCACCCATTTACGCCGTTTCTCTGATTATCGATAAGTGAACACAACATGATTTTCTTGGCATGTGTAAAGAAGGTAGTTTGCCATTGCTTTCCTTCCCAGCAGTGACCATACTGGTCAGTGACCGTAGCCATTGTCTCCTCAAAAAAGGAGATCCTCTGCCTACCGTCATGAAGGTGGAGACCATAACCTACAACTATCTGTCGGCTGCTCTCCATCTTCATCCACCACCTGCACCCATGGCTTCACGTAACCCTGATCGGGGGGCTAAACGGGTACTCCACCTTGCCCAAGGGTGTCCCGTAGGCTAGCGGAGGGAAGGAGGCGCCTTCTCCTTTGATAGGGGATACCCCTACCCTGCGCAGATGATTACAGCAGTCTGATTGATTGAGGAACCGACATCACAGCATTCGGGGCATTCCCATAAGCGCTCCGTCCCCATCCTCAGCAGCCAGCAAAGAGTTCCAACACCAATAGTACCAGTAGCAATCTGATTATATGTCCGTCTCGCCCTTCCTCTGAGTGTCGAGCATCGGCCAGATCCCCTCGTCACTCCTCGCTGTCTCATTCTTGCCAGACCATGGTGATCCATTTGCTCCTCTGAGGTGTACACGTGCTCCAACAAGACCGCAACCACGTCTGCCTTGTCATGCATCAATACTCCAAGTTTTGCTGAGCCAGCCAATCTGTCCGCCTGTTCATTCCCCAGCACACCGGCATGCTCCAGAGAAAAGATCCAGGCGATGCTTGCCACCCATGACCTCCGAAGTGAAGCAAGCCACTCTGCCCGAAGCTTGCCTGTCCTCACCTTCCTCAGCACACTTTCCGAGTCAGTTACAATCTCGTGTGTGTGTATCGTATTCTCCAGGAGGCAGTCAGTGCAGCTTTCCACTGGATGGAGTCAAATTATGGAGCAAGACAGGAGGAAAGCTTCTGCAATGGACAAACCATAGGATAATAACGATCCTGAAGAGAGAAAGCAGGTCTGCTCGTAACAAATGCAGTGTGAAATTAAAACTGAACAAATATTGGAAGGCAGGTTAGACCTGGACAGACAATACAGTCAATGTCTTCTCTGGAGGAAGAAGATACTTTCTCTTTTGTTCCTCTCTCGAAGGAAGAGTATCACACTTAGTTATGCATCTCAAAGGTCTGACTTCAGCATGCATGTGTAAGGCTTCCTTCCTGAAAACAAGATTCCATCCCAGGCAGGACGCTCTTATCTACCCATGGGTAGGCTTTCTTTCCTAACAATTTTGCCAGGGCTGTATCCTTATGGCTTACTCTTTCCAACTTTCTATTGCCAAGAGATGTTTAATGTGCACAACATACATATGAGATTTCCTGTTTTTTGCCCTTATCCGAGATTAGGTATCATATCTCACTACCCAAAAGATGAGGGGGTTATGTGATATTAGATACCAGTGATTCTTGGAAACCTGGTACCGTCTGTAAAAGAAGCAGACTCCGTAACCACTCAGTCATGGTTTCTCTGGAAGATATGAAATGACCAAGGTAATCTACCTGACGAAGATATGAAATGACTATGGTAATCTACCTGACTGGAAGATATGAAATTACCAAGGTAATCTACCTGACTGGAAGATAAATGACCAAGGTAATCTACCTGACTGGAAGATATGACATGACTAAGGTAATCTACCTGACTTCTTTAGCAACATCTATTTCCCTCATCAGGGACTGTATATCCTTAAAGCCACACTCTTTCAATGGCAGTGGTTTGCAAGTCAGCATTTCATAATCACCTGAACAGGGAAATATAGAAATGCTTTAATTATTAAATGATAAACATACATCCACATTCATGCAAGAAAATGTATTTAAGATGCTCCAAATGTGAAGTAAAGAACAGTAACACTGTGACCTCCTGTGCGGGTTGTAAAAGTTGACTAAAGAGAGGTTGTATGAGACTGGCTAATTCACACTATAGAAACATCCAGCCTACATCCAACCGACCATGAACTGGCTTACAAAGAGCCTAACACGAGTGGTTGCGGCCTATACTCCATTAGGAATCTCAAAGGCAGAAGAGGCAATATAAACAGAATACAGGAAAGCATAGCCGAATGGGTTGGAGAACTCACTCTAAAACTGCCAATGTGCTGATGCCGAAGTAGAGGGTTCAAACCCTACACAGGTCAGCTGGACTAAACTGTTGATTTCTCATCCTTGACTAGGGAGCGAAGTCTGAGTGGGTTCGTCTGATAGTGAGGGACAATGGTCATAGGGCAAGCTAATCCACACGCAAAAATCAATCCAATGCACTAAAGTATAGCACATGTTTGGATAAGCTTGAGTTAACCAAAAAATACCCCCAAAAATAAACAGAACAAAACATTAAATTTTGTTACATTCTTATAACCAAAATGAGGTTCACTTCAATAAATCTGTTCAAATGCAACGAACAGCTCAACATCAATGGACAATGAATGTTATAGTTAAATAACTACCAGCAAAATATTGTCCAGCAATACATTTGTATGTAGCTTGTGACTTAGCTGGTCATGTAGCAAACAAGATGTGCTGGATTTACTCAAAGCATACTGGCTTCTGTGGTGAAGGGGTTACTGACAATTCATAATCCCTCAAACCGTGTTTGAAACACAGCTACGGATGATTTGACAGCAGGCCGCCTAGCATTGATTTTCATATAATGGTATGTGTGCCGGTCGTTTAGAAAGCAATGACAAACTATTGAGTGTAAACTTGCCAAGAAATCAAACAGTCAAAAACTGCTGAGGTTGTCTGCAACGTCCTGTAAAGGATATGCAACTAACTTTTTAAATTCTGTTCTTTAACTCTGTAATGCATCTTACAAAGTTACATCTGATGTTACCTATGTTCTGGGTTGACTGCAATGTCCTGTAAAGGATATGCAATTAACTTTTAAAGCATACACATTTCTATCTTGTGCAAATATAGAAACAAACCATGTGACAGTTAACTTTCTTCTGCTGCCTTTCATTGTCCAATTGGAACAGGCCCGCGACCAACTCAAGCCAAGGCATAACTGGTTGGATTTTGCAGCTCATGTTTTCTATGGAATGAGACAGTCAGTCTCACGTCAGCTGTACTATGTCACCTCTTACACATGCACAGCAGGTTACAGCTTTTCTTTTCCTTTACTTCCTTTATGGACTCCAATAAGACAGTTTTTGTTCCTGCATGTGGTCACTATATGTAGTCCAGAAAATGAAGAGTTCAGACAAGGAATAGTGTGATACTTTGGAGTTTGAACTGATCAAAAATGAAATATTTTTTTTACAACGATGGTTATGGGCAGACCAAAGTTGGAACAAATTTCATCTCTTTAATATTTACCAGTGTGAATTATGGACGCTGTTGACAATGAAATGTCAAAATGTCTGTAGTTATTCAATTCACCAGTGCATTATGGTAATACTTGACAATAATGAAGAAACTATACAGCTTTAGTTATTCAATATACCAGTCATCTCATCCTGTGCCTCCTGTACCAACAGGACAGTGCCTGTTCATGGGCTCCATATAATTGAGATTCCCATGTTATTCTCTTGATAATCAGAGTTAGGATTGGCTAATCTCTCTCAGCAGGGGTGAAAAGCAAATTTTAGTAGCTTGCCAATGACCTGCAGACTACACAGCTCAACCTCACCTTGCGGTGTAGACTGGGAAACCATGACTGCGAGGTCATTGGCCAACAGGGGGTACAGACTCCCCTTGGTCAGATTTTCCTGTCCTAAACTTGCGACTGGCCTAGCAAGCTGGCAGGGGATTTTCCCTGCTGCTCTAAGAAACAAAGATTAACCACTTGGGCATTACAGTAATACTTGACAATCAAATTAAGAAGAAACTATACAACTGTATGTATTAAATTTACTAGTGCATTATGGTAACTTGATGAAATTAGGAAGAAATGACATGACTGCAGTTATTCAAGCAAACACTTACTTGCAATACTTTCTGCAGCAACTCCAAATTTGGAGCTAAGCAGAATTGATCTGATTTCAAGTTTCACCGTTTCCAAAGTGTCCAGCACCATGATGTTATTTCAGGGTTAAAATATGATTACGGCTAATTCTGGGGGAGAAAAGCATTCATGCTTAGCGTTTACAAAACAAACAATACTAACTACATTAAAATTTGTTTGTTCGCTATAAATCAAGCGTAGTCCATACACACTGTAGTACTTCTAGTGCACTTGAATGATGATTTGGCAGCAAACCGTCTTGTGTTGCTTTTTTACAAAATGGTATGGGTGCCAGTCGTTCCAAAAGCAATGGCAAACTACTGAACATAAACTTGCCAAGAGATCAACAACAGCAAAAAATGGTGTTACTGCGACGTCCTGTAAAGGATATGCAACTAATAGAATAGATTAGCAGTGTCCCTCGCCATCAGGTGAACTCACTTCGACTTCAGAGTTACTTGTAATTTACATCCCCAAGATGAGAAGTCAAAATTTTTGTCCCGCTGACTGGTGTAGGGGTTGAACCCGCTACCTCTTCACCAGCACACCAGATCTTTAAGAACAAGTGTTCTTATCCATTCGGCTATGCTGACATTAAAGTATTATCTTCAGACCTGTTCATGGTTGGCTGCATTTTGCAGCTGTTTTCTACAGGGTGGAGAAACCAGCCCCACAACAACCCTCCATAGACATCTTACATCACGCATCGTAGGCTGCTGTGTTACTATTCTTTGCCTCACTTAAGGGCTCCGGTAATACTTTTGTAAATGAATTAACTATGTAAGTTACATGTCCTTCACAGGATGTAGCAGTCAACCCCAGCATTGTTGCTGTTCGTGATTCCTGGGCAAATTTTACGCTCAGTAGTTTGCCATTGCTTTCTGAACGACCGGCTTATACCTTTTTCGAAAAAACCATGAATTAACAGGAGGCCTAATATGTAGAGAGAGGATGAATAATATGGGGATGATATGGCTGGAGCTGCAGAAGAAAGAAAAAGATAGGAAACTTGGTATGGTTGATGGAGGGCCTATACTCCAATGGGGTATAAAGGGTTGCAGAAGGAAGAGGAGGAGGTGGAAGAGGAGGAGGTGGAAGAGGAGGAGGTGGAGGAGGAGGAGAAGTAATTAATTGGCTGTTCTATAATTCGTTAAGACTGCAAAATAAACTTACAATTTAGAATCATATATCAGTCAGAAAGATGATTTTAAGAGATATCTACAGTGCTCCGCAGCTGTAGTAAAACAGTAGGCCAGCACTAGTTTACAACCATAACTGATCAGTGTGACCAGGAAGGAGCCACACAACAAATCTGCAAGGAGGCATATTAATCAACAACGCAGTGTGGTTGGAAATGAACAAGCAGACAGATTGGCTGGTGCTGCATCATTTAGGGGGAGATGTGATGCATCATAAGGTAGATGTTATGAAGGCCCTCTGGGAGAGCATGTATAATGCAGAAGAACAGGTAGACTATCATGATCTAGAGAATGCAGCAGTAGGGTCTGGTCAGAGGACCTGGCATACAGTCGTCACTCAGAGGTAAAGCAAGACGGACATAAAATCAGATTGCAACAGGCACCATTAGTATTGGAACTCTTTGCTGGCTGTTGAAGATGAGGACTGCGCACTTATAAAAATGTCCAAAAATGTCCAGAGTGCAATGTCGATTTGTGCCTCAACTCAACATTGGATGACACAGTTTGTCGCTGTGAACGGATAGATTTACTACTGAGGAAATTGAAACGCCTATGGACGTGTCTGAAGTTAAGTAAAAGACACTGGAACGCCTATGGATGTGTCTGAAGTTAAGTAAAAGACACTGGAACGCCTATGGACGTGTCTGAAGTTAAGTAAAAGACACTGGAACACCTATGGATGTGTCTGAAGTTAAGTAAAAGACACTGGAACGCCTATGGACGTGTCTGAAGTTAAGTAAAAGACACTGGAATGCCTATGGACAAATCTGAAGTTAAGTAAAAGACACTGGAACGCCTATGGATGTGTCTGGAGTTAAGTAAAAGACACTGGAACGCCTATGGACATGTCTGAAGTTAAGTAAAAGGCACTGGAATGCCTATGGACGTGTCTGAAGTAAAAGACACTGGAATGCCTATGGACATGTCTGCAGTTAAGTAAAAGACACTGGAACGCCTATGGACGTGTCTGAAGTTAAGTAAAAGACACTGGAACGCCTATGGACATGTCTGAAGTTAAGTAAAAGACACTTGTTCCGACTATTAGGCTAACTTGGCATATGGTGCTAGCTCCATATTTTTCTAGACCAATCGGCACTCAATCAGTTATCTGATCAATGTTATGTTGGGAGATTATACATCCCATATTTTTCTAGACCAATCGGCACTCAATCGGTTATCTGATCAATGTTATGTTGGGAGATTATACATCCCATATTTTTCTAGACCAATCGGCACTCAATCGGTTATCTGATCAATGTTATGTTGGGAGATTATACATCCCATATTTTTCTAGACCAATCGGCACTCAATCGGTTATCTGATCAATGTCATGTTGGGAGATTATACATCCCATATTTTTCTAGACCAATCGGCACTCAATCGGTTATCTGATCAATGTCATGTTGGGGGATTATGCATCCCATGAATGTCCTGGTACCCATTATAGGCTGTATCAACCTGGATGCCCAAGTCGGTTTAAAAATTCCCCACCCCACAGGGATTCGCATGTGACCATCAGACTGACAGGCAATGTGTTAGCCACTGCGCTACCATGACTCCCTTGTCCAGAGTGCAATGACATTCTGAACTAATAACCAACTATCAACTGAGGAACCCAATTTATAGTTATCTGTAATATGTGTAAAACATTGGAACACACTAATTTCTCTTGTTTAAATGTTCGTTAGTATACTGAACATAGCATTATGGGCAATATGTTTGTTATTTGACCTATGCTGGTTTAATATTAAATATATATAATATAAATAATACCTCTTGGTGGTATCTTGCCTATGGACAAGGGGGAGGTGGTTATGCACTTGGACCAGGTGGAGGAACAGATTGAGAACCCATATGTGGAACGAATGATGGGGGATCGGCAAGGGTTCTGGAAGAATCTCAAAACAGAGGGAAGACCAGGAGAACAATTTAATCAGATAGCAGTGGGAACGATTAGTAGTATGACTCTTGGCACTCTTCCGAATTCCGGTCCCAAATAGATCCGCAGTGAATAGGTCAGGGGTTAAGGGTTAGGGTTAGTTGTTAACTAAACACTGACCCTAACCCTTACCCCTGACCTATTCACTGCGGATCTATTTGGGACCGCAATTCGGAAGAGTGCCTGACTCTTCGCTGGCTGTTGAATTAGGGGACGGAGCACGTATGGGAATGTCCTGAGTGCAGTGATGTCGGTTCTTAACTCAACATAAAATTCTGAGACCTATGGTGCGATTTCAATGGTTAGATACAAATTCTGTCCGTATTCCATAGTGGTGGGTTTATGTGGCTAACATGACTAAAAGAAGACACCTTGTCTAGTTTGGTCATACATTGAAGTACACTTGTTCCTGCAGTGAGACACTGTCATTTGGAGGTGACATGTTCAAATTCTGGTCAATAATTATAGCTTTAAATTGTTATGTTATCTGGTGCACCCTCAAGCCTCAACTTCTTTCTTCCAGTTCCATGAGTGCCAAATAATACATGTGTTTATTTATGAACTAATAACTAAACTGACCATGTTTATATCAATATGTAAATATTGTCTAGTTGGTCATACATTGAAGTACACTTGTTCCTGCAGTGAGACACTGTCATTTGGAGGTGACATGTTCAAATTCTGGTCAATAATTATAGCTTTAAATTGTTATGTTATCTGGTGCACCCTCAAGCCTCAACTTCTTTCTTCCAGTTCCATGAGTGCCAAATAATACATGTGTTTATTTATGAACTAATAACTAAACTGACCATGTTTATATCAATATGTAAATATTGTCTAGTTGGTCATACATTGAAGTACACTTGTTCCTGCAGTGAGACACTGTCATTTGGAGGTGACATGTTCAAATTCTGGTCAATAATTATAGCTTTAAATTGTTATGTTATCTGGTGCACCCTCAAGCCTCAACTTCTTTCTTCCAGTTCCATGAGTGCCAAATAATACATGTGTTTATTTATGAACTAATAACTAAACTGACCATGTTTATATCAATATGTAAATATTGTCTAGTTGGTCATACATTGAAGTACACTTGTTCCTGCAGTGAGACACTGTCATTTGGAGGTGACATGTTCAAATTCTGGTCAATAATTATAGCTTTAAATTGTTATGTTATCTGGTGCACCCTCAAGCCTCAACTTCTTTCTTCCAGTTCCATGAGTGCCAAATAATACATGTGTTTATTTATGAACTAATAACTAAACTGACCATGTTTATATCAATATGTAAATATTGTCTAGTTGGTCATACATTGAAGTACACTTGTTCCTGCAGTGAGACACTGTCATTTGGAGGTGACATGTTCAAATTCTGGTCAATAATTATAGCTTTAAATTGTTATGTTATCTGGTGCACCCTCAAGCCTCAACTTCTTTCTTCCAGTTCCATGAGTGCCAAATAATACATGTGTTTATTTATGAACTAATAACTAAACTGACCATGTTTATATCAATATGTAAATATTGTCTAGTTGGTCATACATTGAAGTACACTTGTTCCTGCAGTGAGACACTGTCATTTGGAGGTGACATGTTCAAATTCTGGTCAATAATTATAGCTTTAAATTGTTATGTTATCTGGTGCACCCTCAAGCCTCAACTTCTTTCTTCCAGTTCCATGAGTGCCAAATAATACATGTGTTTATTTATGAACTAATAACTAAACTGACCATGTTTATATCAATATGTAAATATTGTCTAGTTGGTCATACATTGAAGTACACTTGTTCCTGCAGTGAGACACTGTCATTTGGAGGTGACATGTTCAAATTCTGGTCAATAATTATAGCTTTAAATTGTTATGTTATCTGGTGCACCCTCAAGCCTCAACTTCTTTCTTCCAGTTCCATGAGTGCCAAATAATACATGTGTTTATTTATGAACTAATAACTAAACTGACCATGTTTATATCAATATGTAAATATTGTCTAGTTGGTCATACATTGAAGTACACTTGTTCCTGCAGTGAGACACTGTCATTTGGAGGTGACATGTTCAAATTCTGGTCAATAATTATAGCTTTAAATTGTTATGTTATCTGGTGCACCCTCAAGCCTCAACTTCTTTCTTCCAGTTCCATGAGTGCCAAATAATACATGTGTTTATTTATGAACTAATAACTAAACTGACCATGTTTATATCAATATGTAAATATTGTCTAGTTGGTCATACATTGAAGTACACTTGTTCCTGCAGTGAGACACTGTCATTTGGAGGTGACATGTTCAAATTCTGGTCAATAATTATAGCTTTAAATTGTTATGTTATCTGGTGCACCCTCAAGCCTCAACTTCTTTCTTCCAGTTCCATGAGTGCCAAATAATACATGTGTTTATTTATGAACTAATAACTAAACTGACCATGTTTATATCAATATGTAAATATTGTCTAGTTGGTCATACATTGAAGTACACTTGTTCCTGCAGTGAGACACTGTCATTTGGAGGTGACATGTTCAAATTCTGGTCAATAATTATAGCTTTAAATTGTTATGTTATCTGGTGCACCCTCAAGCCTCAACTTCTTTCTTCCAGTTCCATGAGTGCCAAATAATGCATGTGTTTATTTATGAACTAATAACTAAACTGACCATGTTTATATCAATATGTAAATATTGTCTAGTTGGTCATACATTGAAGTACACTTGTTCCTGCAGTGAGACACTGTCATTTGGAGGTGACATGTTCAAATTCTGGTCAATAATTATAGCTTTAAATTGTTATGTTATCTGGTGCACCCTCAAGCCTCAACTTCTTTCTTCCAGTTCCATGAGTGCCAAATAATACATGTGTTTATTTATGAACTAATAACTAAACTGACCATGTTTATATCAATATGTAAATATTGTCTAGTTGGTCATACATTGAAGTACACTTGTTCCTGCAGTGAGACACTGTCATTTGGAGGTGACATGTTCAAATTCTGGTCAATAATTATAGCTTTAAATTGTTATGTTATCTGGTGCACCCTCAAGCCTCAACTTCTTTCTTCCAGTTCCATGAGTGCCAAATAATACATGTGTTTATTTATGAACTAATAACTAAACTGACCATGTTTATATCAATATGTAAATATTGTCTAGTTGGTCATACATTGAAGTACACTTGTTCCTGCAGTGAGACACTGTCATTTGGAGGTGACATGTTCAAATTCTGGTCAATAATTATAGCTTTAAATTGTTATGTTATCTGGTGCACCCTCAAGCCTCAACTTCTTTCTTCCAGTTCCATGAGTGCCAAATAATACATGTGTTTATTTATGAACTAATAACTAAACTGACCATGTTTATATCAATATGTAAATATTGTCTAGTTGGTCATACATTGAAGTACACTTGTTCCTGCAGTGAGACACTGTCATTTGGAGGTGACATGTTCAAATTCTGGTCAATAATTATAGCTTTAAATTGTTATGTTATCTGGTGCACCCTCAAGCCTCAACTTCTTTCTTCCAGTTCCATGAGTGCCAAATAATACATGTGTTTATTTATGAACTAATAACTAAACTGACCATGTTTATATCAATATGTAAATATTGTCTAGTTGGTCATACATTGAAGTACACTTGTTCCTGCAGTGAGACACTGTCATTTGGAGGTGACATGTTCAAATTCTGGTCAATAATTATAGCTTTAAATTGTTATGTTATCTGGTGCACCCTCAAGCCTCAACTTCTTTCTTCCAGTTCCATGAGTGCCAAATAATACATGTGTTTATTTATGAACTAATAACTAAACTGACCATGTTTATATCAATATGTAAATATTGTCTAGTTGGTCATACATTGAAGTACACTTGTTCCTGCAGTGAGACACTGTCATTTGGAGGTGACATGTTCAAATTCTGGTCAATAATTATAGCTTTAAATTGTTATGTTATCTGGTGCACCCTCAAGCCTCAACTTCTTTCTTCCAGTTCCATGAGTGCCAAATAATACATGTGTTTATTTATGAACTAATAACTAAACTGACCATGTTTATATCAATATGTAAATATTGTCTAGTTGGTCATACATTGAAGTACACTTGTTCCTGCAGTGAGACACTGTCATTTGGAGGTGACATGTTCAAATTCTGGTCAATAATTATAGCTTTAAATTGTTATGTTATCTGGTGCACCCTCAAGCCTCAACTTCTTTCTTCCAGTTCCATGAGTGCCAAATAATGCATGTGTTTATTTATGAACTAATAACTAAACTGACCATGTTTATATCAATATGTAAATATTGTCTAGTTGGTCATACATTGAAGTACACTTGTTCCTGCAGTGAGACACTGTCATTTGGAGGTGACATGTTCAAATTCTGGTCAATAATTATAGCTTTAAATTGTTATGTTATCTGGTGCACCCTCAAGCCTCAACTTCTTTCTTCCAGTTCCATGAGTGCCAAATAATACATGTGTTTATTTATGAACTAATAACTAAACTGACCATGTTTATATCAATATGTAAATATTGTCTAGTTGGTCATACATTGAAGTACACTTGTTCCTGCAGTGAGACACTGTCATTTGGAGGTGACATGTTCAAATTCTGGTCAATAATTATAGCTTTAAATTGTTATGTTATCTGGTGCACCCTCAAGCCTCAACTTCTTTCTTCCAGTTCCATGAGTGCCAAATAATGCATGTGTTTATTTATGAACTAATAACTAAACTGACCATGTTTATATCAATATGTACATATTGTCTAGTTGGTCATACATTGAAGTACACTTGTTCCTGCAGTGAGGACACTGTCATTTGGAGGTGACATGTTCAAATTCTGGTCAATAATTATAGCTTTAAATTGTTATGTTATCTGGTGCACCCTCAAGCCTCAACTTCTTTCTTCCAGTTCCATGAGTGCCAAATAATACATGTGTTTATTTATGAACTAATAACTAAACTGACCATGTTTATATCAATATGTAAATATTGTCTAGTTGGTCATACATTGAAGTACACTTGTTCCTGCAGTGAGACACTGTCATTTGGAGGTGACATGTTCAAATTCTGGTCAATAATTATAGCTTTAAATTGTTATGTTATCTGGTGCACCCTCAAGCCTCAACTTCTTTCTTCCAGTTCCATGAGTGCCAAATAATACATGTGTTTATTTATGAACTAATAACTAAACTGACCATGTTTATATCAATATGTAAATATTGTCTAGTTGGTCATACATTGAAGTACACTTGTTCCTGCAGTGAGACACTGTCATTTGGAGGTGACATGTTCAAATTCTGGTCAATAATTATAGCTTTAAATTGTTATGTTATCTGGTGCACCCTCAAGCCTCAACTTCTTTCTTCCAGTTCCATGAGTGCCAAATAATACATGTGTTTATTTATGAACTAATAACTAAACTGACCATGTTTATATCAATATGTAAATATTGTCTAGTTGGTCATACATTGAAGTACACTTGTTCCTGCAGTGAGACACTGTCATTTGGAGGTGACATGTTCAAATTCTGGTCAATAATTATAGCTTTAAATTGTTATGTTATCTGGTGCACCCTCAAGCCTCAACTTCTTTCTTCCAGTTCCATGAGTGCCAAATAATGCATGTGTTTATTTATGAACTAATAACTAAACTGACCATGTTTATATCAATATGTAAATATAGGATAGATAGAAATATGTATTTCTTTTCTGGACATCTTTCAGTCATTATGAGTTGATAGAAAATATTCACATGGTCTTATTTCACTTTCTCAACTTTTGAGTGGCCTAAAAAGCTTAAATATAGGCCTTTTTGTTTCTGGATATTTGTCTATGAGCACAATAAAGTGACCATTGTTTTCTCTGTGTCTTTATCTGCAATAAACCCAAACTGTACTTGTGAAATTTCTGATATTTTATTTCTTATCTTGAACATTATAATGTGAAAAATGTGTTAGTGATTTAACTCACACTGATTGTTCTACATGATTTGTATTCCCTGGTTCCAGATTTTGTGATGAAAACAGAGCTGCAGATGTTTGATGAGCTCTCTCCGGTGTTGTATATCTTATTAAAGATCTATGTTACCTAAAAGTCTCACGAATAATATGCAGTTTTACAAACTGTTTTCCCTGTTACAAACTAAAGCTCAGGCAGGTATTTTATGCAACTAATAGAACTTCCTGAGTGCTGGCGGCCTGGGTAGACCACACACCGGTAAGTTGGGCTTTAGTGTTGACTTCTAGTTAAGAAAAGAATGGTAAACTACTGAACGTAAAATTGCCTAGAAAGTCTACATGTGGTTGATTGCAACATCCTGCAAAAGATATGTAACATTTAAAAACAACTTTATATCAAAAGTACCCATTTCAGCAGAAAATTGTGAGCTAAATCAGGAAAGTGTGTTATAAACGAGAGCGTATTGTACGCTAGATTTTATGGTACATTTCCTCTATGCCTAGTTCTCCCAGCACATCAGATATTTCCAGGGGATAATGTTTATCCTTGGAGCTGTCATGTTTGTAGGTTATTAGTGATTGGTATTAGTCTGCCTCTATGTTTCTGCATCAAAGAGCAGTATTGCTTTAATCAATCATTTAATGTGGGAAGACAATATACTCACAAGTGGTGGCAATATCAAAGAAATGGATAGTGGATGTACAATCAATGACTGAAGTCAGTGGTGGTGGTAATGTGAGACAAGCTTACAGAAATGCAAGTGTCTTGCGCATAGATAGCATTAGATGTAACTTTGTAAGTGCGATACAGAGATAAAGAACAAAACAGGACAACCAAAAACTACATTTCATAAAACAAAACATATATGCTATAAATCCCTGCCACTGTAGGTTCGAAAAATAATTCTTGCATGTTACAAAGAAAATTATAGGTTTACCATATGGCTGTGAATCTTGGATAATTAGTAAACAAGCAACAACAAAAAAATTCTTTACATTCTCAGAGATATGGTTTTCAGAAGAATGTTGACATTCTATTTCCTAGGACTGTAAATGTTTGGAAAGCTAGGTACAAAGCCAACTTTCACAGGCATCATAATCTTTAAACGTCAGAAACATACAGAATAAAAAGTGGTTTAATTCAGTAAGACATTTAATGTGGCCAAAGAAATGAGTGACTCAAGCTTACTGAACAAGTTTAGCTCATTACTCATTTCTTTGGGCACATTAATTAATTATCACATGAGAAAAGAAACAGGATCATGTGGGGGAATAATGTGTGGAAAGAGGAGCAGAGGAAGACAGTGAGAGGAGATTCTTGACAGCCTTCTGTCATGGCACAAAAAATTAATTTATTATACATTCTGTTGGGGATCGCAAGATGTGGAGAAAGAGAAACGTATCGTATGGTTCCCGTTACTAACGGTCGGCTAACGGTGGCCGTTACTACAATTTTTTACAAACGGCCCCAAAAGTCGCCAAAGCACTTCATGATGGTGATGATGTTGTTATACTATATTCATTATCCAAAGTCAGTTTAGTAGTATAGCATTTACATAGTTCTTACACATGTCCGCAATGCAAAATAAATACTGAACACCTGTATTCAACTCACAAAATCGGCAGAAACTGGAAGTGCTCAGTCTCGACCAGTGAGATCCATGTCTGTCAGTGCCAGATCAGAACTGAATCCTGCGGGAAAAGTGGGCTGTACGATGTTTTCATTGTTGAAGAGCGGTACTCTGGTCACGTGGTGGCTATCTTGCATGATGAACTCTCACGCATTTTAATGTATTGCCTGGCATATTTCAGTGTATCTCTTCAAGTGCATGCTCTACAGAAACAAATTAAAATAAAATGAAGTGGGTCTTTTCAACCAGAATAAACAAACCACACTGTCATATGTTTCAATGTCACCATGGTAGTTTTTAGAGAGTGTCATAAAACTACCATCTCATGGTTTTCACGGAATAATCGTGTTGTCCGTACACCTACGCCAACACTGAAACTGTTCAGACGGGACACGGAAAACACCAGCTCCACGAAATAGTTGGGGGTGAGATTCGACCGATGACCGCATTCAAGGGTCACAATGACCACTTCATAATCAAGGCCACGAAAGGTTTGTCCCTAATGAAAGTGATGGCGGCGACTAACCTTGAACCTTTTTTTTTTTTAAAGCGACCTTGATTAACGGTCACTTTTTATGCTATACCAGAGCACGTGATTATCTTAATGTGAAGGCCGATATACAACACCCACTCTATGATGCCCTGTTACACACCTAAAGAAAATCAACTGAATAGGAGAAAATCATGGATTTGGCGAAGCCATCTACCAAGTATGTAGACCGACAGACATCAAACTTGGAAGGGAATGGATACTAGTGCCAGCATAACTACGATCTCTGCCCATATCACTCTTGACACAAGTTGTAGAGAACAATATCCTGTCGTAGTATACATAGAAGTCAAAGCACTAATGTACGAAAACACCGGAGAGGGCAATGCAGTTATGTTTACGGGGGGCTCTGTAATCTGAGGAAGCGAATTGCATGAGCATTTCAATTTCCAAAACTGTCAAGTAAACAAGTGGTTTTTTGCCGTAACAAAAATCAGCCCGACGATGGAAACAGCGACTATAACTATTGTTGTGGAGTGGCTCAACACGCAAAAGTATTAATACATTATGCATGCTGAGCGATTCAATGAACATGCTCAAAGAGGTCATGACTGGCCTCATACGACACGAGATGTTCATGTCCTAACCTGAACCGGACTTCCCCTCTCGCCGGTGTTGTTCAACATTTATACTATTAAAATACAGCCAGTCAGACAAGGACAAACCATGACACACTTGCATGATATTTGTCTATTTGGAATTGATTGGAAGGGGCAATTATTAAATACCGGCCACGTTTTTTTTTTAAAAATTGTTCATTGCTATTAACTACCCGATCTTGTAGATAATATTCCTTTCGAAACTAGATGAGTTGATGGTGAAGGACACGCCATTCAAACTGTCCACGGGAGCACTTGCTATAGAAAAAATAGCTACCTAGTGGTTCATCTTGACCCAGCATTGCCAGACTAGACTAACTGAGTTAGTTAGTCTTTCCTCTTGAGCCTAAGGCGGCGCATAGGGCAGAAGTCCTGTCTCTCCATGCCTGGCGGTTCGCTGCTACCTGTTGTAGATCTTGGATATTTACTTGGCCGTTGAATGAGCCTTCTCTAATGATGGTTCTACGCAGGGTCTCTCTTGGTCTTCCCCGTTTTCTTTTCCCTACTGGTGACCATATGAGGGCTTGGTAGGGGAGTCTTGTCTTGTCCATTCTGAGTACATGGCCGATGTAGTTCCAACGGCGTCTTCTTATGAAATTTGATACTGTATCATGCTTTGTCTCTTGTCTTATTTGCGAATTGGTTCTGAAGTCTGTCCAGTGGATGTTTAGAAGTCTTCTAAGACATTTGTTCTCAAAATTGTCTAATTTTTTTTATCTAAAGCTACCGTTGATTTCCAACTTTCACATCCATACGTTAACACTGGAATCACACAAGAGTTGAAGATTTTAAGTTGTGTGTGTTTGCTGAGTGTCTTTGACTTCCAGATGTTTGACAGTTTATTGAAGGCACAAGATGCCAGTGCGATTCTAGATGATATTTCTGGTGTTGAGTCCCCTGTAGATGACATTTTGCTTCCTAGGTATGTGAAGCTGTTGATATTTTCAAGAACGTAGCTGTTCAATTTGGTGTCATCTGAACTGTTGGTAAGATCAATAGTCTTTGTTTTTGTGGTGTTAATTTGGAGACCAATTTGCCCTGAAACATTTTGGGGGTGGTTTATTTTCTCTTGGGCATCCGGGTGTGTTGAACTCAAAAACACTATGTCGTCGGCAAAGTCCAGGTCTTCTAGAATTTTGTCAACCCAATGGATACCCATATTTGTGTTGTTTGTGCATTTGCGCATGACCCAATCGATAGCTATTCCAAAAAGCATTGGTGAAAAGACACAACCCTGTTTCACTCCTGTTTCGACTGGGAACCAGTCAGAGTTGCCTGTTTCTGTTCTTACGCAGCAACGTGTCTCTTTGTAGAAAGATTTTATGACGTTGGTATATTTGGTAGGAAAACCATAGATGTTAAGTAGATTCCAAAGTGAAGGACGGTGGATGCTGTCGAAGGCTTTTTGAAAGTCGACAAAGTTGGTGATTAATTTCGACTGGAATTCTACGGAGTCTTCAATGATTATTCTGAGGGTGAAAATGTGGTCTATGCATGACCGTTTTGGTCTGAAGCCTGCTTGTTCTTCTCTGAGCCTTTCATCTATCGCCTTTTTCAATCTCTCAAGTAACATGCTATAAAAAGTTTTCCTGGTACTGATAATAGAGTGATACCACGCCAGTTATTGCAATCAGAAATATCACCCTTTTTAGGCAGTTTGAAAATTACACCATCTTTCCACTGTTGTGGTGGGGATTCGCTTTGCCAGATTTCATTGATCAGCTGTAACAAACGTTGTAAGGTGTTCTCATCTGCTGCTTTGAGCATTTCTCCTGAGATTTCATCTTCACCAACAGCTTTGTTGTTCTTCAATTTTTTGATGGCTGCTTTAATCTCTTCCATGGTGAATGACTCGCAGGAGGCATCTAGTGGGGGCATAGTAATTTCTCCATCCAGGTTTGGAACAGTGTCAGGCTGCGGTCTATTTAGTATTTCTTTGAAATGTTCTGCCCATCGTTGCTTTTGAAGGTCATCAGATAACAATTGATTGCCTTGTTTGTCTTTGATGGGTATATTTGGTGTAGATGAGTGATTGCATGATTGCTTCATGATATGGAATACGGCTCTGTTGTTTCCAGTTCTGGCAGCTGCTTAGGCGTCGGAGGCCAGGCTGTGAATAAAGTTCTGTTTGTCTTTTCGTGCGCTTGATTTCACCTCTTTATCCAACATAGAGTATTTTTGCTTATGGGTTTCATATGTAGATGTGTCTTTTGCAGAAAGAAGTGTTAGTTTTGCTTGTTTTCTTTCTTGTATCTTCGTTCAGGTGTTATCGCTTAGCCACTTCTTCTTCTGTCTTTGTACGTAGCCGACTGTGTTTGTTGCAGCATTTAGCAAGGTATTTTTTTTAGGAAATTCAAATTTTCTTCAATGTTGTTTTTTATATTCGCATTGCTCGATATACTTTCTTTGTTAGCATAGATGCTTTGTACCTCTGAATTGAATGCGAGTTGGTGTTCTTTAGTCAGTAGGGACTGTGAGTTTATTTTCTTAATTCTGGGTGATCTGTGCAGAGTCTTGAGCTTTATTTTTAGTTTGGCAATGCAGAGATTGTGATCACTGCCAGCATCTGCACCTCTGTAGGCTCTGACGTCTTGTACTGATGAACGGAATTTGGTATTAATGCAAAAAAACTAACTGAACGTGTTCACAAATCTAACAATCGCAGGGATCGTTGCAATTGTGTGCGAAATGCACCACAAGAATGGTTGAGATTGGATTCAGTCAATCGGGCGGCCTCTCTTTAACGAAATATCGATTGTTAGATACAAATTATGTACATATTACATAGTTTTGGGTTTATGTGGGTGATAGACCTGGCTAATGAAGACACCTATATCAGGGGTGTCAAGCTGGTCGTGCGTCGTAGTACACTAATTTCTGCAACGAAGCGCTGTCGTCATATGGAGGTGACAGGTTCGAATTCCTGTCGGTAGGCCTATCTGTAGCTTAACATTTTTATGTTTTGTGCGTCTTCTAATCCCTACTTCTTTCATCTGCTTCTATGGGCACCAAACAATTTACTTATGAAATGTCACTCCTTCATGAAGTTTGACTGCAGTAGATCATCGACACTCCACCTCTCCCCTTTATTACACACTGACAGAACTGCTGTTCTCTCATCTCTAAATTCTATCTTTCCACTTGCTCGCCAATCTTCAACCCCTCCTTCAACAAGAGTACTTCGTCTTTTAATGTGACCGAACTACTTAACTTGTCCCTTTTTTAATTTTTTTTTTTTTATTTCGTTCATCATCTTTCTTTTCATTTCCAGCCTCTTTATAACCGTGTCAACTGTTTTTATTTCCATGAAATACAACCTATTCTCCGTATATCCACATCTCCAGGGTTTCGGTTCGACTTTCCAATTGCCTCATCGATGATTACGCTGGAGTGGAGTCTCTGGGGCGAAGTTGTTACGCTGCCTGCTTCGCATTCCGAAAAGATTATGCGTTC
The DNA here is from genome assembly GCA_014155875.1 of Cepaea nemoralis. Taxonomy (NCBI): domain Eukaryota; kingdom Metazoa; phylum Mollusca; class Gastropoda; order Stylommatophora; family Helicidae; genus Cepaea; species Cepaea nemoralis. The sequence goes on along the minus strand of JACEFZ010022015.1, from coordinate 863,830 downwards.
GATTCAGGGCTACTTCGTCGAGATTTTTTGTTTGTTTGTTTGCATACCCCTTATAGGACGTTGCAGTCAACATCAACATTTTTCAGCTGCTGTTGATGTACTAGGCAAGATTACGCTCAGTAGTTTGCCATTGCTTTCTGAGCGACCGGCTCAATACCCCGTAAATTACCAACGCGGCGAGAACCGCTACCGATTCTCGCGCAGGTTACGTTACTAACGAGAATATACGGGATTACGCAGAAAGACGTTAAAACATAGGCCAGGGAGACCGGCACTCGTTGAGTTTACGAGTGCAATTTTCTCAGAGTCTCCTGGGGGTCGTCGCTGGAACTATGGAGTTCGTGCTCTGTGCGAGGCTATCGGCGGGCCGCTCTGCGGAAAGAGTTTGAGACGTATAGGATAAAACCTGGTGCAATGAATTCTATCCTTTTTGCTTCTAAACTCCCCACCCCACCCCATCCCACCCACCCCCTCGCGTTTTTTTGTTGTTAATTATGCTTGATCTAAACAAAAGGGGTATAACTGTGACCGACTGAGAATTCCAAGGTGTGGTCGAAACATTGTCCCGAATCGGTTTTCTGCCATGGATCTGTCTCGGGATTTAAAAAACAAAATTAGTTGCATGTCATTCAGAGGACATAGCAGTCAACCCCAGCATTTTTGCTGTTCGTGATTCCTGGGCAAGTTTTACGTTCAGTAGTTTGCCATTGATTTCTGAACGACCGGCACCTATACCCTTTTCGAAAAAAAACCAGCACCACTGTGTTTCGAACTCGGGTAAACGGGATTACGAATCGCGTCCGTAAGGCCTTCGCCACGGAGAGCGGTCTGTCTCGAGACAGGGCCATCATATTTTGTAGGCCTGAATGCACCGAGAGATAGGTGGCCAATCGTTCCCTCACTTAGTGAGACGACGAACTTAAGCGTCGAACCCTCACTGACCAAGCTCATGATATTATCAGCGTAACTCCCTTTCAACCACGCCAACGAGCCCATTAATGTTCATGCCATTCATTCATCACGTGCTATGCTGATAAGCGTGGGCGGTCATGTTTCGCCGTTCCACGCGACCACCAGAGTCGCCGATCAGCTCTGTGTTCTTGTCTCGACCATAAAACGTGGCCAAGCCATCCAGGTATTTACTTCTCTGCTTTCCCCTTGTTCTCTTCTCATCGATCTTGTCATTTGTTACCAAGTTCTCCAATTTATGTCTTCTCATAATGTGGCAAGACAATTGTGACTGTCAACATCTAATTTCTCGAATCAGTTTAAGGTTTTTCTTTTTAAAATTTCTTGTAGGATTTCCATCCATCATGTGCCATGCCGATAA